>JBBMOE010000115.1:211111-239105 GCA_037975065.1 Chaetodon trifasciatus
GAAGAAGAAGAAGAAGAAGAGGAAGAAGAAGAAGAAGAAGAAGAAGAAGAAGAGGAAGAAGAAGAAGAAGAAGGTGGCTTACACGTGAAAGCTCGTAAATAAGTTACTTCCATTTAAAGTCTGTTTGGACGTTCATACTACACGTTCACGTGTCATATTTTCAGTAATTCGGCCAGTCCAACACGTGATCTGGATCGACTTCCACGTACTCGGGAAGCAGTTAGCTTAGCTTAGCTTAGCTTAGCTTAGCATGCAGACTGGAGAAGCCTCTGTCCACAGCTCAAACACACGCCTGATTAAAATGTTCTGTCATCGTTTCACACGAACACAAAGAGGAACGTGAAAACTACCGTCTGTGCCTGGACTACTTCTCGATGAAAGACTGCGTATCCATCCGCCCCGCAGCCAGAGCAGGTTTCCAGACTGGGTCAGACCTGAGCTCAGGTTTAGGTTTTACTTTCCGTAAAAACACAATGAACAAAGACTTGAGGAAGCTGCACGCTGGTGTTTCCACGAGTGTTGAACTGTGGCTTCAAGTCACCTCAGTCCAGTGTGACTGAAACAATCCAGAAACAAACAGGAAACAATCCAGAAACAAACAGGAAACAAACAGGAAACAAACAGGAAACAATCCAGAAACAAACAGGAAACAATCCAGAAACAAACAGGAAACAATCCAGAAACAAACAGGAAACAAACAGGAAACAATCCAGAAACACACCAGAAACAAACAGGAAACAAACAGGAAACAATCCAGAAACAAACCAGAAACAAACAGGAAACAAACAGGAAACAATCCAGAAACAATCCAGAAACAAACAGGAAACAATCCAGGAACAAACAGGAAACAATCCAGAAACAAACAGGAAACAATCCAGAAACAAACAGGAAACAAACAGGAAACAATCGAGAAACAATCCAGAAACACACCAGAAACAAACAGGAAACAATCCAGAAACAAACCAGAAACAAACAGGAAACAATCCAGAAACAAACAGGAAACAATCCAGAAACAAACCAGAAACAAACAGGAAACAATCCAGAAACAAACCAGAAACAAATCAGAAACAAACAGGAAACAAATCAGAAACAAACAGGAAACAAATCAGAAACAAACAGGAAACTAAACCAGTTTCTGCTCCGGTCTCTATCCGTGGATTCACATCAGGAACATTTAGAAAGATCAAAGTGTTTAAGCAGATTAAGAATTGTATTATTTTGTATTAAAGTGTGTTTGTGTTTGAGTCTGACAGCAGCTAACAGCTAACAGAACTGATAATACTTCCCTCTGTGTGTGTGTGTGAGTGTGTGTGTGTGTGCAGGCTGAAGGTTAAATCCACACTAACAAACAGTGAGGTCAGAGTCCAGCAGCCACATGCTGCTCTGAACACTTCTACATTTGGACAAACTGAAGATCGTTTTGAAGCACAGGAAAGATTCACACGGGTTCAACAGGTTCACCACGACACCAGCCAACGGTTCAGTCCAGACACACACACACCAGTCAGTCCAAAAGGCCTGAGTCAGTGAGAAACCCCCAAAACATCTGCAGACGTTTAACCGACAGACGGCTTTTTGTGTGAGGGATGAGCTCAGCGGAGCGTCGGCTCTCTGAGGTGAAGCCTGATGACACATATCTGCTGCTGGACCTGAACAGACTCACCAAAACCTGATCCTGAGGCGAGTCAGGGCCCCCGTGAGAACCAGGAGCCAGAAACAAGCCATAAACAACAGAACCGAGAAGATCCTGAAAGAAAGTCCTGAAACTCAACACGAACATCAGGATCTGCAGACTTTCTGACTTTCACTCGACTCCAGAGAAGCTTTCAGCCAATCAGTGTGTTTACATGACACACACACACACACACACACACACACACACACACACACACACTGCAGCTGTAAACAACATTAACTGGTTTATCTGTCAGGAGGTCAAAGTCACAACTGGGTCACCAGTCTGGGCATCCAGATCAGCTTCTTCATGTCAGGCGTCTGATTGGCTGCTGCACATGACCTTCAGGCGTCATCGTTCTCGTGCTTCGAGCTGCAGACGGTGACGATCGTCTGTGGCTTCACATACGTTTCAACAACCGTTCACATAAGAACATTAGTAACAGCTGCTGTACGTCCAAACAGTCCAAACCAACAGACACTGTGCAAACTGTCACTTCAGAGCGTCCAAATATTTTCCCAACTGTACGTGAACACAACATAACGGACGGCTGCTTCCCCCAGAGCAAATTCCTTGTATGAGAAAACTTGGCCATGACACCGTTTCTGACTCAGAAGCAGTGAAACAGAGAGCGTCACAGTGTTTCCTCCAGCTCACCACAGTCAGCAGATCCGTCCTACAAACTGACTCCAGACCTGTAATTTGGCTCCAGATCTGGACCTTCACACTCACATCGCTGAGGGGGGACAGGAGCATATTTTTGGCTCAGAGTTTCCTGACACATTTCTCAGAGTCCGTCCTGATGTCAGAGCTCAGTCTGAGCCCTGTGACCTCCGACCTTTAACCTCCACGCCAAAGCTCATCAAATCTGCCCCAAACACAGCAATGGATAACAGCAGGAGAAGAAGAAGGAAAATAACTTGTTTACACGTCAGTCAGCTGTGTGGCTGTTAGATGGTGCCATGCTAGCAGATTCCACCTGTTTCAGGTCTTTGAAGCTAAGCAGACGTCTCGCTGATTTAACTTGTCTCATTTAACCTGAAGATGGTCAACAACTGCAAAATGCTGGACTGTTACTGCTTAGCAAGCATGCTGCAGAGTTAACTTTAGCTCACGAACAATGAAAATTAGCTCAATTAGCAACCAATGTTAATAAGTGCACTAAAGGTTGTTAGCTAGCTCATTAATGTTAGCATAACTTACCCCATTATAGGTACTGACGTGGTAGCCCCATGGCTACCATGCTAATGACCGCTAGATCGGTTCTCTCATCAAGAAATGCTAGCTCGTTAGCAACAAAAGTCTTGGTGGTGATGTTTTCAAAAGCTACAGAACTTTTCATGTATGACAGATAAACTAAAATTCAGATTAGCGTGCTAGCTACTGTTAGCATGACTTGCTTGGTAGTTCCAGCAATTTTTGTCTTTTTTTCCTTCTAGTGGCACTAGGCTAGCAGTTTCTCTCTGCTTCCAATCTTTGTGCTAAGCTAAGCTCATCATGTCCTGAATATCTCTCTGTAATGGATTTGACTGATATTCATCAAAAACATCAGAAAACAAGAGGTTTTTCCTAAATATCAAACTGTTGCTGTGACAAACCCCTCAGATGCTTGTTAGCAAGCTAACGTGCCGGCTGGATATTGTTAGCTTTGGTAAATGTTCACTTAAAGCAATGACTGTAGTCTGTGGTTTGGTAATTCAAACAGTTTTGAACAACCAGAACACAATTTGGACTGAATTAACATACTTACATGAGCGTTAGGTTTCTAGCTAATGTTAGCATAGCTTGCATCTGTTGTTGATAATGGCTTTTATACTGAATTAGCGCATCACTGCGATCTCCACGTGGTTTTTGTGACTGTCATTGCTGAAATTAGCTGAAGTTGCAACAGACTTATTTTACGTTTTCCAGACGTAGCCTAGCGGTTTCCCCTACTACCACTGTCTGAGCTAAACCAAGCTAAGCTAAGCTAAGCACATCCTGGACCTGTCTATGTTCTGGGCACACATAGATGAAACTTATTATCTGACACAGTTTTAGTTGATTTCAAGAATTTCAAACACAAAAATCCAGACAAGAGAGGCGCTAGAGTCCAGAGCAGACAGACAGAGCAGACAGCGCAGACAGAGCAGACAGCGCAGACAGCGCAGACAGAGCAGACAGAGCAGACAGCGCAGACAGCGCAGACAGCATCGCGGTTCATTCTGAGACTCCGACCAGGAAGTCAATCTGCTGAACCTGAACTCTGAAACATGAAAGATCTGTTCAAGCCTGTGAGCGTGTGTCGCGCGCGCTTCCTGCTGCACAGATCTTCAACGTTTTACAGCAACAACCAGATGAGTGACAGACGCTGATGGGGGCTCGTACAGTGATCAGACCTAAAAATGAAGTGTGAATCTCAATCACCTTCAGAGCTCTCTCTCTCTCTCTCTCTCTCTCTCTCTCTCTCTCTCTCTCTCACACACACACACACACACACACACACACACACACACTGAAGTCTTTCAGTTCTATGTATCTCTAACATCACGTCACTCTAACACCCGTCGTGGCCAAAAGTCTGTGGACACTGTGGACACTCTGGACATAGTGGACTGTGGACTCGTCCGCTTCAAACGCGTCAGCTCGTCTTTTCTTGGCTCTCGCCGTCACATGAAGGCTTTTCTCAGGTTTAAATTCAGCCTTTTCCTTCCTGCTGATCTGGAATCTGAAAGTTTCCTCAGAGGCTGAGCAGCTGAAGCAGACTGCCTCACCTGAAGACAGGTGAGCAGCTTTGATTGTGCAGGTAGAAAGAGGTGAAACGGAAACAAGACTCACCGGAGGAGATGAGACATGGAGCCCGGCGCGCGCCTCTCTGAGCCCGTGAAGCCGCTGTGAAGGACTCGGGTCTGAGGTGTGGCTCCAACCAGGAAACCCAGCCTCCCGTTTTCTCCACAGGACTTCATTTTCTCTCTTTTTCCGTCTTCCTTCACTTCCTGTTTATTTCCAGTCAAACGGCGCCGCCTGCTGCCTGAACCACCTCAGTGCACCTGTTTCATGAAGGGCGTTTACGCCCATCAGGTACTGCACTGAAGTACACATTTCAGGTACTTGTACTTCACGTGAGGTCCCTTTCTCCTCCTCTTCATCTCAGACTTACTCCATTACTTTTATCTGACAGCTTTCTGATGTTTAGTTTTAAACCATCAGTCCATTCATCAATCAGCTGATTGACAGAAAATGATCGTGCGTGCGTGTGTGTGTGTGTGTTCGTTCAAGCAACATGCTGAACATACCGGAAACTAACATTTCTTTCATAATAAACGACTCTGTGCGTCAGATACTCAGAATAAAGTGTTTTACTTAAACTTTTTTCTTTTCTATGATGAGCTTGCGCTGAAATAACTGATCAAACTGATACAAACAAACAGGAAAGAATCTTATTCTCTACGATTTGAAGAATACTTCAAAAATTTCATTAAAGCTGAAACATTAAATGTAGAAAACTTTAGTTCATTAAAGATAAATAAAAGAAGAACATATTAAAGGTGAATTATGGATTTTTCTGCCTGTTCTATTTCTATTTCTATTTTAAATGTGTTTTAGTATTTGAACAGAACATGCCGTCTGATAGATATATAATGAATGAATGAATGAATGAATGAATGAACTTTTGTTTTTCTTATTTTTTCTTGTCATGGATGAGATTACCATATAAGAACAAAAATAACATATATTTTTATATATATTAACAAAACAAAAACCAGAGCAGTAAAAAGGCGAACGTCCGCTAGGCTTTTATTTTGAAATGTCTATAAGGAAGCCTCTGTTGACATTCAGGTGAGCTTCACACAGGCGCAGAGCTCATTCAACGTGCAGCCGCAGAGCAGCCGCGTCTGAACCGTCTGCGACAGAAGAAGCAGCAGAACAAAGAAAAATCCCTCTAATCTTTTCTTTCCTCACCGGAAACAAAAAGGTAAAATCTGAATTTTTTGATGCTTTTCATGCTGAGCGACGCCTTCCTGTGTGTGTGTGATGGTGGAAGCTGCTGCAGGTTCAAACCTCTAAAAACGACCGAAGCCAGAAGGAAAATAAATGTGAGAGCGTGAATGTTCAGTTCATGAGAGGAATGTGTGACTCGTCCAGTCTTCATCAGCTGCATCATGATGAATGACGTCTGCAAAACGAGCTGATCAAAAATCAATTCATCCCTCAATGCAAACATCTAATCAATAACAAACACAAGAGCAAGACTCAGATGTTAGTGATGCTCTTTAGTCTGAAATTGTTGTAATCTGTCCTGGTCAGAGCCGAATGAATGAGGGCCAACGCCTCAGGATGAAGCGGCCTTCATCATCCTCAGAACAGCCGAATATTAAATCCACAGAAATGTGAATGAAGTTCGGTGCGCACGGACTCCTCTCAGCCTCACTGACAATCAGAATAAAGGCGGAAATACATCTGAGTCACTGGACCACAAACACCAGAGCAGTACTCGAGTAAAAGTACTTCATTACGTTCCAGAAGTGATGAAAACATGAAAAACTGCAGCTTCAAAGATAAAAACATGGTTAAAGAAAGACAGCAGAACAGAAGACGGATGGTTCTGGTCCAATGGAAAATGATCAGAGATCAATAAGTCTGTTAATGATTGTAGTTAATTACATCAGCCGAGAGGCTTTCAAGGCCTGTTGGAGTTTACAGTTCCAGAAAAAGCTGAGTCAGAGGTGAAGCTCAGCTGATTGAAGCTGTGATTGATCAGGTGTGACAGATTTTCTTTGTTGTTTTTGGTCTTTTTCTCATCAGAACATATTTTTATTTTTCTCTTTTGTTGTTTCAAACTTGACTGGCTGTAAATTTGAGGATGTTCATCAACAGACCCAGAATCAGCTTTATTAGTGTCCACATGCAAGGAGCAGAAAATGTATGAACGTATTCAGAGACAGAAGAAGAACCAGGAGCTCAGATGAACACCGTCGGCTCCGTCTGTGCTTCAGCCATCAGCCTGCGTTCATCACACCAACACGACGGACGCTCCGACAAACAGGCTAAAAATAAGAGGAGGCTTAAAATAAGACGAAGCTGCTGACTGACGGACGGACAGACAGGGAGACAGACAGACAGGCGGACAGACAGACACGAAGACAGACAGGGAGACAGACAGAGAGACAGACGGACAGACAGGGAGACAGACAGACAGGGAGACAGACAGACAGGCGGACAGACAGACACGAAGACAGACAGGGAGACAGACAGGGAGACAGACGGACAGGCAGACAGACAGGGAGACAGACGGACAGGTGGACAGACAGGGAGACAAGTGGACAGGCAGGACGGATAGGGAGACAGGTGGACAGATGGACAGACAGACAGACGGACAGGCGTGCAGGCATGTGTGTGTGCGCCATGTGATTGGTCAGTTGCAGACATGATGTCAGGTGATCTGCTCTTTCTGTCTCTTTGTTCTCAGATGGAGAAATCAAACAGCCAATATGATTCCTTCCTGTTCTGGAGGCAGCCAATCCCGGCCCTCGACCTGTCGGAGCTGGAGGACCTGGGTCTGACTCCGCCAGCCAATAGCGTCAAAGGAAAAGACATGTCTTCATCACTGAGGAGTCAGGACGAGGAGGTGAGAGGACGGACGGGGAACAGGTCCAAATACCGTCCTTTAGAGTCAGAGGTTATTTTAACACTGAGACACATTTAACACACACACACACACACACACACACACACACACACACACACACATACACACACACACACACACACACACACACACACACACACACACTTTCAGTGCAGGACTTTTCCTTGCAACAGATATTTGTACAGTGTAGTATTAATACTGAAGGAGCTGAATACTTTGAATACTTCCATCAAAAGATGATGACTGAGGGACAAACTGTCCTTTCATGACCTGTCTGTCTCTCTGTCTCCGTCTGTCTGTCTGCAGGCGGGTCTGTCTGAGTTTTCGTCCTTTAACTATTGGAGAGCTCCCATCGCCAACGTGGACGCTCTGCTGGCCGACCTCAACCTGCTGCTCTGAAACCCTCCATCGCCTGACCCCAGATCAGCCTCGCCTGACCTCTGACCCCAGATCAGCCTCGCCTGACCTCTGACCCCTGATCAGTCTCTGCAGGCCTGTCCTCGTGTCCTTCGCACCAGAACCGGTTCCACAGAGGACAGAGAACTGCTGAGACTGATCCTGGATCAGATTAAACAGCTTTTTTGTTGACTCTGATCCTGAATCCGTTTTCCTGAAATCACACTGACAGAATCACGTTTGAGCATCAGTTTTCATTTGAAACAAAGACGTCTGTCTCGTCTCGTCCGTCTCGTCTCGTCTGTCTCGTCTTGTTGTCGCTCGTTTGACGAATCTTCAGACGAGGAACAGAAACATTTGTGCTGCTGACTGCGGACGATGAACTCGTTCATCGTGAAAACAGGAAGTTTGAAGCACGAGTTTTGTTTGTTTGTCAAGAACTGTACCAGGAAGTACTGAGTAATCCCAGTGATCTGATTGGTCGGTAGCTTCTGCCCAGGTTAAAAGTGACCCAGCTTTATGATAACCAGTTAAACCTGCTGATCTCACTGTGTGATACAGATCCCAGATCAGCTGACCATTCAGAGCCAAAATGAGTCTGGGTCACACCTGGTGTCACACCTGGTGTCACACCTGACTGAGCTGAACTCTGCATGTGGACAAAGTTAGAATCACTGTGTCAATCAGATCATTGATCCACTGGTCAGATCATTGATCCACTGGTCAGATCATTGATCCACTGGTCAGATCATTGATCAGTTGATTAAATGTTGAATCCGTGTTTGAGAGAAATGTGAGTTTTGACTGAAGAAATATTTTGGTCAGATTTATTTATTCTGTAATTTATTTAAAGGAGATGATGCGTTCAAAGCCCTGAGACTGAGGTCTTTCTGTTTCCATCTGTGCCTTTTTGTTTTGTTAACCGTTAACGAGCGTCCACACCTGATGTCTTCTTCTTCTTCTTCTTCTCTCGTCTGTTTCACTGAGCGGGCCTCAAACCACAGGTGAGCCTGTCGGGAAGCTCGGCTCACCTGCAACAATAAAATGGCTTTTTTGATCAAAATGACTCGTTTTCACTGTTTTGAATCAAAGTGTTTACACTTGATCCCAGAGTTTCTACAGATTAACACTTTGAGTGTGTAAATGATGAACTTCACAATAATAAACAGATAAATCTGTTTTCATGAAGCTTTGATTTCCAGTTAGTCATCAACGCAAACAGACACAATGAAGAAAAACTTTCAACAGACACAAAAGACTTTCAAACAAATCTTTATTTGTATTTGACACAAGACCAGTTTCACAAAAATAAGCCAAAACTCAGAAACATAAAACACTTTCAGATCATCAGAGGAGGAAGAGTGAAATAACTGGACAGCTGCGAACGCCATCAACACAAAAACCACAGAGAGGCTTTAAAAAGACACATTCATCAGTTTATTCGTGTGAAATATTGTCCAAAAAGTCCAAAAAGCTGCTGCTGGATTAACTATGATCACCAGTTTAAATCCTCAAACAGAAACTGTTTCTGTACTGTCTGACAGAAAATAAGAATTATTTCATGTTAAAAAATGAAAAAAGTGAATTTTATTCCTCATCAGGACAAACTTCTGTAGTTTTAAAGGATCGGGATCATTTTTAAAACCACGTTATTAAACCTGTTGGTCCCTTTAGGTTTAACTGTCCGAACGTCGCTGACCTGAGCTCTGCAGGCAGGAATGCGCCTGCTGTCCGCGCTGATCTCAGACCAGCCGTCCACACCCTCAGTCAGGCTGAGGCTCGGCTGCTCACACTGACCTCAGGTCTGCTCTATAGTGTCGTCAGAGAGCCCGCCCACAGGGAGGTTAACTCACGCTCTGGCTTCCACCTCCGGTGTCGAGGGGCCGCCATTTTTGTACGCGATAAAACACAAAAATAACTCTTTTTTAAATCGTTCTCGGGAGGTGAACACCTGTCAGAATCGGATCTACGTCACGAGACGTAAACCCACGGGAATCTACGAGAAAAGAAGGTAAAACAGGCTTAAATTTAACTTGCTAACAGTCTGCATGCATACAGGCTAACGGCTAACACAACTAGCTGGTAAACACCAGCGTCAAAGTGGACACAATAAAGACCACACTTCCGGTCAGGACTTTTAACATAAAATGCTGACTTGGTTGGAAACATTAGCAAACTGCAGAAACCTAGTCAAATTCAGATTCAATAACGCCTCAATTATCATCTTAGAAATTTCTGTTGTCCGCATGATTCCTTGTTACCTGTTTGACATAAAGGTTTCATGCAGCTCACACACATTAGCCATGAAAACATGCAGCACATATCACTGTCAGAACATATCTTCGTCCAACATTTCCACCCTTCACATCCTGCCCAAACACATTGAGAACTAGAAAAACAGTCGGTTGCTAAACACTGGCAGAATAGCATAATCTAAATTGTGACTTGTTCCAGCTTCACAATTGGAGTATTCACAAACTGTGTCCCACCACATCATCCTGAATATCTCTGGATCTTTGGGGGAACAAGACATCTAAATAGGTCAATATCAGCTGTGATAATTAATACCGAAACCATCCCTCAACGGAAGAAGTGACAGCTCAGCGCAGTTACAATAATAACCTCTCTAGACAACATATTTTATCCGACGGATACACTTTATGCTCTTGTTTTGAAAGCTACGTCCACAACATCCGGGCGCGTACGGGCCGCCTCTCGCTAACTTGCTGCCGCAAACAAGCCCGGAGGAACCAGACGAGCCGCAGTGGCGCCTAATGTGCATGTTTTGCGCATTGTGATTTAAAGTTAGCACGTCGCTGTCCTGTTTGTACGAAACGCAAAGTGATAAAAGAGCAGAAAGCCTTCAGGGCGGGATTTGTTCTGTGTAGCCGGCTAGCGTGCTAACATTAGCAGCGAGGAGCACTCCGGCTGGCTCGTTACAAACCTGGACGCGGTAAGTCCCTGCTCTGTTTCCTCCAGAGGAACGAAACGACGTGTTTCTTCGTCTTCGTGTGCGGAAAAGTCACCAAAAAAATGAGGCGACATGGTTGAAAGGTTTCATCTGTCAAATCTGAAGGCGGTTTGACGGCGCGCGCTCGAAGAATGCTAGTTAACCGGATGTGGAAGTAGTTTTTTCTCCGTGTGTAAAATAGGAAATTTCTCTCTGACTTCCCCCGGAAAACCAACAACTTAATATCAAACGGTTTCCTGTCTGTGTTGCTGTAAATGTTTTGGTGGAGCAGCTCGAGGCCTTTAACGTTTTTGGTGTAAAATAAGGGCACGGAGAGGGGAGACGGGGGTACGTGGCACATGGCGGACTCTTTTCTGCCATGAAGGCGCGTAAAATGGCTTCTCGGCCGCGGAGAGAAAATCCTCGACCGACTCCGCTGTTCTTCAGTCAGCAGTGCTGTGTAGTTCATGGGTTCCATTATCGGACATACAGTCAGGCTAACTTGCCTAGCTTTGGCCACTTTTCCAATAAAAGAAAACCATTGTTTCCAGTTCGCCTGCAAACACACATCGGTGCTACACGTTTAAAACCAGCACCATTTGTTATTTTGGAAGTTAGTTTCAGTGTTTGAGTGTTTTCTGTGTGCGCAGCGGCCAAAACAATTTCTACGTCTGAATCCATTATCGGACAGATGTGGCTTGTGTTGTTTTCGTAGTTAAAAGACGAGCTGATCAGATGAGAATCGTAGGTTTCCCGACACAGTCCCGTATTTCTGTCTCAAAACACAAACGAAACATGTCAAAACTCTTATAACTAATGACTGAAAGTTTTGCCAAATAAAAAAAAAACCTGCCTCGAGGCGGGGACCTGTCCGATAATGGACGCCAGCCCATAGCGTCTGAAATCCGTTATTTATTCTCAGACTTTGTGTCACAGATGTTTTAACGCCTTCAAGATTTTCATGAACCATCAGCTTAGAATCTGTCACTGAAGCCATGAAGGCCACAAACTGGGCAGAGGTTCAGGTTTCTAAGTGTTAACTGATTTATTTTGTGGTTATTTTCATCATTTGTTTGTGATTGTTTTTCCTGATTTACTCATTAATCGTTTTCGTCCAAAATGTCAGAAAACAGGGGAAAATGTTCAGATCGACAGATTTCAGTGTTGAAAAGACGAACTGTCTCTGTCAATGAGAGCAGACCTGAGATCAGCCTGAAAAAGTTGTTCATGTCGCCAAAACACAGACGAGTTTTTCAGATTCTGACGACCTCGAATCATCGTAACGTTGAATCTCCTCACAGCGTGTTTGTGATGCTTGTTTGTTTGTTTTGTAGCTTCACTGTTTGTGTGGCTGATTGTTTGTGTCTCATGTTGTTTGTGTGTTTGTTAGAATAAAGCGTGAAACTGATTGTTTGTTAAAATAACGACGTGTTGGACGTTCGTGTCAGATGTCGTTGGTGGACCTCGGGAAGCGTCTGCTGGAGGCGGCTCGCAAAGGTCAAGACGATGAGGTCAGAAACCTGATGGCCAACGGAGCGCCGTTCACCACCGACTGGGTGAGACTTCAAGCCTCCGTCACTCGTGTCCTCCGACGTCTCAGCTGGTGTCCATCGTGTCAGAACACTATAACGGCAGCTTCATGACGAGGACAGACGTCACATGACAGCTTAAACACAGCTGATCAAAAGTCACAAGCCTGCAGAGAGAAAAGAGCTGTTAGCCTCTTAGCTTAGCATCAAACTCAGACAGTTAACAGATGTGTTTCTTCAGCAAATACTGATCCTGTTTATGAGTCGAACAGCTGATAGAAACCTGTGAACGTCTGAACTTTAAGAAACGATGCAGGAAAAAAAGCTTCTTTCCTGAGCAGGACTCGGCGTCTGTCCCGTCCTCATTTCATCCCAGAATAAACTGATTATCTGTTCTGGGTTTTTGTTTTTGGTCCGTTATAAACAGTTTGGACTTCTGGAGACATTTTGGGTTTTAGTTTCAGTGTTTTTGGGGAAACACATCAGCTGTTGTGTCCCTCCTGTCCTCATCACTGTTGCTGGACAGATGAAGCCTGAGCAGATATAAAGACATTTGTCTCTGTGTCCTGTAGCTGGGGACGTCCCCCCTCCACCTGGCCGCTCAGCACGGTCATTACTCCACCGCCGACGTCCTGCTGAGAGCCGGCGTCAGCAGGGACGCCCGCACCAAAGTGGACAGGACGCCACTGCACATGGCCGCCGCCGAGGGACACACGGTCATCGTGGAGCTGCTGGTCCGGGTGAGACGTTCACAACAGACAAGTAACAAACAGCACAGCAGAGTCACTGGCCTGTGTGACGTCACGGGGTCAAAGGTCAGCGGCAGCCACACAGACGAGTCACAGCGACGATGACATGCGTTCACTGAAGGATGAAGATGAGCCAATCATAGCAGTGCTCAGCGTACACAAAAAATACGTTAACAGTACTTGAAGTACTTATACTTCGTCCTCCACGGTGCACTTAGTTCTGTGTGTAACTTTCAGAGTGGCGCCGACATCAACGCCAAAGACATGCTGAAGATGACGGCTCTTCACTGGGCGGCGCAGCACGGCCATCACGGCGTGGCCGAGACGCTCATCAAGCACGGAGCCGACGTTCACGCGCTCAGCAAGTTCGACAAGACGCCGTTCGACATCGCCGTCGACATCCAGAACACGGAGCTGATGCTGCTGCTGCAGGTGAGAGAGGAACACCCAGACTGACCTCTGACCTCTGACCTGTGGCTTCACTGGTAGAGCTCTCCTGATTGGCTGCTGGAGAGTTTTGTTTTTCCACCTTATCTGTTGTTGTTGTCCTGCTTTACTGTAACAGGTGAATTTCACCGGTGTGGGATAAATACAGTCTTGTCTTATCTTATCTTATCTTATCTTATCTTACTTGCTTTTTAATCTTTACATGCTTCCCCTTGGGGATGTCATCAGGAGACACGGCATCAGCTTCCACAGCTACGCTGACGATACACAGCTTTACATTGCCGTGTCTCCTGATGACACGGGGCCTGTTGATACCCTTTTAAACTGTATTTCAGACATCAAGTCATGGATGGCAGAGAACTTCCTACTGCTCAACCAGGATAAAACAGAGGTTTTAGTTATTGGTCCTGAAGGCAAGAGAGAGACACTTTTGCCAAAACTACAAGGTTTTACACCCTCACAATCTGTTAAGAACCTGGGCGTCATTTTCAACTCTGAGCTCAGTTTTATTCCTCATATTAAAAATGTAACAAAGATAGGTTTCTACCATCTTAAAAATATAGCCAGAGTCCGCCCGTTTCTCTCTCAGGCTAACACGGAGGTACTGATGCATGCTTTTATCTCCTGCCGTCTAGACTATTGTGATGCCCTGCTCTCTGGTCTTCCCAAAAAGAATATCTATACCTTACAATTACTTCAGAACTCAGCCCACGTGTGCTGACGAGGACCAGAGGGCGGGAGCACATTACACCGGTTTTAGAATCGCTGCATTGGCTCCCCGTGTGTTCCAGGATCGACTTTAAGGTGCTCTTATTAGTTTTTAAGTGTCTTAATGGTCTCGGGCCATCTTATTTATCTGACCTCCTTTTGTCTTATCAGCCCTCGCGGATCCTGAGGTCCTCTGGCACCGGCCTTCTAACTGTTCCAAGGGTTCGGACCAAAACCCACCAAAGGTCCGAAGCTTTGGAACAGCCTGCCAGAGGGCGTCAGGACCGCAGAGACCGTTGATGTTTTTAAAAGGAGACTCAAGACTCACCTTTTTAGTTTGGCTTTTAATTAATTTCTTTTACTCTTTTGATTTAGATCTGTTTTACCCTGCCGATTGTCTTTTAGCTTTTAGGTCCTTTTATTCTATTGTAGTTTAGATTTTAGGTCTTTTATTCTATTGTATTTTAGGTTTTAGCTCCAGTGCTTCCTCATGGGGGGCCTCCACGCTGTGAGTTGTGTCTGGTCTGCCCGCCGGGGCGTCGTCCTGGGGACCCCTCAGGCCCAGAGGACTGGGGGCGTCTGCCCTCTGTGCGGTGTCCACCCCGGGCTGCCGGGGTCGGGGGACCGGGGGGCTCTGCACTATGTATGGGGTCCGCCCCGGTCTATCTGGGTCGGGGGTCTCTGTTGCGGCGGCGCTCCCTGTGGCCGCGGGCTGTGATCCCTTGCAGTGTGGATGAGCTCCCCATAGGTGTTTTTTTTCCTCTCATGGTTCCTCAGTGCCCTGCCATGTTTTTACAGCAACAGTTTCGTTGGGGTGGGTGTGTGTGTGTGTGGGTGTCTGGGTGTGTGTGTGTGTGGGTGTCTGGGGGTGTGTGTGTGTGGGGGGAATGGGCGTTGTACAGATGTTCCATGTTTTTATCTTTTGTCAAGCACCTTGAGTTGCATTTTATGTATGAAAGGTGCTGTACAAGTAAAGTTTGATTGGTTGATTATCTTATCTTATCTTATCTTTGTACCATGGACAGTGATGGAGCTGAGTCTGATTCTGTAGTCCAATCACTGAACTCCAATCAGCTCTAATATTCAACACTGTTTGATTGTGTGTGTGTGTGTGTGTGTGTGTGTGTGTGTGTGTGTGTGTGTGTGTAGGAGGGCATGCAGAACCAGGTGAATATGAACCAGGTGAACATGAACCAGGTGAGCATGAACGTGGAAACCAGCACGACCACCAATCAGCCGCAGTTCATCATCCAGGGAATACCTGCCATACAGGGGGGCGTGGTCAACCTGGCCGAGCTGCTCAACAAGGCCAGCACAGGTATGACCAGGTGAAACCGGTCCCTGAACGTGACACCTTGTCCTGTGCAGGTGTCAGCTTTGTGTCTCTGTGTTTCAGGTGACTCAGAGGAAGCAATGGCCGCTAGCGCTCTGGACTCTAACATCCAGCACGCCGCTGTCGTCAACGAGGGGGGCCAGAGGGTCATCACCATAGTAACAGACCAGCATGGCAACCTGCAGACCACCGGAGGGATGGCGCCGCCGTTCTTCGTCACCATGCAGCATGGACAGCAGAGTACGAACGCCACACCAGACCTTCAGCCTGGGTCCAACCCACACTCTCAGCACTAACCAGTGTGTGTGTGTGTGTCTGTGTGTGTGTGTGTGTGTTTGCAGTGCTGGCGGTGCCGGCAAACACTGTGACAGAGGAGGTGGTGACGGAGGATCCTCAGCCTCCACCCTCCAGGAAGAGGAAGCTGGAGGTGACCAACAATCACAGCGACACGGGAGAGACGGTGAGCGTGACCTCCTCCTCCTCCTCCTCCTCCTCTTGCTCTTCTCTTTCTTCACCTTCATCTTCTTCTCCTCCAGGAGCTTTTGCAGAGGCAGCTGCAGGAGGCCAACAGGAAGGCGCAGGAGTACCGGCAGCAGCTGCTGCG
The DNA here is from genome assembly GCA_037975065.1 of Chaetodon trifasciatus. Classification (NCBI taxonomy): domain Eukaryota; kingdom Metazoa; phylum Chordata; class Actinopteri; order Chaetodontiformes; family Chaetodontidae; genus Chaetodon; species Chaetodon trifasciatus. The sequence goes on from JBBMOE010000115.1 coordinate 227,132, forward strand.
TAAGGAGCAGGAGGCGGAGGAGTATCGTATCAAACTGGAGGCCATGTCCCAAAGTCAGGCCAACAGCACCAACGCCAACACCGCCGGCACCAACGCCGCCGCCAGCGCCGCCAGCCCTGAGGAGGTGGTGGGAGGTGAGGAAGACGAGGAGGAGGCCACGGCCAGCATGGTGGAGGAGGAGGGAGAGATGGTAGTGCTGCAGGAGGGAGGGATCATCATGGAGGGGGAGGAGGGTCAGGTGACGCTGGTGGAGACTGGGGGAGAGACGACGGAGGTTAGCTCCTAACAGAGAGGGGAGGAGGAGGAGGGGTGAGGAAGGGGTGACACGCCGACGAAGAGACAGATCATAACAGGAGGTGGTTGGTTTGACTCGCACTGATTTGCATCCATTTAACTGGTGTGATGGAGGAGGAGGGTCACAGCAGGATGGCTCCATTTTGAATCCCCCAAAAACACCAGAGGAGACACAAAATGGCTTCCCAACAACAGGAGGAGGAGGCAGGAGATTGAAAACAGTGTAAACAAACGAGGAGTTTCATCCTGCACTATTTGGAATCCCTAAATGACTAAACACCGACACGTCAGAGGGGGACACAAAATTGGTCCTTTAAAAAGACGGCAGGACAAAGACAGATGGAGGTCCAAACACGATGGAGGAGTTGAGCTGTGCACCATTCTGGATCCCTAAAAGGTTTGATAACATGTCAGAGAGGAGGAGCAAAATGGCTTCCCCAAAAGACAACAGAGAAGGACGAACGAGGAGGAAGCCGGTGGCAGAGGAAGACGATAAATTCACCCGAAGGCATATTTACTTTTTTTCTTTAACCACAGTCAGTGATCCCGTCTCGCAGCCTCGTCCTATCCCCCATCATCACTGAAGCAGGACATTTGGCTTCCCCATTCGACTCATATAGACCTGAACCTGAGGACAGTTTCAGTGTGCCAGGTCAATGTGTCCCTCTGTGAGCAGACGGTCCCCCGTGGACCCGTTTCTGTCCCTTCATGTCCATTTGTTTTGTCAGTGGCTTGTTTTTATTGGGTGGATCCCTGAACATCACGTGTTGGTCTGAAGCGTTCAGGACCCGGTCTTGGTAAACCAGGTCCATGTTTGAACAGAGTCTCAAAGCCGCCGCAGCTGGAAGCTGAAAGCAAACAGGAAGCGACACTACGAAAACTCTCTGCTCTCCGCTTCGGCCACGTTGTTTTTGATCTTTCCAGTTCGTTTTCATGTTCAAAGTGGAACGAGCTAACGTGAGTTCTCTGAAAAACATTTGTTTCCAAAACATCAACCCAAACATGGGCGAGGAAGCCAGATGGCCTCAGCTGAAGCAAAGGGACTCATCGTGGGACGTTTGGTGGAGGGAACCTCTCGGCTCGTCCCTGAGGTCCGACAGCAGCTGAACCAGGTCCATCATGGAAACGTGAACTCGCTCTTTGTTCTCCATCATCGGGCGGTTGAAGGCTCGTGGGGTCGACACGGGCTCAGACCGTCAACGTTTGGCCTGTTTTCATTCAGATGTGTCAGAAACGACTAAAATCTAAATTGCTGCCTTTTAGCAAAACTTTCCAGATAATTCTGATCAGCTGTGAGCGTTTGTTGATCTCTGCCTTCAGTCGCTCTGTGTTTTAGCTCTTTTATTCCACATTAGTGTTTTACAGGCCTGCTGAGCTGCTGCCGGCCTTCAGGGACACCTGTCGTCTTCTGTCCTTCTGGTCAAAGCCAAGTTGTCCTCACGCAGGACTTTAACATTTGGTCACCTGTGTCACATGAGGGCAGAATAATCTGTAGGAGAGTTTGCTGTATGTTACGTACAGTTTTATCACATGACCTGCAGCACCGGCGGCCTTCAGGGTCCCTGTGGGTCCAGGTCTTTGGCCTGTCTGTAATCCGGTCTAAATGATTCACGTTAGCATAAAGACCTCTGACAGTCCATCAGTCCTTCTATTGACCTGAAGGCCGAACAAAGACGAGAACGAAGCTTTTCAAACACCCTCAGTCCTGGTTTGGTCCAGTTTCCCCTCCTGGTTCAGTGGGAGCCGTTATCGATGATTACCTGTCCGCTGACAGACTCACCTGTGTCCCTTCCTGTCCGCTGACAGACTCACCTGTGTCCCTTCCTGCTCTGATCAGTGACTCTGCATCATTTCAGTTGAGTATGATAGTTATTTTTATAAACTCAGCGAAGCCACCTTTTTCTATGTACATATAAAGTTGTATTTTTTTAACTACCTGAATGCTTCACCATGATGATGATGATGATGATGATGATGATGATGATGATGATGGCAGCCTGCATTGGTAATCTGAAATATAAACACTTGTTTTTTTGAATAACTTCTTTGTTGTGCATTTGATGCTTTCACCCAGTGACACCTGAACTCGGCGTGAGGCGTTCAGGTGTTCACTGGCGCTCTGTGGCTCAGAGTTCTGACGCCGGCGTCATTCTTTAAGTCGTTTCTTTACCTGCCACCTCTGTCCACGCTTTGCGAAGACGTGTAAAAATAGAAGAAATGTAATAAAAATGAAAGCAGAACTCAACAAAAAGACAAAAAAATGAACAGAATTCATTGAAGCAGTGAACATCTATTGAGTCGGTCAAAGTGGTCAAATTTCACTTTGACTTAAGAAGTTAAAATAAAACTAGATAGAAAACTAAATAGAACAGCTGCTGGTCCAGGAGGGACCTTTGACCTCAGCCCCGTCCACGTTTTGGACTTTGAAAATTAACGTTTGCTTCTGGTGAATTTCCCTGAATTCATTAAGCACAAACCAACATTAAATCAAAACTCAAGTCTAAACACAAAACTATTATCTGTGACTTTTCAGGTTTGAATCAGACAAAATAAACTGATGAATATTCACACATGTCGCATGATGACAACTGAGCAAACTGCATCCAGTGAGGAAGACTGGGGGAGAAAAGTTTGTAAGTGGACCTTTAGTGAACTTTCTTGTTTAATGTTTTTCTTTTATCCAGCATATGAAAAGTTCATCGTTGACCTTTGAAGCAGCAGCTTCAGAGTTCTTGGCCCACATTTCAGAGCATCTGGAGATCAGTTATTTCCATGAAAATGAGAAACTCCATCTGCTTCAACAGGTTGTGTGGCACGACAGAAAGCTCCGGAACAGATGCTAAATGGACGTTATGGTTTTATCAGCCGCTCACACTCCACCCATGACAAATATGTTTGAGTTAAAGACTTTCTGATAGTGATCAGTCTGATTGATTGATTGATTGATTGATTGATTGATTGATTGATTGAGGAGAAGCCTAATCTCCGCTGCGTTAACTCCTGTAGCTTCAGTGTATTTTGTCATGAACGGTTTATTTTCTTGGTCTTTCTGCTGAGTTGAACCGTGTTGCTCAGGTTTTCTGTCCCTCTCTACTTGACGACAAAGTTTGGAGATTAATTCATCTGAATGAAGAAATATAGATTCACTGCTTCATATTTAACTACAGCTCCCATGAGGCTTCTGCAGGCTGCTGCTGGCTTTTGGGATATTACCGCCCAACTAGTGGATTATGGCCGATCAGTCCTGAGTGACGTGCCCACCGTCCAATTGGCGGCGGCGGAGTGGCACGCGGCCAACCCCGTGCAGCGGGAGGCGGGGCCCATGGGGAGGGGGCAGGGCGCGAGGTATCATGGAGGATCAGTAGGCAAACTGTAGCCATCAGAGGAGAGCAGCTACCGTTCTGATCCCCGGGACTTTCTCAACTGTTCACCGCCCGCTTTTTAATCACCTCAGCCGAGAGCTTCGAGAATGGACATGAAGAAGAGGATCACTTTAGAGCTGCGGAACAGGAGCCCGGCGGAGGTGAGCCTCTTTCGTTTTAATAACATTTTAATTGTTGCCTGAAATAGCCCGGGAGGTGATGTGCGACCGGAGCCTGGCTGGCTGCTCCGCCTTGCTCAGCACATGCTGTCCGCTTGACGTTACTCAAAACGCCGCGAATGGCAAGTTTGCTTTCGGACATTCGGTCCACTGAGGCTCGGGTCGGGTTCTAGTTTGATAAACTACCGCCAGCACGTCGGTCGCCCTCAGATATCCCAGATGGATGTTGAAGCATCTGAGCGGCTCCGTCCGCCCGCCCCCTCCTCCTCTCCGGTGAAATCCCTTCTGTCAGGGCGGCTCAGCGGACACAAATTAAACCATCAAAACGCTTCAGCCGGAGCCCAGTTTACGGTTCTTATCCCGCCGCAGCGTTTAGCTCATCCAAGCTGCTCCTTTTGCTCCGCTCAGCCGTGAATCGACATTTCTAAACCCCTCCACGCACTAACGACGTGTAAGTTAACTTTTAATCAGTCACCGGCCGCTCGGAGGAACTCGACTTTATCGGAAAACACCACATAAAAACACATAACAAATAAGAGACAGGGTGCGGATCGTGCGTGTGTCACAGAGCGGTTGTTTGTGCGGGTGAGTCGGGCTGCGGGGATGTCACGGCGGGCTTTCGTCCCGGAAAAACACTGCGTGTTCGCCTCAACAACAACGACGTCTCTCTGCGAGCGGACATCTTAAGTCACCAGCGGCTTAAACTTCGACGGAGATGTCTCCTCTGCTCACGTTTATCAAACTTCTCTAAGCTAAATTCACTTTGAAGCTCATTTCAGCGTTGTTTTTTAGGCTTTTGTCGACATTTCCGTGCGCCCCTGCGCGGTGGCGGACGCGGGGCGCGCGGAGGTCGGTCACACAGACATTTTGAGCGGGGAGCTCGTGCTCGACAGTAACGCGTTACCGAATTAACGTTACAGAAAGCGGATTAGCGGCTCTCTCGACGGGAAATTGTTTTAATATCGACGAATCTTTCGAATCCACGACTGTTGAAACACGCCAGAGAAGTCGCGTTACACTCGGTCGTTACTGTATTGTGATTACCGTGTAACGAGGACTTTTGATTGTATAACTGCGTCGTAACGAATCAAAATGGCGTTACTCGACGAGGCTTTAAAGTGAAGCAGATTTACTGTCTGTAGTTTAAATAAACGGTGCTTCGTCCATTTCTCATTAAAACGAATATAACTGACAGGATCCACACACCAACACGATGTGACGCCTGTTAGCGGCGTGTGTTTGTGTGTGTGTTTGTGTGTGTGTGTCAGAGAAGTTATATAACCGCCTGCCAGCCACAGCTACAGTTAAATAACACACACACTCACACACACACACACACACGGTGCTCACTGTTCACACTGAATTCGGTTTAAACTCATCCAGCAGACAACTTGCTGGTGTCATGTTTTATGAATTGGGGGATGCCGACAGATGGTGTGTGTGGAGGCTCAAGACTACCCCCAGCGCGCGCGCACACACACACACACACACACACACACACACACACACACTTAGCGCATGTAGATTATTGTAGTTTAAACCCCCAGCGTGCGCGGGCGCACACACACACACACACACACACACACACACAGACTGGGGGTGATGGTGGTGCTGCTGGTCTCCATTGATGCCTGCTGGCCTGCAGCTGAAGCTCTGCTCTGTGAGGATCTGCTGGTTATATAAGCTGAAGAACCAGAGGAACTCTGGGAAATGAAAGCGTCCGCGGCCTGAACAAAGTCCTCCACAGGCCGGACTCTCAGCATCAGTCTGCTGTGTGTGAACACTGCAGCAGGACGAGCGTTTAAACATCAGAATTAAAGCTGAGACCAATGATAATCAGTTTGATCATTCACAGAAAATCAACTCATTTTGGCGTCACTGCAGTATTTGAATACGCAGTACAGAACAATATACTTCTGTGTATTACTGTATTACTTCAGTGTAGACGTGTGCATGTGTAGACGAGGATGTGGCTGATTTTTATTTATGATTAACTTTAGTCTCCAGATGTCTCTGTCCTCTCACCGTGAGACAGTGTGAGTGTGACAGTTTAACAAACCCAACGACGATTGATCAGCAGATAGAAATGATTTGAAAACACACGAACAGACCGTCGGCCTCCGTTTGATGAGTAGAGTTTCTGTTCTTCCCATAAATCTGTTTTCAAATGAACAGTTTGCTGAGACGTTTCTGACGGTTACAAGAGTGATTTTATTATTATTATTTAGAGAGTTTTATTTCCACAACCAATGCTTAATCAGTGAATCAACCACATAAATCAGTAATAGAAATGATCCATCAGAGCCTCAGTGGAGGAGAGCTGGATATGATAGGCTGAGGCACCTGTCAATCAAAACAGGTTTAATATCCATGAACGAGGCGTTTGTTGTGACCTCTGACCTCAGAGCTGAGCCTGTGAAAAGAAGTTCACGTTCACTTCAGAGAGGGCTGCAGTTATTATTGATTAATGTGCAAACTATTCTCGATCAATCAGACCCTCAGCCTTTAAAACGTTAACAGATGTGACCGAAGCAGCAAATCCTCACATTCAAAGAAGCTTCAGACTGAGAATGGCCTCAAAAATGAGTGAAACCAGTCATTGATTACGATCAGTTGATCAACAGACTGATTGTTTGAGCTCTGAGTTGATGGGGAGCCTCTGGTGGACGTTGGAGGAACTGCAGGTTTAAGCTCTTCTGGGTCAAGGTCAGCTTTGATGTCATTACACAACAGACTGCACACAGAGGGACACGTTCAGAGGGCAGGAAGGACGGACCGCACCGAAACTCCTCTCTTCACACATTGTCCGTCCATCTGTCTGTCGGACTGACTGTCTGTCTGTCCATCCGTCTATAAGGTCTTAGCCTAGTGGTTAAGGCGTTTACCTGACATGTCAGCGGAGCCGGTTCGAGGCTGGTCTGATACACTGTGCTTTTTTTTATGGTGGCACGGTGGCACAAGTGGTAACACTGTCGCCTCCAGCTAGAAGGTCCTGGTTCGAATCCCGCTGTGGGCACTGGTGGCGTGTCCTCCACCATGCCTTCAGCGCCTGCTGCTCGAGGAAAGGGGCCTTTCTGTGTGGAGTTTGCATGTTTTCCCCGTGTTCACCTGGAGTAACCTCCATAAAAATACCCCCACTAAAAACATGCAAGAAGATCACCACCTGACCAATGCTGACAAACGGGATTGGGTCCCCGGGTGCCGGTCGGATGGCAGCCCACTGCTCCTGGTCTGCCGCAGAGGAAGGCGACCAGGATGGGTTAAAGGAGGACAAATTTCACCAAAATTGCATGGCGTGTGTGTGCATGTATGTGATGTGTGTGACAAATAAAGGGGACTGTCCCTCTGATTCTTCTGTCTGTCAGATCGCAGAGCTGGTGGTCGATAACAGTCGCTCTGCAGACGGGGAGGTCGAGGGTCTGACAGACGCCTTCACGGAGCTCGAGTTCCTCAGTATGGTCAACGTGGGTCTGAGCTCACTGGCGAAACTGCCCTCACTGCCCAAACTACGCAAGGTAACACGCGCGCACACACACACACACACACACACACACACACACACACACATAGACGATGTGACGTCTTTCTTCCTGTCTTTGCTGTCATTCATCATAAATGTTGAATGATGGTGGAAAGATCTGAAGAACACACCTGACGAACACGTTGGGCCTTCTTCAAAGATCTCCTCATCCTCGTCCTTTCTTCAGTATCACACTGAAGTCTGTGCGTCCATGAGCACATGGCTGACAGGAGCAGCTCCTCCTGCAGCCGACAGCTCAACACATCTGAGGAGCTCCTATGACCTCACTGTCCTGATGTTTCTGTCATCTCATTGGTTCCCAGGCTTATATGTGTTGTGCTAGCGTGTTAGCGTGTTAGCATCTATCAGAGTGTTCACACTGAGCCGATCAGTCTTCAGATGGGTCTGAATGTTTCTCGCTGAGTATTTTTCCGGAAGTTTTCCTCTGCTGATCAAACTTGTTTGTTGTTGTTTTGTGTCGATCAGCTGGAGCTGAGTGACAACAACCTGTCCGGGTCTCTGGAGACACTGTCAGAGAAATGTCCCAACCTGACCTACCTCAACCTGAGCGGCAACAAGATCAAAGAGCTGAGCAACGTGGAGGCGCTGGTCAGAACGTGCGCACACATACACACACCCACCCACACACACACACACACACACACACACACACACACACACACACACACCTGTCCTGGAGCTCTTTGTAGCGGCTAACATGCTAACACAATGTTTCCTGCTGCAGCAAAACCTGAAGAGCCTGCAGAGCCTGGACCTGTTCAACTGTGAGATCACGTCTCTGGAGGACTACAGGGAGAGCGTGTTCGAGCTGCTGCCTCAGGTGACCTACCTGGACGGCTTCGACCAGGAGGACAACGAGGCACCCGACTCCGAGGCCGACGATGAAGGTGGGGCGCGGCCGTTTACAGAGCCGGCGGTGCAAACCCGGCCGTAACCCTCCCGTTCTGTCTGAACCTGATCTCTGTTTCCAGATGAGGATGGCGAGGACGGGGCGGGGCCGACGGGCGATTATGACGAGGAGGACGACGAAGAGGAGGATGAGGACGGCTCAGAGGGAGGAGAGGTGGGGCTGAGCTTTCAAGTGAACCGGGGCGATCAGGTGGGCAACTCAGGCTTCGGCCTGCAGGTCAATCCACCGCCGGCTCAGACACAGGCCTGCTTAACTTCCCAGAATGCACCTCTGCCAGGCAGAGAACAGGCAGGTGACTTAAACGCACAGAATGTAACGTTTAAAATGTCTGACAACAAGCAGACGACACGATCGAGACACCAGAGAAACAGTGAAAACTCCCATGATGCCTCTGTGCTTCATGACGTCATCGATTGGTTTCAGTGCATTGATTGACAGACTCGTAGCAGCAGAAGTGAGACAGCTTCACCTGTACCTGATCCGCTCTCACCTCACTGATCAAAGAATGAGATCCAGACCTGGTCCTGGTCTGATCTGAGCCGGCTCCATGGGTTGACCTCAGGTGTGACATCAGGTGTGACGTGTTCTTGACCAGGTTCAGCACCAACATGGCCGCCTCTGAGGACGAACGTGGGTAAACAGGAAGGTTTTTATTACATCAAAATAAAACGCTTCTTTTACGGTTTGTAAAATTTTGGAAAGTTTTCAGTCTTTTTAAATTTAAAAAAAAATGGTTTAAATTCTAAAATCTGTTTTTGAGGTTTTTTACATTTTAAAACATCTTTTTTAAAGGAGAAAAAAAGAGTCAGCTTTGTCTTTTAAAATGGTCTCTAACGTTTTCTGAGCAGGGAAAACAAAAAACAGACGTTCGTCTTTTCTCTGTTTACATTTTAACGTGTTTTCTGAGCGCGGCGCCGTCAGAGTCGGTCTGGTGGAGGTCAGCCTGGTCGCTGTGGAGTGATGAGTAGTTCTAGAGCTTCATTAGCATTGTCCAATCAGCGACGAGCGGCTCCTTCCAGCTCTGTGTCTTTTATTTTGAAAGTGTTGATTGTCTGTAGAGACTGAGGTGAAACTCTTCTTCACTGCTTCATCTCAGGAGGAAGACGAAGACGAAGACGACTATGCAGAGGAGGAGGAGGAAGGTGAGTGAAGCGTCATGGGGTTTTTATGGGCTGTGCGGCGGCCTGTAATTGGTGGGGATCCCGTGGGTCTCCTCTGATTGGTCGGTTCTGTCTCTGTGCAGAGGATCAGGCGGGTGCTCAGGGACAGAAGAGGAAGAGAGACGCGGAAGACGAAGGCGAGGATGACGACGACGACGAAGACGACTAGTCCTCCGGCAGACGGTGGTCTGCGTGTCGTCCTGTCCTGTTTCTGTCCGTCTCAGTCCACTTCCGGACCCGACCTCCGCCAGAAAACTCCAAACAGCAGCGACAGCAGCGACAGGAACAGAGTGATCTGTTAGCGTCTCACGTCTCTATTTAGATAATATATAAGAAGATTATCAGAGCTGAAGGTCCAACAGCTTCCCTTTAAGACCTGCGTCACAGTCAAACTCTCCGTCCGTCCGTCCGTCCGTCCATCCGTCCGTAAGTCCGTCTCCACTCCACGTCCTGACCTCTGGTCCTGACCTCTGGTCCTGGTCTAAACGTCTCATGGTGACTGAGGTTTGGCAGCAGATTTATCACTTCCTGAATAACGAACGATGTCTCTCACTCCGGACCGTCTTCGACTCCGCGGTCGGCTATACCTGTTCAGGTCAGGCCGCTGCTGATTGGCCCACAGAATTCATCAGGCTGGTGAGCTTCCTGTTGTAGATTTCAGGTTCAGTCCAGTTCAGACTACAAACCACATCCGACCCCCCCCCCAAAAAATACACAAACATGAGGCTGGTTTGATGCCACCTGTGTTACCATGGTGACCAGGTGCTAAGCATTGGGTTCACAGGTCAGAACGTTGGTTCAGTTTCGAGGTCTGCGGTTCTGTTTGAGTCCCCTTGAACCAGACCGAGACCCTCAGACCGCCTCAGCACAGGTGTTCAGTCCACACCAGAAATTGATTGACAGCTGTCACTCCAGGTCCAAAAAACCAGAGGCTCAGAGTGAAGTTACCTGAGATCAGGTGTGAGCCCTCCTTTCACCTCACCTGTCCTGAGACCAGCTGCTCTGAGGCTGTGCGACTCTTCTGGTCTGTTCAGCTTCAAAACCACCAAAGTCCTGAGTTTACCTGAAGTGAAGCAGAAACCTCACCTGTCGTATCAGGAGCTTCCTCCTCCTCCTCCTCCTCCTCCTCCTCCTCCTTCCAACAGGAAGTGTGTACATTCTCAGGAGAGCCGGTTGGTTTCTGAACCTTCGTCATATCGCTGTCAGACCGACAGTCCACATCGAACCTGATCCGACCTTTACGAAACACCGCCGCTGTTCAGGAGTCTGTCAGAACTCTGGACTCACCTGGACTCTGAGCGGCGAGCAGCGCTCCCCTTCAGGACCTCGGCGTGTCCAACACCCAATCAGGGACGCCCCACGTTTCTGTTCAGGATCTTCGTCCTCACCTTTGAACCCTCGTCGTCCCTGGACTGGATGAATAGTGATCACATGGACTCTGCTGTCTCTGCCCGTCTCACCTTAGAACCAAGCAGACCTGCTGTAGAGGTAATACTACCACGACGTCCCCGTGTGTGTTTGATTTGTTGTTGGGCTTTTCCAGGAAGGTTGGGGCGGGTGGTGTTAGCGCTGACGTGGGTTTTTGTTTTTAGTTGTGTTTTGTCCCTGAGCAGCAGCTCTTTTAGTTTGTTTTAGTTTGACGTGGAAGCCGTCTGCCCGTCCCCTCGTGATGTTCGGACCACCGCCGTGTCTCGCCTCAGGCTCCGCCTCCAAAACACCTGCACCTGCAGCTCTTTGAACAGTTTACGTCCATCAGTTGGTAGAAATTAAACCTGGTTTGAATATTTAAACTTCAGACATTCGCTGCTTTTCACGTCGTTCAGAAGTCTTCAGCTGCTCGTCACGTCACGTCGACACCAGGCTTCTTATTTTCTATTGGTCCACTTGCTGTGATGATTCACCTGTGAACACCTGAACACGTTGAACACCTGATTCTCTCTTTGCTGTCACGAGCTGCCAAACATCCCCTGAACACAGTATCACAGTGAGAGGTGTGCAGTGCATTCTGGGATACCGAGGACTTGTTGACCCATTGTCATGGATTCAGTCTGTGCTGGAGGCGGAGCCTGAAACGAGACACACCTGTTGCATCTGATTCAGGTGTCGCTGCTCTGCGTCGGCTTCTACGGCCGCAGAGCAGCAACTTTCTAAAGTCTGGTTTCATCAACGCTGACAGGAAGCAGCTCGATCAAACGGATCGATCAGATCGATCAAACAGCGGCGTGTTCGATCCTGTCGCCTCCTGACGAGTCGCTTCGTTCGTCCTGATGATGAAACTCTGACTTTGAACTAAACTGCTGTAAAGTTTGAGCTTTTCTCTCGTTTACACTCTTAAAAACGACGTTTTCCCTCCGCGCTCACGTCACGTGACGTCGCCGCCGCTGAGCGAGTCGATCATGTGACGTCGCCGCCGCTGCCGCTGAGCGAGTCGATCACGTGACGTCGCCGCCGCTGAGCGAGTCGATCACGTGACGGTTCAGTTAAATAAAACTTTATTAAATTTGGTTTAATCACCTTTAACGACAAAC
>JBBMOE010000115.1:250889-258389 GCA_037975065.1 Chaetodon trifasciatus
CACACACACACACACACACACACACACTCACAGTGTTACATCATCCTTCGGTCGGGGGGGCGGAGCCTTCATCCCCATCCACCTTCTCCCCTCGGGTCAGACCTCCACCCAGCTGTCAATCAAAGCCCTCGCCACCCCCTCCCCCCTCTCCTCACCCCCGGCAATGACCATCCAGTTCCTGGGGCCCCACCCACAACCTGAGCAGGTGAGCAGAGGGTTTTCACAGGTGTGTTCTGAGCACAGAGAGGAGAGATGAGCTGACCGGAGATCAGTTTGTGATCAGCGGATATGATTGATTTGAAGATGCTTCTGTTGATCACACTGACCCTTCAGGCTTTCCTCACCTGTCATCAGATCACAGGTGAGGACATGAACACATGAACTGTCTCTTCGTCTGTAAACGCTCAGAAGTGACTCTCGGGTCCACGTTTACGTTTGGAGACGAGTGCTGAATGAGAGGACATCGTGGTAACCATGATGATGATGATGATGACGACGGTGACGTGTTTCTGTCCTCCTCTTCCTCCTCAGCGTCCGGCCTCTCCTCTGTCGGCCTCCCAGCTCTCGGTGGTCCTCTTCGCTCTGTGTCACGGCGTCTCTCAGGCGTCGTGGCGTTACCGGACGTCTCCTCTCACCATCCGGTCGTGGATTGGACGGCGGGAGCGTCAGCTGTCGGACAGGACGTGGCGCTGGAGGTCGGAGAACATGGCGGAGTGGGTTCTGAGTCAGAGGGAGCAGCAGCTGAGCGTGAGCGAAGACGTCCTGCTGCTGATGGCGAGGAGAGCTCTGGGAGAGGACAGTCCGCTGATGGACTGTCACAGCTGGACTGTAGACTTCCTGCTGAGACACCAGCTCAGTCTGCAGCCCGCACACACCGACGCCGGCCAGCACCACCGAGGAAGACTGCCAAAGGTCATCAGAGACAACAGCCGGACGTTCGTACGCTCGCTGTCCACACAGGTCAGAGGTTGTCCTCGTCCTCATCAGTTCGGCTGGTCGTTCAGAAATGTCTGCTTCTGGTTCTGATCTGAGTTTGATACCGCTTCCTGTTTTTGATACTTTTCAAAACCCTGTGACACAGTTCAGGACACGTCCTGTCCTCAGCTGTTCAGAGAGCAGCTGGACGACCGTTTGTCCTCTGCACACTTATGATGGGATGTAGGGGGCGGCAGTACGACGCTGAGCTACTGTGTGACAGAAACCCAGTCAGAGTGAGACCTCTGACGGTCTCTGGTCCGGTCCAGCAGAAACCCTCACACACACAGCTGTTTTTATTATTTTGTCCAGCCCAGTTAAACAACACAAACTGTTAGCATGCTCGCTAACGGCTAACGTGAGCTTCCATTGATCATCACTCTGAGTCTAAGTGAGATTCAGTTCTGTGCCATTCAAAACCTCATTAAGAAACCTTCTTCCTCTTTTTCTTTTTCTTCCTCTTCTCCTCCTCCTTCTTCTTCTGGAAGATGGACTGATGGATCATTGACTGTGCTTCTGTCTTCAGGTCCACAGTAACCATGTTCCTCCTCACTGTGTGGCCTCCATGGATGAGTTCTCCATCTTCATAGACCTGGACCAGTTCTCAAACCAGAACCCTTCAGCCCTGCGGCTGTTCGGCTCTGTCGAGGACACGCCCGTGTTTGACGTCGTCCTCTGCGCTCTGTCTGACGGGACGTTCCTGCCCCCGCAGCTGTTCTTCAGAGGAACCTCGTCACACGTTCCCGAAGGGTTCCCAGACAACGTTCTGCTGGAGGCTCGACGGGAAGGGTTCACAGACCAGGACCGCCTCCGCCTCTGGACCAACGAGGTCTGTGACAAACTCTGAGCTAACGGATAACTCTGATGAGACGCGTCCTCACGACTCTTAATGTTGCAGCTTAGTCATGTGACGGCATGCTTACCTGTGTGCAGGTGTGGCGCCCACTTGTGGCCTCTCAGTGTGACAGCGAGTCAGTGTTGATGGTGGACGTCCATCGAGGACACCTGACACATGAATTCAGGGACACTTTGACCTCAGTGTCCACAGGCATCGCCTTCATCCCGTCAGGATGCTGCTGTCGTCTGCAGCCGCTGGACGTCTGCGTGACGCCGGTGCTCAGAGACTTCCTGCAGGTACTCTCACCTGTCCTACTTGTCTCACCTGTCCCATCTGTCTGGATCTGTCTCACCTGTCTGAATCCGTCTCACCTGTCCCATCTGTCTGGCTCCGTCTCACCTGTCCCACCTGTCTCACCTGTCCCTCAAAGATCATTGTTAATATGAGAGACTGTGATGAACCGATGAAGATGTCCTGATGTGTTGATCCTGGTCTTCCTGCTCCAGGCCCGGTGGACTCAGCTGGTGTCTCAGGGGGGTCTGGATGGTCTGGGTCTGGATCAGCTGGCTCTGACTCTGGCCTGCTGGCTCAGTGAAGTTTCCTCCACCCTGAACTCAGAGACGCACATCCTCCGCAGGTCTGAACACAGAACCGGTGTCTGAGCCTTAGTGACCTAGACTCAGATCCTGGACCCAGTGTCCCCCTTTGTGTTGACTCTGAATCTGCTGTCTGGCTGATTCCTGTCCTCCGTCCTCACTTTTCTTCCTTAAAGCGTGTGATGACTTCCTGCAGCGTTTCTTCTTCTGTGGTTCGGCGCTCACGTCGCTCTGTGTTCCAGGTCGTTTGCCTTGACGTGTAACCTGCAGGAGGCGGAGGGGCGGGCGGAGGCGGCGAGGATGATCCAGGCCCTGACCGAGACTCTGGTCCAGCCTCCGGAGTCCTCGGAACCTCCGGCCGATCCGAAACCAGAGCTGGAGCTGCTGCTGGTGATGGAGGAGGAGGAGCAGAAGGAGGCGCAGCAGGAGGTGGAGTCGCTTCAGGGCCTCCAGGAGGACTGACGTCTGAACTGAGGGGCGACAGGAAGTACCTGTTCACCAGCTGGTCCTCAGGGTCCACCTGGCCTGCCAGGTATCAGGTGGGACGTTTGGTTAGAAGCGTTTCAGACTCAAACCTCAAACCGAGTTTTTGTCATTTTACACTGAAACTGAAACTGGAATCAGGAAGTTTTAAACGAATAAAGAGGAAGAGTTCAGACTGGAACATCTTTTCATGGACTTTCATGTTCAGGACACTCAGTCTGCTTTAGGTCCGCTTTACGCTCGTCCACACGGAGACAGCGTCAGGTTTGGTTTGTTCCGGTGGACTGTGATTGGTCGATTGGTGGACGTCACCTGGCCAGCGGCTCCATGTTGCAGGGGACACAGTCCAGGTGAGACTCAACGTCCTCCAGCGTGAGACTCAACGTCCTCCAGCGTGAGACTGAATGTCCTCCAGCGTGAGACTCAATGTCCTCCAGCGTGAGACTCAACGTTGAATGAAGGACACAACCGTCAGCCTTTGGAAAATGTTCTTCCACCACGGGGGCTCTCATGCACGCACGCATGCATGCACACACACACACACGCACGCACACACACACACACACCCATACACACACACACGCACGCACACACACTCACACACTCACACACTCACACACACACACGCTCTCCCAGGAGGAACATCACAACAGCTGAACACACTCAGTTTTCTCTCCCACACTCTGTTAACTGAGAGGTTTCAACAGTCAGTCATTACATCACTTCCTCCACACACACACACACACACACACACACACACACACTCACACACACTCCTCCAGGTTCAGGTCTAAGCTGTGAGGTCAGTCTGATTTATTGATCAGGATGATTTGTCTGAAGAGGAGTCACTCTGCTGAGAGTCAGAAACTAAAGCAAACGTTGAATCATGAGGTCATGAATCATCTTATCATGATGAAGAGGCTGGTGTTTACACACAGGGAGGAGGAGGAGGAGGAGGAGGAGAGACATGATGGGAGACATGTTAGGACTTAACATTCGTTTCCTTGTTCCTCTGTCTCAGTCAAATCTGATTGGTCGACGTCAAACAAACGGGTCTCAGAGTTTAATGAAATTTGTGGTTTTTGGTACGAAGTTGTTTTTCAGCGTTTCTTCCTCTGACGAGTCCTCCAGGTGTTTCTGAGCAGGAACCAGAACCTGCTGGTCCACCAAAACGGGTCCAGCAGCGGGACCCTAAAGACTGACCCTGGACCAGTCCTGACATCATCTGTAACGTTTGATGAGTGTTTGACTCTCATAGAGAATTCATGGTGTTAATGTGAGTCGTGAGGAGTCTGAACACGTGTTGGTGGATCAGAGACCAGGATGAGATGTGGTCCTGGTTCAGACAGTCTCCTGACAGGAAGCCTCTGCAGAGTCAGAGGAAACGCTTCAGGCATCATTTTCATGTTGATTCAGAGCTGTTGTTTGTTTTTACAGCTTGATCAGGTGAGACAGACACAGGTGAGTTCTTGCTCTGGAAGGTCAGCCACACCTGGATGAACACCTGCTGGGCTGAGGCTGCCATGTCACCCGTTTTTCCCACCAGCTGAACTTCCAGTTTGTCTGATGTGACATGAACATGAACATTAAAGCGAAGCTAAGAGCAGTTAGCCTTCTGTGCACACACACGCACTCACACACACACACACACACACACACACACGCATGCTGACCTCAGCAGACTCTCACGCTGTCCTGAGCTGCGTTCAGGAACATTAAACTCTGTCACAGTTAAATTTAGAACCCATGAGAACACCACGACTTTCCCAGCGTGCCCTGGAGCAAGGCAGCGACCCCCTGAGGTCGGCTCTGATCAGCTGGGAGATGCATGATGGGAAGGACTGCAGCACAGTTTGACCCCCACATCCTCTGTATTTTCAGAACATGAACTCAGGACAGTTAGCTGCAATGCTAACTGCCGCTAATGTCTCTTTTTTACATTTCTGCTTAATTAAATTATATTTACAACATGTCAGATTCTTTCTCTTCTGATGCTAAGCTAACAGTCTCTCCTGCTTCCAGCTGAACACGGACAGTTTCTTTTAGTTTCAAATCTAATCAACCTCTGTTAGCTTATAGAGCCAGTTAGCTTAGCATTAGCTTCAGGTCGAGTTAGCTAAGAGTTAGCTTGCAATATCTGCCTTTGATGAGTGTTTTCTATTTAAACTTTATGATTATTTTCCAGCTATCTGTGGGATAGCTTCAGGTAGCTCAGAGTTAGCTAACTGGCCCGGCCCACTTAGTTTAGGTCCACTTAGTTTCTAAGTGCTAGTCAGCTAAACCCTGCTAACTACAGAATGGATTGGTGACAGCTTGTTAGCTAACAACAAACAAGATACAACATGTAAATTAGACAGATTTAGAAGCTAGTTGATAGCTAGTAGCAGTGCTAACATTTTCTGAATTGTATTCAGGTATCTGCTAAATAACAGCAGCTAACATTACCGAGTGTATGGCCATGTAATTAGCTGCTAAGTGCTTCACCTTCCCAGTCCCAGCATAATGCTAAAGGTAAATTAGCTTGTTAATGGGAACTGTTCCATGCTAAGTGTCTCCAGCAGATGATATGCTGTTAATTAGCATGGAGCAAAAGTTTTGGAGTTGTTGGAAGGTGTTTTTTTTTTTTTTTTTTCAGTTCTGATGGAGCTAACATTCGACCACATCAGCATAAACTGGAGCTGCTCCTGAAAACAACAACAACAATCACGATAACAGAATAAGATCAAAGATTTAATGATAATAACAACAGTAATAACAGCTAACGCTCCACAGAGACGCTCCTCAGCCTCGTCTCTCTTCGTCCTGTGTGTCTCCAGATGGTTTCTGCTTTTTACAGGATGCTCACACGCAGAGAGTGTGTATGTGAGCGTGTCTCTGTGTGAGCATGTGTGTGTGTGAGAATGTGTGTATGTATATGTGTGTGTGTGTGTGTGAGCATGTGTGTTTATGTATGTGTGTGCATGAGCATGTGTGTATGTATGTGTGTGTGTGTGGATCTCCAGTCAGTTTGGTGTCTTCGTGTCTGGACCTGACTGATTTTAATCTGATGAATGTTTTGTGTTCGTGTCTTCTCTCGGTCTGTTTCTCATGGTGTCAGCAGATGCATTGTGGGACGTGTAGTGCAGCTTCAGCCTCGTTAACCCTTCACTTCCTGCTCTGCTGTGTGTGTGTGTGTGTGTGTGTGTGTGTGTGTGTGTTTTCTGTTCTTGTTGCTTGAGCAATCAAGTCAAACTCTAATGAAGATCAATGACACTGATTGATATTCAGTTCAGTTCAGTTCAGTTTTATTTGTGTAGCACCAAATCACAACAGAAGTTGTCTCAGGACTCTTTCCACACAGAGCTGCTACAGGCCGAGCTCTCTGACCTACAGACACCAACAGTTCCCTCATGAGCGAGCACCTGGAGACAGCAGAGAGAGACATGCAGAGAGAGACAGACATGCAGTCAGAGAGAGAGAGACAGACATGCAGTCAGAGAGAGACAGACAGAGACAGACAGACATGCAGTCAGAGAGAGAGAGACAGACAGACAGACATGCAGTCAGAGAGAGACAGACAGAGACAGACAGACATGCAGTCAGAGACAGACAGAGACAGACAGACATGCAGTCAGAGAGAGACAGACAGAGACAGACAGACATGCAGTCAGAGAGACAGACAGAGACAGACAGACATGCAGTCAGAGAGAGACAGACAGAGACAGACAGACAGAGAGACAGACATGCAGTCAGAGAGAGACAGACAGAGACAGACAGACATGCAGTCAGAGAGAGAGACAGAGACAGACAGACAGACAGACATGCAGTCAGAGAGAGACATGCAGTCAGAGAGAGAGACAGAGACAGACAGACAGACAGACAGAGACAGACATGCAGTCAGAGACAGACAGACATGCAGTCAGAGAGAGAGACAGACAGACAGACAGACATGCAGTCAGAGACAGACAGACATGCAGTCAGAGAGAGAGACAGACAGAGAGAGACAGACATGCAGTCAGAGAGAGAGACAGACAGACAGACATGCAGTCACAGTCACAGTGACAGTGGAGGTCAGGCAGGGTCATGGCAGGAGACGTAGCTGTAATCCACAGTCCAGATTCAGACACTGTCCATGGGAACCTGTGAGAGGACAAAGCACAGAGACTCCGGGGAAGGAGCTCAGTTAGTAACAGGCCGTGGTAGGACATGAAAGCGTGCAGATGGAGAGGGAGAGAGGGACAGAGGAGCTCGGTGTGTCTTTGGAGGTCCCCGACAGTCTAATGCTATAGCAGCATAACTAGGGGCTGGTCCAGGACAAGCCTGAGCCAGGCCTAACTATAGGCTTGATCAAAAAGGAAAGTTTTAAGCCGACTCTTAAATGTAGAGACATGATTATATCATTAATAATTCAAAACACAGTGAACTGAACTGATCGAAGGTCTCATACGAATAAAGTTTTTTTGACTCACTGGTTCAAAGTACAGTAAAACACTAGAAAAATCTTTATTGACTCCCAGCAGTGACAAATCCACAGCAGAGCAGGAGCTAGGCTAACAGTTTCCCCCTGCTTCCAGTCTTTGTGCTAAGCTAGGCTAAACACATCCTGGACCTGTCTATGTGCTGGACACA
>JBBMOE010000115.1:263389-274526 GCA_037975065.1 Chaetodon trifasciatus
ATTCGGTGTGAGAAGAAGTCAGAACGTCATACAAACTGTAGAAGTGAAGGCACTGGGGACACTTAAAGGACTGGTTTCCAGTCTCACGACTCGAGACACGTTCACTGTTTTCACGTTCATGGAGCTGCACAGCAACACTGTGAACCTCCAGCAAACAAAGGTGTGGATTATCAGAGAGGGAAATATCCCAGACTGACCTCCTGACCTCCTGACCTCCTGACCTCCTGACCTCCTGACCTCCTGATAGTGTGTCCAACACACTGATGTGTTAGCAACGAGTTAGCCTCAGACAGCTATCATAATTATTATTAATCATTATTATGATCATTAATAAATAACAATCAATTATTAGTTTCAACATGAAAAAGTTTCTGCTGGATTTTCTTCAACATGTTTACATGCTGATTCACTGATGATGATGATGAAGATGATGAAGAGTCAGTGGAGCTGCTGAAGGTTTATACTTCATCTTTATTTACCTTTCGTACCAAAGACATTTATCAACAATCTGGATAAACTGCCATCACACAAACATCCAGCCTGCACACACACACACACACACAGCCACACACACACACACACACACACACTGAACACACACACACACACACAGATGCTAATTTTCCATATCACAGTGTAACTGTGTGTTCAGCGTGTGTGTGTGTGTGTGTGTGTGTGTGTGTGTGTGTTCAGTGTGTGTGTGTGTTCAGTGTGTGTGTGTGTGTGTTCAGTGTGTGTTCAGTGTGTGTGTGTGTTCAGTGTGTGTGTGTTCAGCGTGTGTGTGTGTGTGTTCAGTGTGTGTGTGTGTGTGTGTGTGTGTGTTCAGTGTGTGTGTGTGTGTGTGTGTGTGTTCAGTGTGTGTGTGTGTGTGTGTGTTCAGTGTGTGTGTGTGTGTGTTCAGTGTGTGTTCAGTGTGTGTGTGTTCAGTGTGTGTGTGTTCAGTGTGTGTGTGTGTGTGTGTGTGTTCAGTGTGTGTGTGTGTGTTCAGTGTGTGTGTGTGTGTGTGTGTTCAGTGTGTGTGTGTGTATGTGTGTGTGTGTTCAGTGTGTGTGTGTGTGTGTGTGTGTGTGTGTTCAGTGTGTGTGTGTGTGTGTGTGTGTGTGTGTGTGTTCAGTGTGTGTGTGTGTGTGTGTGTGTGTGTGCAGGCTCCCGTAATGTGAATCATTAAATTTTAGGGTGAGGACTGGGGTTCAAGGTCAGGTTAAGGTCGCACAGGAAAAGGAATGAAAAGGAAAGTGAAGAAGAAGAAGGAGGAGGAGGAGGAGGAGGAGGAGGGGAAGAGGGGGGCGATGAAGGAACGAGGAAGGAAAGAAAAGGAAGGACAGAAGGTTTAATGCTCAGCTGTGTTTGAGGAGGCGTTCACGGTGTTTCTTCACAAACAGCAGCAGTCTGTTCAACCACGACTGAAGCATGCTGGGAATCTGCTGTGAACACACACACACACACCGAACACACCCAGACACCCACAGCACACTTCAGTCTAACACACACACACAGTGAACACACACACAGACACACAGTTGTATTGAAGGCAGATGGTGGAGGATGAAACGTGATGGAAAATATCTGCAGAGGTGGAAAACAGGAGACACACCTTGAGAGGACTCTTTCCCCAAGCCTCGTCCTCTCTCATCACCAGGACACAGAGACGTTTAGCGTAGCTTAGCACAAACTGCTAGCCTAGCTCTTATGAAAACAAGAGAGAAGAAATGCTAAAATGACTCTTCAGACAAAAGAATCATAAAGAAAAACAGATAAAATGTGAAACTAATAAAACTGTCAAGGATCGAAAATGATGCTACGCTAAATTAGCTAGCAAGCTAACCTGAGTTTGGGCGCTTCCGTTATGGTCAGAACTCGACTGATGGTTGCTAATCAGCTAATGTGTCTTCATTATGAGCGTTTGTGATGATGATGATGTTGATGAAGACGATGACGATGAAGATGACGTTAGCATCGCTGTGTTTGCAGCGTCTCAGGCTCAGTATGACGACTTCACGCCGGCTCCGGACTACGACTCGGACTACAACGCCACCTTCGAGTACAGCTTCTACAGTAAGCGTCTCGCAGCCCGACGTCACCTTTCACCTGGCCGCGGGCGCTCAGTGAGCTCACCTGTCGGACGCTGTGGACACGCGCATTTCCTCTGTTTCTAAACTTCCTGTGTTGCGTTCAGGTAACGCCAGCAACGAGGACCTGGACAGGTTCAGCGAACGGTTCATCGAACGGGAGGACGGCGAAGAGGAGGACACGGGAGGACGGCCGGAGGAGGGTGTGACTGTTACCATGGCAACCAGCCCAGGAACCACAGCGCGGGGCAGGGTCGACGTCCGCAGTGCCGCATCACTTCCTGTTTGTCTGGTAAGAACGACAGATTTACTGAAGTGAAACCAGAACTGCCGAACTCCTTAAACCCGGTTTAAAGTTAAGCTCAGCGAAACTCAACGTGCAGCAGGTTTAACTAAACTTCAGTTAAACCTGGTTTAAGTCAAACAAGGTGTTTGTGTGTGTCTGTGTGTGTGTGTCTGTCTGTGTGTGTGTGTCTGTGTGTGTTTGTGTCTCTGTGTCTCTCTGTGTGTCTCTCTGTGTCTCTCTGTGTGTCTCTCTGTGTGTCTCTGTGTCTCTCTGTGTGTCTCTGTGTGTCTCTGTGTCTCTCTGTGTCTCTCTGTGTGTCTCTGTGTCTCTGTGTCTCTGTGTGTCTCTCTGTGTGTCTCTGTGTCTCTGTGTCTCTCTGTGTGTCTCTGTGTCTCTGTGTCTCTCTCTGTGTCTCTCTGTGTGTCTCTGTGTCTCTTTGTGTGTCTCTCTGTGTGTCTCTGTGTGTCTCTCTGTGTCTCTCTGTGTCTCTGTGTCTCTGTGTGTCTCTCTGTGTGTCTCTGTGTGTCTGTGTGTCTCTGTGTCTCTCTGTGTGTCTCTGTGTGTCTCTCTGTGTGTCTCTGTGTGTCTCTGTGTCTCTCTGTGTCTCTGTGTGTCTCTGTGTCTCTCTGTGTGTCTCTGTGTCTCTCTGTGTGTCTCTGTGTGTCTGTGTCTCTCTGTGTCTCTGTGTCTCTCTGTGTCTGTCTGTGTGTCTCTGTGTCTCTGTGTCTCTCTGTGTGTCTCTGTGTGTCTCTGTGTCTCTCTGTGTGTCTCTCTGTGTGTCTCTGTGTGTATCTCTCTGTGTGTCTCTGTGTCTCTCTGTGTGTCTCTGTGTCTCTGTGTCTCTCTGTGTCTCTCTGTGTGTCTGTGTGTCTCTGTGTCTCTCTGTGTGTCTCTCTGTGTCTCTTTGTGTGTCTGTGTCTCTCTGTGTCTCTTTGTGTGTCTGTGTCTCTGTGTGTCTCTGTGTGTCTCTCTGTGTGTCTCTGTGTGTCTCTGTGTGTCTCTCTGTGTCTCTGTGTGTCTCTGTGTCTCTCTGTGTGTCTCAGACTGAATCAAAGTGAATCGAGCAGTAAATAACTGAAGATAAAGACATGAAGAGGACAAAAGGCTGATCTGTGGTCTGTGGTTTGTTGGTCTCTGCTGTCTGAGGAGGAGGAGGAGGAGGATGATGATGATGATGATGATGATGGCGCCTGAGGGGAGGAAAACCAGAGGAAAAGGCGGCTCAGTGACTCACAGAAGGAAATGAACCACACAGCAGACGTTTGTTGTCCACTGCAGAGAAGAAAGAGTCCACAGAAGCGTCTTCAGAGGACGATGCTTTCATGCTCCGCTCTGCAGTTCATGGACATGAACGAACCACGAGGACATTGTCTTCATGGAATCTGCTCTCACTGCGCTCCAGTTAGCAAACAAACTAGCCTAGCATGTAGCCACCACTCCACCAGCTTTCAACTGAAATGTTAGACTCTGAATCAACATTTGTTAGTGGGCCTGCTAACACGCTGTGCTAATGCTAATGCTAACAAGGACAGAAGAAAAACCCTAAATCTAAAAGTTTGAACTAATCAAACCAGAATCAATAATCAATAATCAACTGTTCACTGACAGCAGCTTCATGTGTTCATCTCCTTCATCCTTCATGTGTTCACAAAGTGGTGAACTCTCTCCATCCTCCGTGATCGACTGAGTCTTTCCAGGACGCCCTTTCATACCAACCATGATCCTCTCACCTGTCACCAATCAGCCTGTTCACCTGTGGAACGATCAAACAGGTGTTTGTGGAGCGTTCCACATCTTCCAGTCTGTGAAACGTGTCGCTGCTTCAGATATTTACAGGAGTCGATGAAGAACATGAAATATGTTGACTTTGACTGTTCTCAGGTCAGAGAGGATCAGGACTGACACGGAGATGGACCAATCAGCTGGTCTGGAAGGCTCACTGACACAGTGGGCGGGTCACATGTTACAGAGCTGCAGCTCTGTGACGTCTCTGTTGCGTCCTCCATGTTGAGACGTCGTCTCTGCGGCAGGTGATGATGTGTTTTCTGTCTGTAGGAAATCTGGACGCTGGTCTGGACTCTGATGATCCTGATCAGCCTGAACACACAGCAGCTACAGCAAACACTATGAGACCAGCACACACCCAGCAGGTGAGACACCCAGCAGGTGAGACACTCAGCAGGTGAGACACCCAGCAGGTGAGACACCCAGCAGGTGAGACACCCAGCAGGTGAGACACTCAGCTCAGATCTGAAGCTGAGAGTTTCTGTTTGTTCAGCATGAAGAAGAACAAACCTGACAGAGAGACCACACACACACACACACACACACACACACACACAAACACACACACACACACACTCTAACAGTGACACACATAGATGCATTTAAATTTCAACTGGAGGAATACTGTAGTACTGCAGTGTACTGCACTGTACTGCGCTGTACTGCGTTGTACTGCGCTGTACTGCGTTGTACTGCAGTGTACTGCGCTGTACTGCAGTGTACTGCGCTGTACTGCGCTGTACTGCGCTGTACTGCAGTGTACTGCGTTGTACTGCAGTACACTGCAGCAGGACGTGTGTTCGGCGTGCTGAAACTGATCGGCTGTGGAACAAAACGTTGCTCTTCCATTTGGAGGCTCCTGATAAAGTTCACGTCATGAAGTTGTGGCGTCCTGACGACAGCGGCAGATCTTCGTCGTCCGTCTCTCAAAGGTCGACGCCTGAAGTCTTTCAGGAAACTTTAAATTAAATTGCGCTGATCGATAATGAATCTGACATTTGAATGAGTCTTTGATAAACGCTGCAGGATGAAACGTGACTCATTCTGCTCAAAGTGGAGCTAAAAACTTCAAAGTTAGTTCAGAGAATCTGTAAAACACAGAAACAGACCACATGAGGACTCACGGTGACCTTTGACCTCCGTCCCGCGGACACACGAGTCTCACAGATCCAACACGTCTTCACTGTCTGACGTCTCGTCTCCTTCTGCTCTGTTTGCAGCTGATGTTGGACCAGTTTGGAACCAGCACGGTCACCTGATCAGAGGTGGGAGGGGTGCCGTCACCTCTGTGACCTTTGACCTCTGCAGTGTGACACCTCCTGAAGACGGCAGGCAGCCAGTTTCCCTCAGCGTGGCTTACAGACGGAGCTCAGCCAATCACAAAGCTTTAGCGGCACCACAGTTCACCGAACGCTGAAATTAAACTTTATCACGTTTTCACTTCAAAGCGAACAGAAGCAGAACTTTGGCTTTGGTTCATCTACGGAAGTTCATTCATGACGAAACTGAAAAAAGAAAAGTGAACTTTCGTCAGCCGCCGGCGGCTAAACGACACAGTTTGTCCTGCGACGACCGACGGAAACATTTCAATAAGCAAACGATTAAAAGTGACGCGGCTCACCAAACAAGGCTCACGTCAGTCCTCAAACGTCTCGACGATCAATCCGGAAAATATTTGATCCAAAACACTAAAATGATCCCAAGAAGTTCGATCATTTCAAACCAGCCAGCAGACGCGCTGATCGATAAGCACGTACACATAGACCACATGTTCTTTCAAAATGGCCGCCGACCTTTTGATTGACACCTCACTTGATCAGTTAGGATCTTCCATTTCGTCTGTTCAGCTGACAAGAGCCAATGAGAGTCCAGGTGGAACAGAAGGGCGTTCTCTCTCTGTGTAAAGATGCAGCCAATCACAGCCGACTGCGCAGATGATTGACACTTTGAATAGCAATGAAAATCTGAAAACAAAGAAATATCACATAAAAAGAGCAAATGGCCTCAATGTGTAAACATGAATGTAGACAGGCTAAATACAGATGACTTGAATATAAATATGGACATTTGTGTAGAAAAATGGTCTTTTGATGATCGGTTGATTGATCGACTAATCGTTGATCGGCTCTCCTCTCAGCTTTGGTCATGAATGAACTTCCGTCCGTGCTCCAGTTTATTTTGGACTCGTTCATATCAGTAACATCGATCTTAATGAACGATGCTAACATGAATGACTCTGAGCCTCCATCAGACCGCACCGCTGCTCCGCCTTTGAAAAGATTTCAGCACTTAGCTTCTTCTTCTGTTGTCGATTGTTCTGAGGAGCCAATCAAGACGCAGCACAGGAAGAGGAAGACCCCATCAAATTAAAAGTCTGCAGAAACAGTGTTAAACCTGTGTGATGTTTCCGTTTGTGTCCGAAAGTTTCTGAAAGTTTCATTTGATGGATGTTTGTGGCCAAACAGTTTAGAAATATTAAAAAAATCAGCAGAAATTCAGTTTCATCAAAGTTTTTAGTCAAATTCAGGAACAATCGAGGATTTTCAGAACAATCTAGAACAGATTTTTACCTTTTATTGATCACTTTAATGTTTGTTTGTGTTTTGCAATAAAATGTGTGGAAAAGAAACTTCTGGTGCTTTTTGCTGTTTGGAAGATTCCTCATCACATGACGGATTCATGGATTCACGTCTCTGCTTCCTGAATCTGTCCTTCAGCTCGGTGTCAGACCTCAGGACTGACCTGCTACACCCACAGTCCTGATGAAGGGTGGATGTTTAACTCCACCTGAAGGCGTTCTTCTCATTTTGTTCAAGAAACATCCTGAAGCTTCGTTTGAGTCGGCGTCATCTGATTCTCGCCGCTGTTTTCAGTATTTGACTTATTCATCAGTGAAGTCGTCATTTGAAGAAACGTCTCGTCTTACGTTGTCTGTCTTCTAAACATCCAGTCAAGTTTGGTCAATGTTGGGAGTACTCAAAGTAGAAGTGTGTACAAATACACATTACAGGTAAAAGTCCTGCATTCAAAACGTCTAAAAGCTGAAAAATATTAGCATCAAAAGTTCCAGAATTAAAGTTCTCATATTGCACGATCATGTGTGTTTATATGACTGGATTAGTCATTGATGGATTCATGTGTTCATCTGTTTAATCCATTCATCTGTGATCATACATCATCTGACAGCAACAATAAATGTCGTGAAGAGGAAAGTACAGCTTTGCCCTCTGAGATGTGGTGAAGTACTTTTGTCTTCAAGTACTAGGAAAGTACAAAACAACAAAGAAGAATCAAGAATTGATGAACAAGCGTGTCCAGAGCGGCTTCTGTCTCCATGAATATACTGAGCTTCCTGTCCCCGTCTAACAGTCTCTGCACGGCGTCTGCAGGACGCCCTCAGGGGTCACATGGTGTTCCTGGTGTCGGCGTGAGGCAGAGTTTTGATCGTGATCAGAAATGTCTGTTACAGAAGAAGAACTGCGTCAGTGTCACCAGCTCACAGCGAGCGATGACGAGAGCCGAGAGCAGGAAGTGACGGACGCCGCGGGCTCCTCGTTTATTTCAGTCCAGGAGGAATCTGCACGCCACGCGACAGGAAGCAGAACACGAGACTGAAGGCCAGCAGATGAGCGGCCGCTCACACAGTGTAACA
Source organism: Chaetodon trifasciatus (assembly GCA_037975065.1). Lineage (NCBI taxonomy): Eukaryota > Metazoa > Chordata > Actinopteri > Chaetodontiformes > Chaetodontidae > Chaetodon > Chaetodon trifasciatus. The sequence continues at coordinate 271,182 of JBBMOE010000115.1, forward strand.
GTTCATCAGACTCATCAGACTCATCACAGTCATCAGACTCATCACAGTCATCAGACTCATCACATTCAGTCCAAAGCCGTGTTCTTCCTCGTTGACGCTCACAGTGGTCACATGATCACAGGCCTCATGCTCCTGTAGTTTCCACTTGGTTAACATGAATGATGGTTTGGATGTTTGAATGTTTTTCTGGACTCTGGTACAAGGTGCTGCTGGCATGGTTGTCATGCCACCCATGTAGGCTCTGATGGACTCCAGACTTCACCCACCCACTGTGAGGCCCTCGTGGTGCTTAAGACAATGGGCAGATGTAAACCATGACACTGTGCCAACTCACTCCCAGAGCCTTGAATACCACCACTGTCACACCCCTCAGTGTGTGTGCGTGTGTGTGTGCGTGTGCGTGTGTGTGTGAAGGGGATGACTCACACACTCTCTCTCTCTCTCTCACACACACACACACACACACAAAAGGTGTGTTTAATGTGGGGACGTGTTCATCAAAGTATTTGAGTTTGTTGCTTCAGTCTGTGACCTTCAGTGAAACTCTGCTGTCAGCAGATAACACAGACACACAACAGACACACAACAGACACACAACACAGACACATAGCAGACACACAACACAGACACACAGCAGACACACAACACAGACACACAGCAGACACACAACACAGACACACAACAGACACACAACACAGACACACAGCAGACACACAACACAGACACACAACACAGACACACAGCAGACACACAACACAGACACACAACACAGACACACAACAGACACACAACACAGACACACAACACAGACACATAGCAGACACACAACACAGACACACAACAGACACACAACACAGACACACAGCAGACACACAACACAGACACACAACAGACACACACAACAGACACACAGCAGACACACAACACAGACACACAACACAGACACACAGCAGACACACAGCAGACACACAGCAGACACACAACACAGACACACAGCAGACACACAACAGACACACAGCAGACACACAACACAGACACACAGCAGACACACAACACAGACACACAGCAGACACACAGCAGACACACAACATAAACGTAAGAAGTGGTCCAGCAGCTTTGAACTGATGCCATGTCTCAGTGCAACAGAGGACTCTGATGCTTCGGCCAATCGGTAATTGATCACTGACTCTATTGATCCTCTATAAAAATACTAAAGCGAGGAGACGTAAAGTAGAATTTAAAATCCTTCTCTTTACCTGCAGAGCCATCAATGGTCAGGCACCATCTTATCCTACAGGGCTCCCTCCACCCATCACCCCACTGGAACACTGCAGTCCCAGAGCGCAGCCTTACTTCCGGTTCCTAAAGTCTCCAGAGGTAGAACTGGAGCCAGAATTGGGACCAGTAAAGAAGCAGTCCAAAGTCTAAAGAGTTCCAGCTATCGAGGTCCTGTCCTGTGGAGTAGGCGCAAAACTCTGATTAAGCTCACAGTTTGGGCCTGCTCAGGCTTGCCTTGGACCAGCCTCTGTTTATGTTACTATAGGCTTAGCCTTTTGAGGGACATCCCATGATTATTATTATTATTATTATTATTACCTTTATTAACCAGGAAGTCCCACTGAGATTCAAAATCTCTTTTACAAGAGAGACCTGGCCAAGGTAGCAGCCAGTCAGAACATATTAAAATGCAACAGATACGACATATTAAACAAACAAACAAACAAAAAATAGAATATTCCCCAATAAAACAACAAGAACAGCACGATGCACTGAGCTCCTGTCTCCTCTTGTCCCTGTCCATCTTTATGAATTCATGGCCATTTAATTCATGTTACCAGCTTTGCTTCCTCCCCGCCTCTTTGTTGTCTCGCAGGCTGTTGATCGTGGCTGCACCTGGATGGTGGATGACAGCTGGCCCCCCTGTCGTGGCCCTGCTTGACTCCCACTGCCTCTGCATTTCCATTGATATTAGAACATGCTTATTACATACATGTCATGTGAACGTGGTGTCCGGTCACTTCCTGCCCCTCTGTTGGTCTTCAGCCTCCTTCTGTTTAAATTCTGAATCAGTCACAGTTTTTCAGAGGTGTCGTGATCGTTCACGTCTCGCTGTTTCTCCTCCACAGAGGATCATTTTTCTTCTTAAGGTCACTGCAGACACTGAGGAGGACGAGGTCATCCTCTGTCCTCTTCTTCTTTGGTTGTTTTGAATAAACGGCGTCTGGTGACGTCAGCTTCAGCCTCGGCTGTCGTGAAATGCAGAGTTGTGCTGCTTCAGGTCTGTCGGAGCTTTAAGAACAAAGTGAAACCGTCGAATCGCGGCAGCGTCGGAAACAGAAGCAGCTGCTTTCTCGTCTTCTTTAAGTTCCTCTTCCAGTCGGATCTGCTCAGAACTGTTTGTCTCCTGTTTTCTCGTATTTTTGGTTTCTACTTTTTCCGTCTTCCTCATTAAATTTAGATGCTGAAAATGAAATAACAAACGATGATGTCATGAAAGCCTTTTCTCCCTGTTCTCCTTTTTGTTCCAGGTTCTCGGTCACCTGTGGCGGAAAGTAACTGAGTACATTTACTGAAGTACTGTACATAAGTACAATATTAAAGTACTTGTAACTTAGTTGAGTATTTTGGATTACTTCATACTTGCACTTCTGTAGTTTTTGGTGGTCAGTGAAACGCTGCAGCTGCAGTTTGACATTTAGCTGTTAATGAAGGTTGAGATGAAAGCAGCAGAGACCGAAGTCGCTCTGACTGCAGGTCGCCTCACGATGCAAATCAGACGGAGGAAAGGGCACCGACAGTTTCCCCTGCGTCATCATTAAACACCTTCCTGATCTGAGGTCGGCCGCACAGATCAGACCTGCTGCCTCCAGCTCAGGTGGATGATGGGAAATTTCTCCACAAACAAGACTGAAAGGAAACAGAAACTGAATCCTCAGAGCGCCTCACCTGTGACCTTCAATCAGCAGGCGAAGACAGACGATCTTCTTCAGTCAGTCTGCGTTCAGACTGGAAATCTTCACAGAGTCATTAGCGAAGTGTTGACATGAAGCTCTGCTGCTTCAGGTCTGTTTTCATCTATTTATTCATCTGTTTTCAATTTCAATCAGACGCTTTTATCCAAACGTCCACATGAATCACACACCGTCAGCGCTCAGCCGCCCTGCTTCTCACCGTGTTTCCGTCCGTGAACCTCAACAAGGTGAATCATGGAAAGATTGGAGTATTTTAGCTAATTTAATTTAGCTAATGAACAAAAAATGATTTAGGAATCATTGTTTAGGAAATCACAGTGCAACAAAACCACAAAGAGACACAAATAGTGTTGTTTTTGGTGGCCTGTTTTAG
>JBBMOE010000115.1:278783-300791 GCA_037975065.1 Chaetodon trifasciatus
GTGTGTGCGTGTGTGTTCAGGCTGAGGCTCTGCAGGGTCTCCTGGATGAAGCTGACAGCAGCGTCGGCCTCTCTGTGGAGAAGAAAGCCAGCGTCATCCCTCGGGTGAGAACATGACTGACAGCTGTCTGTGTGTGTGTGTGTGTGTGTGTGTAGTATACAGTGTGTGTACTTGTCCTGCTGTCTTTGTGAGAAATCTTTTTCAGAGGACATTTTGAAGTCTGTCTGAATGTTCAGACTTGTGTAAAGGGTGAGGTTAGAATCAGGTTCAGGTTCAGGGTAAAGGTGTCCTCTTGTTTCTCTGAGACTCAGTTCACGATGACACCACCCTCATGTCTGTACGCTCAATACAAAGCTACAGCCAGCAGACAGTTAGCTTAGCATAGCTTAGCTTAGCATAAAGACTGGAAACAGAGGGAAACGACTAGCCTGGACTAGCCTCTGTCCAAAGAAAGCTCAGACGAACTGACCTTTGACCCGAGCTGCTCAGACTGCTTGAACTGAATGACAGAGGAAGAACTGTTGACTGACCTCAGATCAGACAAAAGTACTCAGAAATATCACCAAGATAAGATAAGATAAGATAAGATAAGATAAGATAAGATAACTGGCTGCTAGCATGCAGACAACAAAAGGACTTCACCTCATTCTGAGCTTCAGGAGTAAATCTGCTGTGACAGTGAGGACACAGACTGACGCTGCAACTGAAACCTGTCTGTCTGTCTCTGCCCATCTGTCTGTCTGTGCCTGTCCGTCTCTCTCTCTCTCTGCCTGTCTGTCTGTCTGTGCCTGTCCGTCTCTCTCTCTCTCTGTCTGTCTGTGCCTGTCCGTCTCTCTCTCTCTCTGCCTGTCTGTCTGTCTGTGCCTGTCCGTCTCTCTCTCTCTCTGCCTGTCTGTCTGTCTGTCTGTGCCTGTCCGTCTCTCTCTCTCTCTGCCTGTCTGTCTGTCTCTTCCAGTGTGACGTTGGTGAGCGCTGTGCGATGAAACATGGCCCTCGGATTGGTCGACTGTGCGACTGTCTGAGAGGAACCGCCTGTAACACCTTCTTCCTGCGCTGCTACTGAACACACACACACACACACACACACACACACACACACACACACACACACACACACACACACACACACACACACACACACACAGGCGTGCGCCTGTCTCACCTGACAGTCTCTGCATGTTTATGTCTTTGCTTTAAGGTTTCAGTGTCTGTCCCTCAGATTCATTTATTTTTGTTAAATAAAGATTCTTCATGAAGCTGCTCGGCTCGATGACTTCATGATTTACGTGGCGGCTTTTGTCCTGGCTTTTGTCTGTCCAGCAGTTGTCCTTCTCTGTCTCCATCTATAATCTAAAGCTTCTGATTGGTGGAGCTCGTTGGGGCCGTCCTCAGCCTGGACGTCCTGGAGCGGCGGCGGCGGCGCCTCACACCCTGCGTCACACAGGAAGTTGCTTCCTGATGTGTCTTCTCATCACTTTTCGGACAAACAAACCTTTGACTGTCTCAGACTTTCACCTCCTGATCAATCGATCAAAAACCAATCATCATAACTTCATACTGGAGAACAGCTGAAGACGGCTGAAACATCCTGACATCTAGATGGACTAAAGTATGTCCAACAACGAGAAACCACTCACATGTCCTGCACTCTGCTGTCAGTCCAAGTCCATGAACTGATGTCTCATTCTGTCCACCTAATTTAAGCAGAAAGAAAAGCAGCTCACACTCACTCAGTCCACCTTGTTGTTGAGGTGAGTGGACGTGCAGATTAATAACGGCATCATTTGTAGGACGGTAACGTCCCTCACCTCCATGAACTCAGAGCCCTGAAGTGAACTGTCCCCTCCCCCAAAACCTCGTCCAACCACAGGAAAGGCCAAGTTTTAAGGAGTCCCACAAGTTCTGGTTCAGGCCCAAAAGCTCCCAGTAAGAATCAGATTTATGGCGCCCTCAGCAGGCAAACAGCAGTAACTACAACATGTGTGCTTTCAGCACCGTCCCTGTCCTTGTCCCTGTCCCTGTCCACAGTCTGAGGACATTATTCATTCATTCATTCACATTATTATTTAGGTGGCACGGTGGCACAAGTGGTAACACTGTCGCCTCACAGCTAGAAGGTCCCGGTTCGAATCCCGCTGTGGGCGCTGAGGGCGTGTCCTCCACCATGCCTTCAGTGCCTGCTGCTTTTCTGTGTGGAGTTTGCATGTTCTCCCCGTGTTCACCTGGGGTATCCTCCACAAATATACCCCCACTAAAAAGGTGCAAGAAGATCACCACCTGACCAATGGTGACGAAGGGAACTGGTCCCCGGGCGCCGCTGTCGGCTGGCAGCCCGCCGCTCCTGGTCTGCCGCAGAGGACCGACAGACCGAAGGATGGGTCAAACGCAGAGAATTGATGTGTGCTTGTAGTGTGTGCTTCTGGTGTTGTGATAAATAAAGTACCGTTTCTTCTTTCTTCTTATTCATGAATGTAATTTCAACAAAACGTTAACAAAACCAATCAGACGGAGCGTTTTTCTTCAGGTTGAAATATTCAGCAATACTCTTCTTCTTCTGTGAAAACTCAGTCGGTCACATTTTATTAAACATTCAAACTTTTGTTTGAACTGTGGGAATAAATGAAATATTACACCTGAATGAACTCAGAGGCAGTCCTTCAACTCATCCTCCAGCAGAGGGCGCGCTTTACGTTCACTGTCAGCTGGTCACTAAACCAGAGACAGGAGAAGTATTTAGATCCTTTGCTGTAGTAAAAGTACTAATACCACACTGAAAACACTGAAGTAAAGGTACGTGAATATTATCAGTTCACTGTACTTAAAGAACTTAAAATAAAAGTACTCATGTAGCAGTAAAGTGTTCCTGCTGTATTCATGTGTTTACTGATCTAAAAATACTTTTCACAGACATAATCAACCATCCCCGATCGATCAGTCGTCCCTGATTAGACCCCTGGAGACGCTGATCAGCCCCGCGGCTTCATCACTCAACACAATGTCTCTTAAAACAGACGGGACAGCAGCAGCACGCCACCGCCTCCAAGCAACCTTTATTAAACACTGACGACAGCAGCTACAGCGTCCACGGTTCAATTCCCCACTGAAGTAATGACAGACCACCATCAGCAGGTCGGTCAGCAGGTCAGTTAGCAGGTCAGTTAGCAGGTCAGTTAGCAGCTTGGCTAACAGGTCGGTCAGCAGGTCAGTCAGCAGCTTGGCTAACAGGTCGGTCAGCAGGTCGGTTAGCAGGTCAGTCAGCAGCTCAGATAGTTAGCAGGTCAGTTAGCAGCTTGGCTAACAGGCCAGTTAGCAGGTCTATTAGCAGCTTGATTAGCAGGTCAGTTAGCAGCTCGGTTCGCAGCCCAGTTAGCAGGTCAGTCAGCAGCTCAGATAATTAGCAGGTCAATTAGCAGGTTGGTTAGCAGGTCGGTTAACAGGTCAGTTAGCAGCTTGGCTAACAGGTCAGTCAGCAGGTCAGTCAGCAGCTTGGCTAACAGGTCGGTCAGCAGGTCGGTTAGCAGGTCAGTCAGCAGCTTGGCTAACAGGCCAGTTAGCAGGTCTGTTAGCAGCTTGATTAGCAGGTCAGTTAGCAGCTTGGCTAACAGGTCAGTTAGCAGCTCGATTCACATCCCAGTTAGCAGGTCAGTTAGCAGGTCAGTCAGCAGCTCAGATAGTTAGCAGGTCAATTAGCAGGTCTGTTAGCAGCTTGATTAGCAGGTCAGTTAGCAGCTTGGCTAACAGGTCAGTTAGCAGCTCGATTCGCATCCCAGTTAGCAGGTCAGTTAGCAGGTCAGTCAGCAGCTCAGATAGTTAGCAGGTCAATTAGCAGGTCGGTTAGCAGGTCGGTTAGCAGGTCAGTTAGCAGCTTGGCTAACAGGCCAGTTAGCAGCTTGGTTAGCAGGTCAGTTAGCAGCTTGGTTAGCAGGTCAGTCAGCAGCTCAGATAGTTAGCAGGTCAGTTAACAGCTTGGTTAGCAGGTCAGTTAGCAGCTTGGTTAGCAGGTCTGTTAGCAGCTCGGTTCGCAGCTCAGTTAGTAGGTCAGTTAGCAGCTCGGTTAGCAGGTCAGTCAGCAGCTCAGATAGTCATCAGGTCAGTTAGCAGCTTGGTTAGCAGGTCAGTTAGCAGCTTGGTTAGCAGGTCAGTCAGCAGCTCAGATAGTTAGCAGGTCAGTTAGCAGCTTGGTTAGCAGGTCACTTGCTTCTTTCTGTCTTGTTTCGTTTAATTTTATTTTGAAGTTCATTCACTTTGTTGCGACGTTCCAGTTCTACTTTGTTTTNACACACACACACACACACACACACACACACACACACACACACACACACACACACACAGGTGGAGGACAGTAGAAAGCAGGTGTGTCCTCTGACAGTCAATGAATCTGTTGATGTTTGTTTTATCGTCTTTTAACGTCAAACACTTTCATTATTCTGAATTCTGGACCTTAAAAAGAGAAAAACTGATGCTGAAGGAAAAAAAAGATTCTTTTGATTTCATCAATGTTCAAACGTCAAATGTCCTTTCAGAGATCCTTCAGATGAAGCATCCAGTCTGACGGACGTTCTCTTTAAAACCTGTGAGGTTCTCCTGGACTCTGTCTCCACCTAAAATGTCTCCTATGTGCACAGAAAGACTCTTTCCAGGTGTCCTAATGTCCACTTCCTGTGTGACAACAGCTTCATCATCTCGGCATGAAGTCCAGCTGGATCCGTGTTCTGCTCGTGAAGTGGTCTTCTGGTTTGTCCTGACCCACCACAATGAGACAGGCGGCTCAAACTGAGGCCCGCAGTGGTGTCAAAGTGCAGCAGATCAGGAAATAGGCGTTCAGTGTGGCTTCAGACTGTGTGGATCTGAGTTCCTGGCTCCTCAGAGTGAGACCTGAAAATGTCCAGCAGGGGGCGCAAACAGCTCATCTTCATCCAAACTGAAGGCTCACACACAGACTGCATGAAGACACATGAAGTACTTTTACTTCACTTTATTCTACTTTCTCCTTCTCCACATCTCAGAGGAAAATATTGAACTTTTACTCTTCACATTACTTTATCTGACAGCTTTAAACTTTACAGATTTTACACACAAACATATGAAGAGTTTAGAAAATCTGATGTTTAGTCAGAAATAAAACAGGTTGACTTGATTTCTTTTTTGATTGCTTTGCTGCTTTTCCTCTGAATGATCTGAATTATTACATTTTCATGATAATACTTCATGAAGTAACATAGGAGGTTACAGTGCTTTGACTTGTAACAGAGTATTTCCACAGTGGGGTATTAGTACTTCTACTTAAGTAAAGTGTCCGAGGACTTCCTGTACCACTGGACAGATGGAGACACCTGCTTTCTACTGTAATACTGTCCCTCCTCCACCTGTGTGTGTGTGTGTGTGTGTGTGTTAGCTGCTGTAATTAGCATGTCTTATCTCTCTCGACTGGACGCTGCGAGCTAAATGTCATCCCGTCTCTGTGATCCTCGTCGATAAATTCAAATGAAAGGTTCTCCGAATCAGACGCAGCTCGTCTCTGATTGGACGATCACACAGATGAAAACACACAGCTGGAGGCAGACAGCAGGGAAGGACGAATAAAATTCAATAAAATACAAATTTACTTCATTAGGTGACAAAATACAGTAAAAACAAGTCAGAAAAAACAAAGTAGAACTGGAACGTCGCAACAAAGTGAATGAACTTCAAAATAAAATTAAACGAAACAAGACAGAAAGAAGCAAGTGACCTGCTAACCAAGCTGCTAACTGACCTGCTAACCAAGCTGCTAACTGACCTGCTAACTGGCCTGTTTGCCAAGCTGCTAACTGACCTGCTAACCGACCTGCTTACTGACCTGCTAACCAAGCTGCTAACAGACCTGCTAACCAAGCTGCTAACTGGCCTGTTAGCCAAGCTCCTAACTGACCTGCTAACAAAGCTGCTAACTGACCTGCTAACCAAACTGCTAACAGACCTGCTAACTGACCTGCTAACTGGCCTGTTAGCCAAGCTGCTAACTGGCCTGCTAACCAAGCTGCTAACAGACCTGCTAACCGACCTGCTAACTGGCCTGTTAGCCAAGCTGCTAACTGACCTGCTAACAAAGCTGCTAACTGACCTGCTATCCAAGCTGCTAACAGACCTGCTAACAAAGCTGCCAACTGACCTGCTATCCAAGCTGCTAACAGACCTGTGGTGGTCTGTGGTTAAGTCTTGTCTCAACAATAGCTTGAGCGCTGCTGTGATCATTTAATTATGTCTGAGTCTCCTGATAACAGAAGAAAGCACAACATGGAAACATTTTAGGCTTCACACATCTAACGAAGACAACAAACTCCAGAGAGGTTCACATATTCGTAACATCTGCAGGTTTATCTCACGACTCTTGACTCAATGTCGTCCAAAGGAAAAGAAAAGCAGAAACCTCTGCTGAGTCGATGAGGAGGAACAACCTCTGACCCTTAAACCAACCTGCTAATTGACCTGCTAACTGCTATCTGATGTAGTAACTGCTAACTGACCTGCTAACTGCTAACCAACCTGCTAATTGGTAACCAACCTGCTAACTGCTAACTGACCTGCTAACTGCTAACCAACCTGCTAACTGCTAACTGACCTGCTAACTGCTAACTCACAAATCCTGAACCACAAACTGAAACTGAGCAACACTTTTTCCTTTAAATTTCTACTAAATCAAAGACTGGATGACATCACCAGAACTGTCCGATGAATGAGTTACACGTCAGTCCACGTGACTCCAGACTATGTGGATCTGAGTTCCTGGCTGGTCCTGGTCCTCCACAGTCCTGTTCATCAGCTTCAGCGTCCATCCGCTGGCTTTGTCCTTGACGAGGTTGTGAGGACGCGTCAGCACACTTGTGGTTTTTGAGCTGATAAAGCCACGTGAACCTTCGGCCGCAGAGGCTGCAGCTGAACGGTTTCTCTCCAGTGTGAGTTCTCATGTGTAGCTGTAAATGTTCATACCGAGAAAACCGTTTACTGCACAGCAAACAGCTGAACGGTTTCTCTCCGGTGTGACATTTCAGGTGGTTCTGCAGATGCACCTTCTGCCCAAATCTTTTACCGCAAACTGAACAGCTGAACGGTTTCTCTCCGGTGTGAATTCTCATGTGGGTCTTCAGATTTGAGTTTTGGTTAAATCGTTTTCCGCATTCAAAGCAGCAAAATGGTTTCTCAGAAGAATTATCTCTGTTATTTCTCAGAATGTTCAAACCTAAATGAGCTCCTGAGGTCTTTCTGTCGTCATCGCTGACTTTAGCCTCACGTTCAGAGGAGTCTTCAGTCTTCTCTTCAGTGTCAGGGTGTAAAGGTCTGTCTGGATCTGAGGTCCTGGCTGGTCCTGGTCCTCCGCAGTCCTCACTATCAGCCTCAGCTTCCGTCTGTCTCAGATGAAGCTGTGAGGACTGAGGTTCCTCTTCATCAGCCTCTTCTTCTCTCTTCACAGGGACACTGAGTGTGAACTTACTGATATCAGCCTCCTCCAGCCCTCCCAGCTGCTCTCCCTCCTGATTGGTCCACAGTTCCTCCTGTTCCTCTTTAATGTGTGGCAGCTCTGGTGGGTCCTCCTGGTCCAGACTGTCCAGACAGTCCTGCTGCTCAGGAGGATCCTCTTCTTGACTCACCAACAGCTGCTGGACGTCTGCAGGAAACAGGAAACACAAACGGACACTGAGGAAAACTGTGACTTCACGTTCATCAGAGGTCTAACGGTTCTGATTCTTCTCTGGTGGTTCAGGTTGACACGTGGACTGAAAACAGTTCACCGTCCCACTCTGGGTGGGTCAAATTTGTCCTAGATTCTCCGGTCTCTGGAGAATCCTGGGAAACCTTGAAACGATGAAACAGTGAAACAGCATCATATCTGGCGCACATGGCACACAGAGGTCATAGAGGACCTCAGCACTGAGATCTGCACCTCTGAGCACCTGAATGGCTCCAAAATGCTGCTGGAGCTTCAGCTTCAGCTCTGAGTTCTTGGTAACGTCCACCATGAAGGTCAGATCAGACGGACACTTTCTGTCACTGAGTTTCACATCAGCTTGTCCTTCATCTGTCAATTATTCAGACAAATGGACACTTTGGACAGTTGGACTTTGTCTCCCGCTCTCAGCTCCTCCATCACTAATACTCCTTCTGAAGGAGGTTTCAGCATCTTAGCTGTTAGCTTAGCACAAACCAGCACCATCAAAGTATCTGCTGAAGTCTGATGAGCTGCACAGACATTTACTGACTGCACTTAGTTATTGGATTAATATGTGTGTTCATATTGATTAGTGGTGGTGGCTGATCAGGCTGATTATCAGCTAATTGTGTTTTCAAACTACTTTCCTGAACACGATGAGCTTGATGGAGTAAACCTGAACATTGAGAGAAACGTTTAACAGTACTAAAAAAGAGCGTTTCTTTTATTTTGAAATCCGGATGTAAACGTGCAGTGTCTCCGGTCAGACTAAAACGAGGCTGCGGACTTTCTACCGGTTCAGTAATGATGGAAACAGTCAGTAACCGTCAGTCAGCAGTGTGAGGGCTTGTTTACTGTCACAGTTGTTTGCTGAATGTAAGACAAGACGCGAAATAAAGTCGCAAACAGCAGAAACGTGAAGCGTTTCGGCGCCGTTCAGTTACCGTAAAGCTGAGAGTAGAGTCGCTCGAAGAGAAGAAGTGAAGGAACAAACCTGCTCTGTGGAGCCCAACTCGAGGCTGGAAAACAGCGTCCAGTAGTTTCCGCTGTCGCTCGTTCTCCTCTTTTGACCGACCGAGTTCCTCCTCGTACTCTGCTATCGTTCTTTCAAACAGCCCAAATATCTCCTCGGCGGCCGCAGTCAGTCGCTGCTTCACCAACGATCTCAGCATCTGGACTTTAGACATTTTCACACAAACTCCGTCAAAACGCTGTTTGCTCTCCACCAAACGGTCACTGACGAGCGCTGTGTCGCTTCTTCACTCCCCGGCAGCCTGTTTCCAGTTAGCATGCTAAGCTAACTTTAGTCCCCGGCAGCCTGTTTCCAGCTAGCATGCTAAGCTAACTTCCGTAGCTTTGTGGGCAGCACAAAGTCCGTTCAGACAGATTCACACAAACACTCTGACGGATCTTTACTGGTCGTGTCACTGAACACAACAGCGAGACTCCTTCACAAGCTGGACGAGATGGACGCCATCTTGCTAAAAACAGCACGTCAGTTAATCGCTTCCGGGAGTCACTTCCTGTCGCCCGTCAAATTAAAACCTTCAAAAGTTCACGGACACATTTACACGTCAACCAGGCCACTTGTTAACCAATAAGTTAAGAATAAATAAAATATGGATTAATATCCAGCCTTCATGTTTTTGAACTACACTACAAGAAAAATGAGTCTGGAAACAGCAAAGAGTGAGACCTGAAAATGTCCAGCAGAGGGCGCAAACAGCTCACCTTCATCCAGACTGTAGGTTCACACACAGACTGCGTGAAGCTCTGCTCACTCACTTCAGGACACATGAAGTACTTTTACTTCACTTTATCCTACTTTCTCCTTCTCCACATCTCAGAGGGAAATATTGAACTTTTACTTCACATTACTTTTATCTGACAGCTTTCGTTACTTTACAGATTTTACACACAAACACATGAAGAGTTTAGAAAATCTGATGTTTAGTCATAAACGCTCACGTCTTCGTCCTGGCGCTGGCAAACTTTATTAGGGGTCCAAGCAGTGACGCTCTGTCTTCTTCTGTTATTTTTCCCTGAAGAAAACATTCAAGCAGCAAAGGGTGTGACTCCACCCACGACTCAGGCACGTGATGATGCTCGTTGACCTCAAGGTGGCGCCATAACAAGTAAAAGGTTTACATTTGAGTAAGTGACAGGGAGACAGACGAGTTCATTCATGATGGACGTCATCATTTAATTCACCAACAAATCTTCAATGACTCACCAACATTAAAGAACAATAAGCAGAACTCTTCAAAAAGACTCTTTCACTAAAGAACATCAGAACACGATCGGCTGCAGCCTCGGCTGAGATGGACAAACAGAGCGAAACCCACAGACTCAGAGTTCAAGTCAGAAGACAGATGAGAGACTCCGGCCTGACGAGAAAAGGCTGCGAGCTTCAGAGATATACAGGATAAATACACATTGATTATTGATTAATGAGCTACCTCAGGGACACCTGAAGCATGAGGGGATGAGCCCTCAAGAGAGGAAGTGATGCACTCAAAGCTTTCATTCATTCATTCATTCATTCACTCATTGACCATGACGTCTGTCACCAGGATGAACTCAGACTCACTGTACAGGCCTAAAACTGTACAGGCCAATAAGATGCAGGTAGAGGGTTAAACACATCCTCATAGAACTGGAGTTACATCCAGTAACTATTGTTTTCCTTATTGTAACACTGAGTCCAGTAACATGAAGGTGTGAAGCTAACATTATGAGCAGCGCACGCTAACATCTCTGTTGTTGCTGCAAGAACCAACACAAGAGTCTTCATCTGCTGTCAGCATGAGGAAGAGGAGACCCAGAGAACCAACCTGATGGAAACGTGTCCACAACAACAACAACTGAAACTCTTTGGCTAACAGTTACGTGTTACGTGATACGTCACAACAAAACAGGATTCACCTCAAACTGAAGATCGGGGACGATCGATACCGCCTTCAAACTTAGAACCTGAAAGTTTGTTTACACGGCTTTACTGTTCATTCTGCTGCTTAGCCTGTTGAGTTTGGCGTTAGCTTGTTCTGCGGCTAACATGGCTAGCAGCCCGCAGGCTGGAGCAGTGATGGAGTGTCTCACATTGAGGACAGTCAGAGACACTGTGGACGCTCAGCCTTGTTGTGTATTTTTGTATTCCTTGTCTATATTGCTTGTATTGCTTGTTATATATTCAATGTGTTTTTTACTGATGCCCTCTATTTTTGCTATCCACTTTGCTGCTGTAATACCTGAAATTTCTCCACTGTGGGACTAATAAATCTTATCTTGTTTAAAGAACCAGAGTAGAAACTGTTTCTTCTCGTAGCTTTTGTGTCGTCTCTTGTAGCCTGAGCTAACGTTAGCTCCACACTTCACACTGCAGCTGGAGCTCAGCTGGTCTTTGGTTACAGGAAAGCCTTCCTTTTTATTTCTAAAATAACTTTTAGGTCATACTGTTCACCCCTTGATTCTGGTTGTACGAGCTCATTCTCACATACATAAATACATATAAAAAAGCACCGTGGCCACAGCCCAACAGCCAGGCCTAACACACGGCCCTGGGCTAGCTCCAGTTCCGGGGAGACGGATATAAGTCCTCTCAGTATATGTGTGGCTGAAAAAGACGACGAGTTGCAGTAAAACCAACGAGGTGTTAGATGATCGATAATGACGTGCTGCCTGAACAGACCTCCTACATCGAGCAGACTGTGCTCCTGTACAAATCAGTCACCGTCACCTGGTGATCCTCAGGCCCGTGAAGCCCCTTCGCTTCTTTCCCTTCGCATCCACACTGAACTCGTTTGTGGCCTCTCTAGAAGTCACCTGAGTGGAATCCATCGCAGTGCCGGAGAACATTGGATCCCTGCAACTAAGTGAACATTGTGAGGTGGAAGGAAGAACTCAAAGCAGAACGTTTTATTTACAGCTGACTGAGCAGCTTCAGTTACTGCTGCTCTCCCCGACACACTTATGACTTTTGACCTGCGACTGCCAGGTGAACCTTTTGTCACAGACGCTGCAGCTGAACTGTTTCTGCCCTGTGTGGACGGAGAAGTGATACGTCAGATTAGCCTTCTGAGAGAAGCTCTTATCGCACACTGGACAACTATACGGTTTCTCTCCTGTGTGGACTGTCATGTGCTTCTTCAGACCTCCCTTCTGTGTGAAGCTTTTGTCACAGTACAGGCAGCTGAAGGGTTTCTCTCCAGTGTGGATTCTCATGTGGTTCACCAAAGCGCTTCGAACAGCAAAACTTGTGTCACAAAATGAGCAACTGAAGGGTTTTTCTCCGGAGTGACACCTCATGTGCCGAATTAAGTTCGGCCTCTGGGAAAACCTTTTGCCACAAACTGAGCAGCAGTACGGTTTCTCTCCGGTGTGAAACCTGGTGTGTCTCCGCAGGCTGTCCTTTCGACCAAACTTTCTCCCACATTCACAGCAGATAAAGGACTTTTTGACAGCGTTACATTTGACACCACTCACAGGGACGTCATTCATTGTCCCCATCAAACCTGCCTGAGCCTCCCCGCTCTCCTTACAATCATCATCACTGACTTCAGTCTCAGGGTCAGAGGAGTTTGAAGCCTCGTCGTCACCGACTGGTCGAAAGCATCGATCTGGGTCAGAGCTCCTGGCTGGTTCTGGTCCTCCACAGTCCAGCCCATCAGCACAGCTGCTGCGTAAGGGTTCAGCTTGAAGTTGACCAAGCTGTGAGGACTGAGCTGCCTCCTCATCATCCTCCTCCTCTTTCACCTCCTCCAGCCCTCCAGACTGTTCTCCCTCCTGATTGGTCCACAGTTCCTCCTGTTCCTCTTTAATGTGTGGCAGCTCTGCTGGGTCCTCCTGGTCCAGACTGTCCAGACAGTCCTGCTGCTCAGGAGGACCCTCTTCACAGTTCACCAGGACCTGCTGGATGTCTGTGGGACACACTGAAACACACACACACACACACACACACACTGTTCAAACCAAGATAAAAGATGAGTGACGTGAGAAAAACACATCTTCGTCCCTCTTTCCTGCTTCAAACTGGATCAAACAGGTTCAAAGAGGTCGTGACCTCGAGCGTCCGCTAAACCAGACGTTCAGTTCAGACGTCACTGAGGAGGTGTGTGTGTGTGTGTGTGTGTGAGAGAGTGTGTGAGAGAGTGTGTGAGAGAGTGTGTGTGTGTGTGTGAGTGTGTGTGAGTGTGTGTGAGTGAGAGAGTGTGTGAGAGAGTGTGTGTGTGTGTGTGAGTGTGTGTGAGTGTGTGTGAGTGAGAGAGTGTGTGAGAGAGTGTGTGTGTGTGTGTGTGTGAGCCAAAGATCAAACAATAACAAAAGAACGTTTCATCAGTTCTTTAATGTCACGTCTCTTGTGATTGGACGGGCATGACGTCAGCCATGACGGCCGTGTCTCCGGAGGTCGAGCGTCCAAAACCCAAACCCGCCCCCGGATGCTGCGCCATCGCTGTGTGAAGTCACGTGAACGTCTGCAAGCGACTGATCGAAGTTAAAGAAAGCGCGAGACAGATCACTGCAGGATCTCCATCACTGATCACTGATCACAGATCACTGATCACTGATCACTGATCACTGATCAGTGATCAGTGATCAGTGATCAGTGTCGGGAGCGTCAGACGTGCACTCTATCATGAATTTATCAATTCTGAAGATTTTAGTTTTTCATTATTTTTTCAGGTCACCAAATACCTGTACTTCATTGGTGGGGGCAGAAGTACTTCAGAGCATTTTACTGAAGTAAAAGTATCGATGACAGTGTAGAAATACTCTGAAAGTCCTGCATTCAAAACGTTACTGAAGCATTAGAATCAAAATGTACTTAAAGTGTCTGAAGTAAAAGTACACAGAAAGAAACACTCCAGAATACAAATGAAATACTGAGTTATGATCACTGCATTCATGTGTTCATCAAGGAGCAGCTCACCTGAAATCGGTCACGTGCCTCCTGGTGAATTAATAGTAATCATCGCAGTCGGATCAGTAACAGGAAAAAGATACGACACGAAGTTACTCAAGTAAAGTACTGTAAGCCTGTACTGCAGTACTCTCTGCAGTACTCCCTGCTGGTACTTGTACATGAGTCGTCAAGCGGCAGCACGCGGACAGTCCTGGTCCTTGAACCGGCTCAGCCTCGCGCCTCCTCGGCCTGAACTAGCTTAGCTACGGCTAACGGCCCGTTTAGCCTCCGTTAGCTTAGCACGAAGCCTGTGACGTTAGCAGAAACAAACCCACCTGCTCGCAGCAGCTTGACTTCAGGTGTCAGAACCACGTCCAACAGCTTCCGATGGCGGCGCTCGAGCTCCTCTTCATACTCCCTTATTGTTCTTTCAAAATGTCCGAAAATCTCGTCCACAGCAGCAGTTAAGCGCTGATTGACGAAGACCTTCAGACTGTGAAGTCTGGACATCTTCCAGAGAGAGAGAGAGAGGACAGGAGGACAGGAGGACAGGAGGACAGGAAGACAGGAAGACAGAGACAGACAGACACTGACGCTTCTTTTCACTGTTTACGAGTTTATCAAGGAGCAACGGAGGAACAACAACCGAGAGACGACTTCCGGGTCACGTTTCAAAATAAAGGCCTTACTGATAACACACACACACACACACGTATATGGATATTTACGTATGTATCTGTAAGAAAACGAGAGCAGGAAGTTTTATCTAAAGCTTTCTGAGAAATGATGAAATGGAGGCCTCAGAAGAACATCACGTGACTGAAAGTGAGCCAATGATCAGCGACGAGGCCGATGTGACGAGTCAACGCAGGGAGACTGTCTGTGGGTGTTTCGTCTCGTTAACGCGACTTTCTGCAGAGCTCAGATCTGACGGAGGCTGTGTTTGGCTAGGAGGACACTGTGAGGACACTGTGAGGACACTGTGAGGACACTGTGAGGACTCTGTGAGGACACTGTGAGGAGGCTGTGAGGACACTGTGAAGACGCTGTGAAGACACTGTGAGGACACTGTGAGGACTCTGTGAGGACTCTGTGAAGACACTGTGAAGACACTGTGAGGACACTGTGAGGACACTGTGAGGACTCTGTGAGGAGGCTGTGAGGACACTGTGAAGACACTGTGAGGACACTGTGAGGACTCTGTGAGGACTCTGTGAAGACACTGTGAGGACACTGTGAGGACACTGTGAAGACACTGTGAGGACGCTGTGAAGACGCTGTGAGGACGCTGTGAAGACACTGTGAAGACACTGTGTGGATGCTGTGAGGACACTGTGAAGACGCTGTGAGGACGCTGTGAAGACGCTGTGAGGACACTGTGAGGACGCTGTGAAGACACTGTGTGGATGCTGTGAGGACACTGTGAGGACACTGTGGAAACACTGTGAAGACGCTGTGAGGACACTGTGGAAACACTGTGAGGAGGCTGTGAGGACACTGTGAGGACACTGTGGAAACACTGTGAGGAGGCTGTGAGGACGCTGTGAAGACACTGTGAAGACGCTGTGAGGACGCTGTGAAGACGCTGTGAAGACGCTGTGAGGACACTGTGAAGACGCTGTGAGGACGCTGTGAGGACACTGTGAGGACACTGTGAGGACTCTGTGAGGAGGCTGTGAGGACGCTGTGAAGACACTGTGAAGACGCTGTGGAAACACTGTGAGGAGGCTGTGAGGACGCTGTGAGGACGCTGTGAAGACGCTGTGAGGACACTGTGAAGACACTGTGGAAACACTGTGAGGAGGCTGTGAGGACGCTGTGAAGACACTGTGAGGACGCTGTGAAGACGCTGTGAGGACGCTGTGAGGACGCTGTGAGGACACTGTGAAGACGCTGTGAGGAGGCTGTGAGGACGCTGTGAAGACGCTGTGATGACACTGTGAGGACACTGTGGAAACACTGTGAGGAGGCTGTGAGGACACTGTGAGGACACTGTGAGGACACTGTGGAAACACTGTGAGGAGGCTGTGAGGACGCTGTGAGGACGCTGTGAGGACACTGTGAAGACGCTGTGAGGACGCTGTGAAGACGCTGTGAAGACGCTGTGAGGACACTGTGAGGACGCTGTGAGGACACTGTGAGGACGCTGTGAGGACATCTATAAATCTAGTGTGAGTCAAGAAGAGGATCCTCCTGAGCAGCAGGACTGTCTGGACAGTCTGGACCAGGAGGACCCACCAGAGCTGCCACACATTAAAGAGGAACAGGAGGAACTGTGGACCAATCAGGAGGGAGAGCAGCTGGGAGGGCTGGAGGAGGCTGATATCAGTAAGTTCACACTCAGTGTCCCTGTGAAGAGTGAAGAAGAGGCTGATGAAGAGCTTCATCAGAGACAAAGTGAACAGATGAACACAGGATCTGATGGAGAGGACTGTAGAGGACCAGGACCAGACAGGACCTCAGATCCAGACAGACCTGATGCTGAAGACACGTCTGAGCCTGAGACTGATGACAGTGCTGATTGGAAGGAGAGCAGAGAACCTCGATCAGGCTTAAACTCTGAGAACAGGTCCGTGTGCAAAGAGAGACTCTGTCAGTAGTTTGGTTTGGTCGGAGGTCTGTGCAGAGACCGATGATGATGTCTGATGATGAAGAAAAGTCTTTCAGCTGCTCAGTTTGTGAAGATGTTTTAGACGCAGGACAGAGTCTGTTCTGCTGGACGGAAACGGCCTCAGTGAGGGAAAGCTGTGGTCGTCACTCGAGATGTGGCCGAGGAGAAAAAGCTTCCTGTTCGTGGCGTCTGAAGGATTTCAGAGGAAGTCAGCGTGTCGACGCACATGAGAAGCCAGACGGGGAGAAACCGTTCCATTGTTCCCTCTGTGGCAAAACCTGTTGTTCCAAATCAAAGCTGACCAAACACGCGAGGGTCCACACCGAAGGGAAACCCAACCGCTGCTCGGTTTCCGGTCAGAGATTTAGCTCAAACAGCCGCGGTGACAGAATCTGTTGAGCCGGGAAGGTTTGAGCTTTCGCTCTCGTGTGTGTTGTTGTGAATGAAAAGCTGCTGCATGAGCTGAACCATTCAACACAGTCAAAACTGAAGCACATGACGTCTTCCAGTGAGTCAAAGGGAAACTTCCCTGATGGAAGACGTCATCAGTATTTGGCTGATTTCAGACCAGCGTGAGCCTCGGTGCCCTCAGTCCCGTTAGTTCAGCCCTTCACAACACTTGTCCAGTGAAATCTACCTACCCGGCAGGTTAGTAACATGAATGCCATATTTCTACAGTCTATGGATGGATGTTTGTCAAACTGGACTTCCTGGTTTGTGTCCCATCGCCTCACCTGGACCTCAGACTGCCCACAGCTGCTCAGACTCTCGTGGACCTCGCAGACTCTGATCAGCAGATGATGCACAGTCGAGTCGTTTCGTGCAGCAGAGCAGAATTCATTCATTCATTTTCTCTCCACGTGAGTGTCCTGACAGTCGATTAAAGGCGTCCTGTGACCTCAGTTATTGATCAATATGCATGAAGCCTCCTGCTGTTTTCTGCTTTCAGATGTTTCCACAAACATCAGAAAAACCGGCTGATCAAAGTGAAAGTTAGCAGACAGACGTCATCAGTGACGGTCAGACTTAGACTGAGACTTAAACTGCTGACTAAGGTCAGGTGTCTGACTGAGGTGCCTTTAGTCCTTTGACTGCAGAGGACGAAAAACAGCAGTTCTTCACCCGATCAAGTCCACGGTCCACTATTTAGTCCAGTCCTGTTCCTCCTGAGACACAAAGACAGCATGTGTGAAAGGTGCTGCACAAATCAGTTTGATTAGTATTATTACTGAACACACATGAGATTTCTGAAGCTGTGTGTCCAACAGGTTCAGGTTAATGAATGTGAGGGACTGTGGAAGCAGGCATGAACCTCATTTCCACAGTAAGAGACAAGTTTAAACACGGACGCTGTCATCAGATTGACTGAGTGTTTTCCATCAGTGATGGATCAGTTTATGCTGTCTTATCACTGATTCATCACATGCCTGTCAGCCAATCATCATCATCATCATCATCATCATCATCATCATCAGTGCTTCACGGTTCAGGATCATCAGCAGTGAAATTAAAAGAATGAAATCGATCATTCCTAAAAGTTTCTAAACGTTCGTCTGAGTGATGTTTTACAGAAAGCTTGTAGAAGAATCACCTGAACGTCTCACCTGATGGTCTCACCTGAACGTCTCACCTGAACGTCTCACCTGCAGTCATGTGTGGAAACTATTGAAAATAAAAGAGTGAAACGTCACATGGGTTCGGTGTCGTGTCCTTTGAGAAGCTCAGAGCTGTTCGAAGTGACTTCTGTGGAAGGTTTCTTCAGTCGCAGCGATCAGCAGGTGAACTGAACCACGGTGGTCATGTGACTCAACACCTGACACATGACACTGGACAGAAAACCTGAACTTCACAGTGTTTGTGAAGGCAACAATAAAATGATTAATATTTGTTACTATTAATAATTTGATGTTTATTTATTGGTACAGAATTCACAAAGAAACGCTGCAAAATGCCTTAAAGGATAAAAACACGAGATTCCAAGTGATTCCACTTATGGTATGAGGTGCAGGTAAAGCTGTCCTGAGAGGGAAAATCACTGCAAAACTGGTCCTACAAAAGACTTAGACAGGAAAAATTGGATATAGTAGAAAAAGAGTTAGGTAGAAAACATAAAGAGGATGTCCAATCGGACATTACTCAGAAAAATAAGCAAAATAAAAATCAGATCAAAGACATTTACGAGGTTGACATTCAGGAGAAGCTAACCTTTTTGAAACAGGTATTATGAAGTCGGCAGTCAATCAGCTCAAATTCTGGCCTGTAAATGAAGAAAGCAACAAGCAGACAGGCTCGTATATAAAATCAAAGACCCAATCACCAAATGAAACAAGACGCTCAGGACATTCACAGCTGTTTTGAAAATTACTACAAAAATCTACATGCCCGGATGGCCAGTAAGGGGGACAAGTCACCTGAACCTCTGCTTGCTTCACTCCCAACAATAACAGGAGACCAGAATAAAGTCTTACTGGCCAGTGTGGCTTTAGGAGAACTCCAACAGGCAATCTCTAGACTCAAACTGATGAGCCTCCAGGCTCCGATGGGTTTACAGCAGAGAGGTACAAGACGTTCAGGGACTCTTCATCATCGCTACTACTGAGGACATTCAGTTGGGTCCTTAAAAAAGGAGACATCCCTCCATCTTGGAGGGAAGCGATCATAACTGTAATACTGAAAGGTGGCAAAGATAAACTGTAATTAGCGCCCAATTAGTTTGTTGAACCAGGATTATAAACTCTCTACATCAATTCTAGCAAAACGCTCAGAATAATACTCCACATATCATAGCAGGGTTCATTAGACAGAGGCAATCACAGGTCAACGTTAGGAGGACATTACATGTCATTAACCATAGAAATAAAGACAATTTAGAGGCTGTCTGGTTGGGCTTAGATGCAGAGAAGGACTTTGACTCTGTTGATTGGTCCTTCTTATATAAGACACTAGAGAGGTTCCTCCTCCAAGATGATTTTGTTAAAATAAGACAAACTTTATATTACAAACCAACAGCTAAATTCGGATTAACGGAGGATTATCAAACAATTTTGAAGTAGAAAGGGGATGCCGACAGGGCTGTCCTGTTTCCCCGCTCTTATTTGACATCTTTATAGAGCCTTTGAGTCAATGGATAAGACAGAATGAGAAGACGGTGTCTCAAGAAGACATAAAATTGCCCTGTTTGCTGATGATATTTTGATATACTTGGGGCAGCCGTCCGCTTCCATTCCAGAATTGCTTTTAACCTTGAGGGAATAAGGATTATTATCAGGTTATACACTCAATACCCACAAATCTCAAATTTTGACATTTAATTATTCTCCAAGCCAACCCATCAGAGAGGACTTTAAAGTTAGTCGGGATTCAAAGTCACTTAAACACCTGAACATGATTACATCAGAGAATTACGACCCCCTTCTTTCCACAATGACATCTGATCTGACCAGGTGGAATCTAGTTCCCTCTCTAGGGTTCGGACAGAGGATGAATGTGTTACCCAGACTGTTATATCTGTTCCAAAACATACCAGCAGAACGTCCAAAGGAGAACTTTCTGGAATTAGACAAATTGATATCACCATACATTTGGCAGGGGAAGAGGCCGAGAACTCTTCAACTAGCAAAAGACAAAGGAGGCCTCTCTCCCAAATATTCAAAATTATTACCAAGAGGTGCAGATAAAACTTTGGTTAACATTTGCAACCCTTCCTATAAAGCTAAGTGGAAAGACATAGAATGTGAATATCCAGTGATACTCCTTTACCGACGGTTACAGGGGACAGCGGGTTGTTTACTTGTCTAAAAGACATAAACCCATGGATAAAAATGTCAGTTAGGGTTTGGCTCAGGACAGTCAATGAAAAGAAGGCCAGAGAACCATCCTGGATCATAAGATGGATAGCGGATGACTCAGATTTCTTACCAAACAGGATGGATGCAGCATTTAAAGAGTGGGCCGATAAAAGTTAATAAAACACAGCGAGCTCTATGAGACACACTGCGACTATTCCACGACTATGACTACGACTATTCTACGGTAAGGGAGGATACTGCATGTAGAGAGAGGCGTGGGAGAGGGAGAGTAACATCATGATGCAGATGGAAACATGGGAAACAATTATTTTACAGCAGTGGAAAAGTACATCTGCTCTGTCCTGGAGAGAATTTGGGTGGAAAAGTAAAGTCAGGTTTTTAGAGTTCCGGCTCAAAGGACTTCTCTGGGAGGAAATACATCTTGCTGGAGATCCTGGTGAGAGCAAGGCAACACATCCTCATGTGTTGTGGGATTGCCTGATCATTTCAAAATATTGGGAAAAAATGAAATTGAACCTGGAGAAAATCATGAAAATAGTGATTCCATCAGGGTTTGAGACCTCATGCCTGGCGCTAAGACCGGACACTGTGGAGGGACCAGAAAACAAATATATGTATCGTATTTTACTGTTGGCCAGTAAGAAAGCAATCACAAGAAAATGGTTGTCCTACAGTCGAGGACTGGATCAGAGTGCTTCAGGACATTTTATGATGGAGAGGCTAACATTCATTCTCAGGCTCGAACAAGATACGTTTTCAAGTTACTGGAAAATCTGGATAAAGTATCTGTCAACTGACAGGCAAGAAGCTGCGTAAAGTGATGAGCCCCTCGTTTCTGACTCCACTCCTCTGTTCTGTTCTGTCTGCTCAGCAGTCACACTGTTAACAGTCAGTGTTGTACATGTATGCAGTCTGTCTTTAGTTGATTTATTATTGCCATCATTTGTGCTGCTGCTGCTCGTCATCGCTGTTATTACCCCACAATAAGATAAAGAAAGGTCCATATGGGGCAGACAAGCTCTTCATTATTACGGCTGTTATTGTTATTTTCTAGTTATAATTTCACTTTTTTCAGATACTTAAGTTGCCCGTCAACTCAGTCACAAGTGTACCTGTGCAGGAGCACGGTGATAGAGAGTAGATGCTTTTTAAATTCTTTGTTTTTATTTTTTTATTTTTTCTTTTCTTTTCTTTTTAACCTATTTTTCTTTCCTTATCTGCTTTGATGATAAGACTTGATGATATGTTCACAAAATCAAGAGCAACACGTATGGGCCGTTTCCTCTTCAAATGAAACCAAAAGAAACCCTCAGACAGACGAAGACTGTGCTGTCTGCTGGTCTCAGGTGTCAGTCCGTGCTCTCTGTGTCTTTCAGGATTAGTTCAGTTCACCGCCATCATGGTGTTAGCCGACCTGGGCAGGAAGATCACATCGGCGCTGAGGTCGCTCAGCAACGCCACCATCATCAATGAAGAGGTAACTCAGAGCCCGACACCCTGAGGTCATGTGACCAAACTCCTGTCTGTCATGTTTACTAATTATTTTAACTTGAGCCTCCAGTTATTGATTGAACTCGTCAATGATATGATTAGTAAGTTTGGCCTCATCCTCGGTTGTCTGGACCGGACCAGAATGACAGATTAAAGTCACAAAATACTCAATACGTGTGCTTTATTTTCATTTTACTTCAACATTTTAACTAATAATCAAGAAACGACTCAGAAACGACTCTGAGGACCAGAATCACTCAGAGATCCGATGTTTGACATCAGACTGTGAGACTGAGACGTGTCGTCTGTCTGTGTTTCAGGTGTTAAACGCCATGTTGAAGGAGGTGTGTGCTGCTCTGCTGGAGGCCGACGTCAACATCAAGCTGGTCAAACAGCTGAGAGAGAACGTCAAGTGAGTGTGAAACACCTGAGTCCTGCTGCGGGACCTCAACCTGAGTCCTGCACCGGGACCTCAACCTGAGTCCTGCACCGGGACCTCAACCTGAGT
>JBBMOE010000115.1:300912-322764 GCA_037975065.1 Chaetodon trifasciatus
CTCGTCATCGCTGTTATTACCCCACAATAAGATAAAGAAAGGTCCATATGGGGCAGACAAGCTCTTCATTATTACGGCTGTTATTGTTATTTTCTAGTTATAATTTCACTTTTTTCAGATACTTAAGTTGCCCGTCAACTCAGGCACAAGTGTACCTGTGCAGGAGCACGGTGATAGAGTGTAGATGCTTTTGTAATTATGTGATTTGTTTTCTTTACTTTTATTTTTTTATTTATTTTTAATTATTATTTATTTATTTATTTTTATTTATGTTTTTTCCCTTATCTGCTTTGATGATAAGACTTGATGATTTGTACACAAAATCAACAGCAACATGAGATTGCATTTGAGTTTCTAAATATGTTATATACGTATGAAGTTAGACTCTGTGCAGTCTGACAGACCTTCTTACTGTCAAAGACAACAACTGTTGACTGAACGGGAACATTCAAAGAAGAAGAAAAGCGTCTTTGTCACATTTCATCGTCACTTCCAGCGACAATGTTCAAGTGTTCTGAAGCTAATTTCCAGGTAAAATACTAAAATGTTGATGAAATATTTGTCAGTATCCAAATTCAGCCCCATCTGCCTCGTCACATGATGATACATGAGATACATGAAGTTTACCTTGGAAATTATTCCCGTAGTTTGATGAAGTTCAGCAAAAACACAAAACGCAGCAACAGACCAAAAATGGCTTCAACAATGAAAAACTCCAAGTGTCAAGTTTTGGTTTTATTGCCATCCACAGAAGAAGAAGCAGAAACCAGCTGAATCAAACTTTTTTGTTGAGTTCCACCTTGTTAACGTTAACATGTAGAAATGACAGTGAACACAAAATACAACATTCAAAACAAAAAGCACAGATGAGTTAAGATCAGATCCGACCAGCAGTGAGTCCAGTGGGGAAGGATCACTCAGTCAATATCTGACCCATCAAACATGGACCGAAGAGAAAAGGGACGAGAGCGATTTTAAAAACCTCTTCACTGAAACAAAAACAAAAATCACTTCATCTGATCAGAGAAACTAACCTACAGTCACTCTGGCCATCAGTCAGGTTCAGACACTGAAGCAACAACATGAACAACCCTCAAAGATCAAAGACGCGCTGCTCTACTCTGACACGCGTGACAGTCAGCTGAGTGACTTTGGTTTTTGGACTGTTAGTCTGTTTATTGATCAGCAGGTTGATCAATAACGTAAAAACTTGCCAGTTGATGTTTAACTCTCGAGCTTCGTTTCCTGCCAATGATATCGACGACAGCAAAGATGGAGGAGACGTCCCGCTTCAAATTCCTCTTTGGTGCAACTGTGTGGTTTCTCTTGAGGATGGCGCCTCACAGGATGACCCCCCGTCACACTCGTGGTACTTCAGCTCTGTGTACCAAGCGAAGCTCTTCTGACAGGCGCTGCACGTGTACTGTTTCTCCACGGTGTGGATGCCCATGTGAGACTGCATACTTGCTTTATGTGCGTACTTTTTACCACAAACTGGGCAGATGAAGGGTTTCTCTCCTGTGTGTGTCCTCATGTGTATCTTCAGATGGGACTTGTACAAACAGACTTGTCCACAAACAGAACAGAAGAACGCTGCTCTCTTTCCTGTGTGAAGCTTCATGTGGTTCTTCATGTGGTGGATGTACAGAAAGCGTTTTCCACACTCAGAGCAACCGTAAGGTTTCTTTCGAGCTTCCTGCGGTTTCCTGTCATCTTTCCAGAAATCACTGTCGACGCTGTCGTCGCTCTCGGCTTCAGGAAACTCCGACGCTTTTTCATCAGGGAAACTTAACGAATCACATCCCACAACACTTTCAGAGATTTCATTTGCCAAAGTGCTCGATGGACGTTCTCTGGTCTCCTTCCAGAAATCACTGTCTACACTGTCGTCACTATCAGGTCGCAAAGGTCTGTCTGGATCCGGGTTCCTGGCTGGTCCTGGTCCCCCACAGTCCTCATCATCGGCTTCTGTTTTCATCTCTTCGGTTTGTCTCTGACGAAGCTGTGAGGACTGAGGTTTCTCTTCGTCCTCTTCCTCACTCTTCACAGGGACGGGACCGAATATGAACTTGGTGACATCGGCCTCCTCCAGTCCTTGAAGCTGCTCTCCCTCCCTCCCGATCCAGACTTCCTCCTGCTCCTCTTTAATGTGTGGGGGCTCTGGGTCCTCCTGCTTCGCCCCCCTGTGGACCTCTGTATTGACCCGCGTGTGTTGGCTCATACTTCCTCTTCCTGTGACGTGCTCCTCACGCGCTGAGCGACCGAACAGTTTCTCTCCTGGAGGATTTCCTCTGTGGATCTTCAGAAGGAGACGTGTTGCGTCGCTGTCGGAGACTTCATTATGTTCCAGAGAGCTCAAACCTGACGGAGGCTCCCTGCTCTCCTCCCCGTCACCAACACTGACTTCAGTCTCAGGTTCGGAGGAGTCTTCAGTCTGGTCTTCAGTATCAGGTTTATCTGGATCTGAGTTCCTGGCTGGTTCTGGGCCTCCACAGTCTTCTACATTAGCTCCTGTTTCCATCTGTTCTGCCTCTCCGCTCTCCTCAGTCTGGCTTTGATAAAGCCGCGAGGACTCACCAGCACACTGATGGTCGTTGAACCGATAAAGCCGAGCGAATCCTCTGTCGGAAACATTGCACCTGTGGATTTTCTCCTTCGCGTGGACTTCCATGTGTTTTGTCAGATATCTTCTCCAGGCAAATTCTTTACCACAAACTGAGCAACTGAACTGAGTTTGTCTTGTGTGGATTCTCATGTGTTTCACTAAAGACTCGCTGTCGATAAAACCTGTGTGACAAACTGAGCAGCAGAACGGTTTCTCCCCTGAGTGACACGCCATGTGAAAACTTAAACTTTCACATCTGGCAAAAGCTTTACCACAAACCGAGCAACTAAACGGTTTCTCTCCTGCGTGAATTCTCATGTGTACCTGCAGAAGGTGCTCATGGCCAAATCCTTCACCATCCTGAGAGCAGCTGAATAATCTGTTGGCCATCAACTGTGAAGACTCACAGTCACATTTGTGGCTCATGAGCTCCGACTCTGAAGTGAACGTTTTCTCACAGACAATACAACTGGGTGGTTTCTCTCCTATATGGACAGATAAGTGTCTCGTCAGATATCCTCCTGTAGCAAATCCTTTGCCACAAAATAAGCAGTTGAACGGTTTCTCTCCCGTGTGACATCTGTGCAGAGTGGGACCGTGCTCAGATCTGATGTGATGTGCAGAGGAGCCGAAAGCTTTCTTCTCAGGGTTAGATGCTGGAACACCAACAAAGACTTGTTCATTTTTTAGATGGTTTAGACCCGACTGATGTCTGCAGATATCGATGTTAACGCCTACACGTGTCTTGGGTTCAGTTTTACTTATGTTATCAGAGTAGCTCAGTGGTCTCTTGCCTGTATTACATCCATCGTTTCCAGACACTTTTTTATTTCTCCGGTAAGTGAAGCCAGACTGATGTTTCCTGGTCTCTTTCCAAAAATCAATGTCAACGCTGTCATCAGTTTCAAAAGACAGCTCGGTCTCTTTATCAGTGTCTGGTTTGACATGTCTAAACGGATTCAGGTTCTTGACTGGTTCTGATCCTCCACAGTCCTTTCCATTAAAGCCACCGCTTCTTTGCTGCGAGGACTCACCGAGACACTTGTGTTTTTTGATCTGAAACTGCCAGAAGAATCTTCTCCCACACTCACTGCATCCGAAGGGTTTCACCCCCGAGTGAACTGCCATGTGCTGCGTCATAATCCCTCTTTGTGAAAACCTTTTCCCGCACACAGTGCAACTGTATGGTTTTTCTCCTGTGTGAGTTCTCATGTGGATCTCTAGGTGGGAACTAAACTGCCGTTTCTTCCCACAAACAGTGCAGGTGAACAGTTTCTTGCCTTTGTGCATTCTGATGTGGGTCATCAGAAGGTAATTGTTAGGAAACGTTGCGTCACATTCAGAGCAGCTCAGCGGTTTCTTGCGTTTGTCATTTCGGCTTCTGTGATGTTGCGATGCGACACTCGCACACTTGTGGATTTTGAGCTGCGACGTCCCTCTGAACCTTTTGCCACAGTCGCTGCAGCTGAACGGCTTCAGCCCTGAGTGAGTGGCCATGTGGTACGTCAGAGCTCCTTTGTGTCTGTATGTTTTCCCACAGACCGAGCAGCTGAACGGTCTCTCTCCGCTGTGCGTCTTCAGGTGGTAGTCCAGACCTGCTTTCTGAGTAAACCTTTTACTGCACAGAGAGCAGCTGAAGGGTTTCACTCCTGTGTGAGTTCTCATGTGTATATTCAGATTTCCTCTGTGTTTGAAGGTTTTTCCGCACACAGAGCAGCGACATGATTTTCTCTCACCGTCCTTCCACTCTTCGTCACAGCCGTCACTCTCAGGTTCAGAAAAATCTGAAATCTTGTCTTCAGCATCAGGTCTGTCTGGATCTGAGGTCCTGTCTGGTCCTGGTCCTCTACAGTCCTCTCCATCAGATCCTGTGTTCATCTGTTCACTTTGTCTCTGATGAAGCTCTTCATCAGCCTCTTCTTCACTCTTCACAGGGACACTGAGTGTGAACTTACTGATATCAGCCTCCTCCAGCCCTCCCAGCTGCTCTCCCTCCTGATTGGTCCACAGTTCCTCCTGTTCCTCTTTAATGTGTGGCAGCTCTGGAGGGTCCTCCTGGTCCAGACTGTCCAGACAGTCCTGCTGCTCAGGAGGATCCTCTTCGCTCTTCACCGACAGCTGCTGGACGTCTGTGGAGGACAATGAAACACATACACTCATTATGGACGTCCAAAGACAAACAGAGATACAGCTGCTAAACCTAAATACAACAGACACACTTGTCAATAGGCCTGAGAACCACGCTCACATCAGAGTTTCAAAGTCCAGGCGTCATTTTGGACTCATTAACAAAATGACCAAGACAACATTTTTCCACCTAAGAAATGTCGTCAAAGGAAAGTCGCTCTGACCGATTCGTACGGCGAGATCAGAACTGCCACCAGACCAGAAAAGAGAGCACGAGTCCACTTTGAGCTACTCTGCACTGCCCCCCATTTCTCTTAGAACTGAGTATTTATCAGAGTTTAAGTATTAATATCCTTTGACCTCTATTGAAAGCTCTTATCAACCAATGAGAGCCCTCTGGTCTTCGACCAATGCGGCTGTTTCTAACTATTCCTGAGGGAAAGAAAACACTGGAGACCTTCTTACTCAGGTGAGCCTGCAGGTAAAGAGTTACACTTTCTATGAGGACCACATCTATGGGGGTCGCACCTTAAGAAGACCTCATACACAACAACCAACACACAACACAAAGTCCAGAGAACAGAGAGAAACTTTCATCAGGAGCTAGCTGGTCTAGCTAACATTAGCTTAGCATCAGCTCCCTGCAACATCAGCACAGCAGCAAACTAAACAAACCTGCTCTTCGCAGCTTTATTTCAGGCTTTAAAAGCACATCCAGCAGTTTCCTCTGCCGATCGATCTCCTTCTCAAATCCAAATATTGTTTCCTCAAAATATCCAACCAGATCTTCTCGAGCTGCAGTCAGCAGCTGCCGTTTGAAGAAATCTCTATGCTCCTGGAACGCAGACGTTTTGGTGATATCAGCCTCCTCCAGCCGTCCGAGCTGCTCTCCCTCCTGATTGGTCCACAGCTCCTCCTGCTCCTCTTTAATGAGTGGGGGCTCTGGTGGCTCCTCCTGGTCCAGACTGGACCTCCACTGCTGCTCAGGAGGATCCTCCTCTCGACTCACCGACAGCTGCTGGACGTCTGCAGGAAACAGGAAACACAAACACACGTTATTGATTATTATTATGTCGGATTCCTCAAACTTAATAATGACAGAAACTTCAGCTCTTAGTGTCCTCAACGGTCCTCAGTGTCTTCAGGAAGAATCAAAGAATCTAGAAAAAATGTCTGCGCTGCCTTTAAGCTGACTGATCGATCCACAAACCGATCATCGCTGAACTGTTTACGATCTCTTTTTCTTTTTTGATGCTTCTGTTGTTCCAGCTGCAGGTCGCTCCCGTTGGCGGCTTCACGTGTTTTCTGGTCTTTGGATTTGTCTTCGTATTGTTCTCGTTTGCTGACTCTAAATGACTTTGGTTGTTGTTTCTGAACTGTCCTCGTTTTGACCTGAGACAGATGAAGCGTCTCTGTGGACGATGACGAGGTCTGAAGAAAGAATAATGTAACTTTTTAGTCAAAATTAAGTTTTCTCTGTGTTGACACGTCCGATTCAGTGAAAAATGTCCAGGTAGAGACATGCTGTCTTCACTCAGAGACTGTTCGTCCAGAGGAGGACAGAGGACGGACAGAGAGCTTCATCACACGGAGCAACAGCAATCACCTGAAGATCAAAATCAGCTCAACCAATCAGCTTCTGCTGGACGACGATGCTTCAAACACGGACGCTGCTGATAATTTAACACATTTATTCAGAGACTTCGTCCGTGATGATAAAATCCACACATACAAGAACTATTTATATATCATCAGTATCATCAAGTCATTTTTATTAGCTCAGTAAAATGTGACAAAGGGTCGCTGAGATGTGACCGTTTTGTCCTTTTTGGCCACTGCAGGCACCCGTACTGAGTCAATCCGAGCTCAATCCCGCTCGTCTGACGTCCGTCATCTTCTCTAATCGCTGGACGCCAAAATCGTAATTAGTCGTCAGCAAATGTAACATTTGACGAACTGGAACATTAAATATTCTGTAGATCGAAATAAATGTTGTCTTTATCAATGAAAATGATTATTGAAGATAAACATTAAAAATCTGTAAAAGTCAAAGAAAACCGACGGCAGCCAGTTGAGCTGAAGCTAAAGCTAAAGCCGATCAATCATGCAGCAGTTTCGCTCAGCTAACTCAGTTACCATGGCAACAGGTATAAACACTCTCTGTCCGACAGCAGCTGAGGCTCATGGGTAACGTAGTATCCAGAAGGACACAGACAGCGACAAAACTCTGAACTTCAAACCGCGTCAGATCCTGCAGCTCCTCCTTTTGAGCAGGAGCTAGCTGCGGCTAACAGGCAGAGTGTGGACGGTCTAGCTAACATTAGCTTAGCATCAGCTCCCTGCAACATTAGCATTGTTTAGCAAACTAAACAAACCTGCTCTTCGCAGCTTTATTTCAGGCTTTAAAAGCACATCCAGCAGTTTCCTCTGCCGATCGATCTCCTTCTCAAATCCAAATATTGTTTCCTCAAAATATCCAATCAGATCTTCTCGAGCTGCAGTCAGCAGCTGCCGTTTGAAGAAATCTCTATGCTCCTGGAACGACATTTTGGTGATATCAGCCTCCTCCAGCCGTCCGAGCTGCTCTCCCTCCTGATTGGTCCACAGCTCCTCCTGCTCCTCTTTAATGAGTGGGGGCTCTGGTGGCTCCTCCTGGTCCTGGATCCTGGTCTTGACTCACCGACAGCTGCTGGATGTCTGTGGAAGAAAATGAAATCCAAACACATCAGTTTGTGTTAAAGCTTGAAATACTGATTTTTTTTAAAGGTAAAAATTTCCTGGATGAACATTAACTATTAGAAAATGTTGTGTAGTTTGATATCACAGTGTTTAAGCATAAATATACAATAATTAATACCTGCTGAGAGATTTAACTATGGAGGCCAGACTTCAAGATTTCTGGACAAAAACTACTTTAACTACTTGGCTCAGTTTTCTCAGCTGCTCCTCGATGAGCCGACAGAAAAACTTTTCAGAAATCTTTTAAAAAACGTTTACGAAGAATTTAAAGTAGTTCGTCTCTCGTGTTGGTTTTCCCTCTCATGGACATCATGCACAAAAACAGAGCAGGAAACAGGTTTCCTCATCGTCTCAACATCCAGTAATTCCCACGACTCAGATGTGACACACGTGACGTGTCACACGGACAAACTCCACCTCTCTAATGTTGTTAAAATGCAACCACAATAATCTGTAAATAAAGATGTCATCACAGATTTTAGAAGGCCTTTATTTTGAAATCCAACATCAGAGGACCCTGATGACGTCTGCAGTCCTTCTGAAGTCTGACTGATTCTATATCGTTAAGTGTGATTAATTATTTACACGATTTAAATGATAATCACGTTCATGTCTGAGGCTTTTATTTTGAAAATCAGCTCTTGCCGTAATGTTCGGTCTATGCGTTCCGCTGAACAACGTGAGCTCGGCTAGCTTGACTGTTCTTGGAATTAGAGACGAACTTGACTGCAGAACTGAGACGTAGTGAAGTCTAAGTCTGAGTACAGTACCAGAAAAGGAAAACTCAAGTACAAGTACCTCAAAGTTGTACTCCAGTAAATATACTCAGTTGCGTTCCATCACTGTTTTTCACAAATGAAATGACGCAGTGACGTAAACAATAATCAATAAACAAAACGACAGGACAAAAAAAAAACTTTTAAGCAGGAGCTCGCGGACACTACGGACGCATTAGCTAACGTTAGTTTAGCATCATTAGCAGAGCTTCAAACATGTTCCAGGTGAAAGAAAACAAACCTCGCAGCTTCCTGCCCTCAAACACATCCAACAGTTTTCATGTCAGTCGAGCTGCTTTTCATATCCGGATATTGTTGACGCCAAATGTCCAATCAGATCTTCTCGAGCCGCAGTTTGAAGAAATGTCTCCGCTCCTGAAATCTGGACATTTTCCTCAGATCACACGAACACTGACGGTGAGGATTCAAACACGTTTGCTCGGCTCGTCGAGGACGGCAGCTCATCCAGACATGCTAACTGAGCTCTGCCGGAAGGAGCAACGAGACCCGGAAACACAAACACAACTTCCGCTACACGCCACTGACCTTCAGAATAAAAGGTTGATTGTTTGGGAAAAGAATTGAAATACGACACATTTATTCTTATTAGGGCCACGAGGTGAAGCTTTGAGCCCTATTGCTATACTGCGTGTTTTTTCTTTTTATTATTATTATTATTATTATTATTATTATTATTATTCCTCTTCCGTGTCAAATTTCGATTCGCTACTCATCCTACAGTTTTGAGAGCACCCAGGCGATTTATATATCAAACTATCTGGATCGGGATCGGCGTGCTATTATTTTTCTTAAGTTTATGTTTTTCTCACTCACCTGGGTTGCTCCGCCCACCTGCTCACCTGTCTCCTCTGCCTCATCACCTCATTTCCATTCAGAGTTCGTCCTCCGTTAATTGATATTATTTACAAATGAACATGTAAATGAGCTGTTTGTGTTTGTTTGAATTCACTCGTGATCATAAAACACATCGTGTCGACCTCGCAGAACAGAAACGAACAAAACTGAAAAGATTTGAGGTCAAGAAACAAGATGAAAGAGAGAAGAGGAGGAAACAGAGACCTTATTTATCATGATCACAAACCAGGCATCCCATAATAACAAGGAACGATTGACGGAGCGATCCGTCAAAAGGCCTCAGGTTCGGTGTCTTTGCAAACTGAAGACACTGAACACGCACACGTGCGTTTCTTTTAGTTTCTTCCAAAGTTAAACGATGAACAGATGAGCTGATAAAACAAGAAGAACCTGAAGAAACAGTTCACGTGTTCATTTGTGTTTATTCAAAGGATAAAATAAGTGAATGGAATGAAGGCTCTGTGAGTCCACTTTCAGTAGAAATTCAAGTTCACACAATTCACATGAAACATGAGGCGTCGTCATCGTGTTCATGCAGCGCAGACGAGTCTGGTGTGTGTGATATTCAGCGATGACTCAGTGACGATTAGAGGAGGATGAACGCTTCATCACATGATGGAGATGCTTCTCCATAAAAGAGCTAAAAACAAAAGAGCCACAGCAACATTCAGAGCACCTCCTCCTCCTCCTCCTCCTCACCTGATTTCATCCTAACTGAACGCTCAAAGTTAACCGTCATGACGGCCGAACTCGCAGCAGATTAACGACTTCATGGAGTTTCATGGTTAGAAACTAGAACCTGCTTCATTGTCTACGTGACAGGAAAGCTGCAGTTTGTCTGTTAGAGAGCAAATCAAACCACCATGACTGAAGTGAATTAACTTCTGTTTGACTTCATCAGACCTGAAGGTTCAGTTCGTGAATCTGGACACCGGAGGAGGAAAAGTCAGAGGACAGACGGTGTCCAGCGACAGACGCTGATGGAAGCTCGAACAGAAAACTTAAAATCCTGTTCACAGAATCAGACTTCAATCAGGCCACAAACATTCAGCTCCATCCTTTTCAAAGGCAAACATTTAAGTGCTTTAAATTCAGTGAAGTTTGTCCCACAGAGACTTCACCCAGACGTCTTCCAGAGGGACAGTTCAGGCTTCCTGACGCGGTTCCTACAAAGTCTTCATGTGTCCTCGTTCCTCCAACAGTCAACGAAGCTGGAAGGAGATCAGCTGTCAGTCAGCAGCTAAACGCACTTTATTGACCCGAAACAGACCCAGACACGCTCGGCGGAACCAGTTTGAGCGTTTCTGTCGCTCGGCTCTTTACTGGGAAGGTGAAAGTATTCAGAATCCAGCTGCACCTGAACGGCTGTGGTGGTTTTTAGGCGGCAACAGCAGAACATCAGCCGAGCAACCCACCTCCAGAGACCTGAACATCACATTCCCTCCAGGACGCCCCTTTCACACCCAACCATGATCCTCTCACCTGTTCACCTGTGGAACGATCAAACAGGTGTTTCTGGAGCGTTCCACTTCTTCCAGTCTGTGAAACGTGTCGCTGCTTCAGATTCACAGTAAGAGATATTTACAGGAGTCGATGAAGCTGATGAGGAAGAACATTAAATATACTGAGCTGCTTTTGAGCTGTTCTCAGGTCAGTTTGTGTCAGAGAGGATCAGATCAGCTGATCACTCTGATTGACTGATATTTCAAACAGTGTCCAGACTTTGTTGGACTCAGGCCGTATTTTCAATAGAAAATGAATTCAGCTGCTGACAGTTCAGATCTCTGTGGTCGTTTTTTCTCTCTGAACGTGAAAATGTAACAACCACCAAACATGAATTCAGGACGACGAGTTCTGCGTCTCAGGATCAAACACACGAATGGTTTTTGACCAGGAGCTTCTTGTTGAACCCTTTCCCACAAACGCTGCATTTGTACAGTTTCTCCCCCGTGTGAATGGTCATGTGCTCCGTTAGATGAATATTTTGTTTGAAACTTTTCCCGCAGACAGAGCAGCTGAATGGTTTCTCTCCCGTGTGAATCCTCATGTGCGTCTTCAGGTTTCCTTTCAGGCTAAACTTCTTGCCACACTCTGAGCAGCTGAACGTCTCTTTGGCCGAAGCCTTTTTCTCACTTTGGTTTTGACAAATCTGCGACGACTCGCCGACACACTTGTGAGTTCTGAGCTGCGTGTACCACGTGAACCTTTTCCCGCAAGCGCTGCAGCTGAAGCGTTTCTCCTCAGTGTGGACGGACATGTGCAGCGTCATACGTCTCTTATGTGCAAAGCGTTTCTCGCAGAACGGACAGCTGAACGGTTTCTCTCCGGTGTGAATCCTCATGTGGAGCTGCAGGGTTCCTTTCTGGCTGAAGCTTTTCCCGCAGAACGAGCATTCGAAGGGTTTCTCTCCGGTGTGAATCCTCATGTGAGCCAAAATGTTTCCACTGCAGCTGAATCGTTTCTGGCAAACGGAGCAGCTGAAGGGTTTCTCTCCGGTGTGAGTCCTCATGTGGCTCATCAGATGATCTCTGCGACAAAACGTCCTCCCACATTCAGAGCAGCTGAACGACTCTTTGTCAGAATTACATCTCAAATCGCTAACAGACACTTCATCGTGTTTCACGGAGCTTAAGCCCGACTCAAGTTCTCTGCTCTGCTTCCAAACACCGTCGCCGGCCTCAGCTTCAGCTTCAGGTTCTAAAGGTTCATCGTGAGTAACTGGTTGTAAATGTCTGTCTGGATCTGAGCTCCGGGCCGGCTCTGGTCCTGGGTGAATGTTCCTGCTGCTGCTGACGCTGGGCGTTTTCTTTCCTGTGTGGATTTTCATGTGTCTGCTAACATCTCCGCTGTATCTGAACCGTTTCTTACAAACGGAGCAGCTGAAGGGTTTCTCTCCGGTATGAAGTCTCATGTGACTAATCGAGTTTCCCTTCTGAGAAAATCTTTTGCCGCAAAAGGAGCAGCTGAAGGGTTTCTCTCCCGTGTGAATTCTCATGTGTGCGTTCAGATGAGGCTTGCGGCCGAACCTTTGACCGCACTCGGAGCAGCTGAACGATCTCTCGACAGTGTTACAGTTGAAATCACCCAAAGTGACGTCACTCGTCTTCCCAGAGGTTAAAACAGACGGAGCTCCACTGTTTTCCTCCCAGTCACCATCGCTGACTTCAGTCTCAGAGGAGTCCGAAGGTTTCTCATCGGGATCTACGGGTCTGTCTGGTCCTGGTCCTCTACAGTCCTCTCCATCAGCTTCTGTTTTCATCTGCTCACTTTGTCTCTGATGAAGCTGTGAGGACTGAGGTTCCTCTTCATCAGCCTCTTCTTCACTCTTCACAGGGACACTGAGTGTGAACTTACTGATATCAGCCTCCTCCAGCCCTCCCAGCTGCTCTCCGTCCTGATTGGTCCACAGTTCCTCCTGTTCCTCTTTAATGTGTGGGGGCTCTGGTGGGTCCTCGTGGTCCAGACTGCATCCCCAGTCCTGCTGCTCTTCTTCACCAACAATCACTTTTCGGACGTCTGAAGGTAAAGCTGAAACACAGACGGAGAAGTTCATGTAAGCTGGTTTTGTTCATTCACCTCATCCTGGACTACCTTAAAGAGCGAGTCCTCGTGGGACCGATGTGGTTTGTTGTCCTGCTGGCGGTCTTACACTGAGTCACGGATCCACAAGTGAAGTTTTTATCTGTCGTTGATCTGATCGATCAATCGTCTCAGTTCTACATGAGTGTAGAGTTTTAATAAATGTGGATTTGTTTCCTGTCTGACTGAACGTGGTTCATTCATTCAGGTGTGACTTCATGTGGATTCTTATTGGCTCTGTCCACTCACCTGTACCTTCCCAGTGTTTCATTCTCTTTGCTGTTGTTGCTATGACACCTGAATGTCCCCTCTGGGACCAATGAAGATTTATCACTTACAACAAACAAACAACACGAAACAAACAAGCAAACACCTGAAAACATGCTGCTGCGATGCTTTTAAGTCCTGTTGTCCCGTCAGCCAATGACGGATCATCGTCTCACCTCGTGACGTTTTTATGGTTAAATAGTGACGAACAAACATCACAACAACATAAATAAGGAAAACGTCTCGTCAATCAGAAACTGCGCTCGTGTTTTCGCTGCTGAAGAGAACAAACTGGACACAAAATAAAAGGTTTTTAAATTTTCTTCTTCTCTATTCCTTTGCAGGTAACAGGAAGTACAATATTCACCCTCCACAGACCAGTGGTGGAATGTAAGTACTGTCCTCAAGTGCAACCCTGAGGTACTTGTACTTTACTTGAGTATTTTCAATGTGTACCTCTCTCTATTTCTACTCTCCTTCATCTCAGAGGTAAATATTGTACTTTTACTCCTGTAGTTACTCTTCAGATTCCTTCCTGTGCAATGAAAAGCTCGTATCTCCAGATGTTTGTGCTGAGCTGAAGGATGAAGAGTTCCTTCACGTCTTCTTCAGCTCAGTAAACTCTTTAAAAGCCTCTTGATCAGCTGAAAATCATCGTCACAAAGCTGAAAACAGCCTGTTTGTCTGAGCTCGTCAGACTTTTTGGAGATACGAGGTTTCTGCGTGAACACCAGCAGCTCGTACCATCTCAGTCAGAAGTCGTGGGATCACGACGAAACTCGCCGGGTTGGCGATGACGTAATGACTCCACTGGATATTTAAAGCTGAACTTGTGGATGACTCTTTTTATTAGTGTAGAAGAAGAAGAGTTGAGCTGAAGTCTGTTGATGTGACTCATTTCTCCTTCGTGGACTCCGTTTGTTCCACTGAGGAGCGGCTGAGTCTCCTGCGACGCCCTGTGGTGAAACTCGGCACGACCGATGAAACTTCAGCTCAACTCTGTAGCTCACATACTTCTACTTCCATCAGGTTTTGAAAGCCAGACTTACTTGTAGTGGAGTACTTTCAAAGTATTAATACTTTTACTCCAGTGAAGGAGTACTTCTTGCGGCGCTGTGTACACACACTGCGAAAAAGTACTTCAGGTTGTCTTCAGGTTCCTTCTTCGTTTACCACAAAGTCTCATCATGAATAATCCTGGTTCCCGTGTGGTACTAGTACTTTTACTTCCAGTCATGGATCTGAGTACAGACTCGTTTCTGGTGGACCGGACTCAGCCCGAGGACACCGAACCCGAAGTCTCTTTGGACTCTGGCGGACCTGAACGTGTCTCAGAGCTCGTGTCCGGTCGTCACTTTCGAAAACACAAGATAATTAACAGAAAGGAGAAAAAACTGAACGTCAGCAGACACGAAGCGTCCACGAAACCGGTTTACTTCACCGGCTGCAGGAGCTAGCTGCGGCTAACGTTAGCTTAGCACCGTTAGCATAGCAGTAAAGAGCGGAAGAAAAGAACAAACCTTCTCCTCGGACCGTCGTTTCCGCCTTTAAGTTCACGTCCAGCAGCTTCCGGTATCGATCCATCTCTGAGCTGATTTAAAGACGAAACAATCGACGACTTTTCTCCGAATTAACCAACAGGTTTGGATCCAGCGACTGACCGCTCTGTAACGGAAGTACAACTGAATACTTCCGGGGACTCGTTTTCAAAATAAAATCTCTTCGTTGAACTCTATTTTGCTGTGCGCACGTGTTCAAATCATAACAATAATAAAAACAGCAGCACATTCACACGATTTGGTGATTTTACTGATGTGTTTCACTGATGGCAGCGAGCGAAAAGGCTCTTTGATTTTTCTGTGAGAGAGAGACACACAGACAGACAGAGAGACAGACAGACAGAGAGACAGACAGAGACAGACAGAGAGACACACAGACAGAGAGACAGACAGACAGACAGAGAGACACACAGACAGAGAGACACACAGACAGAGACAGACAGAGAGACACACAGACAGAGAGACACACAGACAGACAGAGAGAGACACACAGACAGAGAGACACACAGACAGACAGAGAGACACACAGACAGAGAGACACACAGACAGAGACAGACAGAGAGACACACAGACAGAGAGACAGACAGACAGACAGACAGAGAGACACACAGACAGACAGAGAGACAGACAGACAGAGAGACACACAGACAGACAGACAGAGAGACACACAGACAGAGAGACAGACAGAGAGACAGACAGACAGAGAGACACACAGACAGAGAGACAGACAGAGAGAGACACACAGACAGACAGAGAGACACACAGACAGAGAGACACACAGACAGACAGAGAGACACACAGACAGACAGACAGAGAGACACAGACAGAGAGACACACAGACAGACAGAGAGACAGACAGACAGAGAGACACACAGACAGAGAGAGACAGACAGACAGACAGACAGAGAGACACACAGACAGACAGAGAGACACACAGACAGAGAGACACACAGACAGACAGACAGAGAGACAGACAGAGAGACACAGACAGAGACAGACAGAGAGACACACAGACAGACAGAGAGAGACACACAGACAGACAGAGAGACACAGACAGAGAGACACACAGACAGACAGAGAGAGACACACAGACAGACAGAGACACACAGACAGAGAGACACACAGACAGACAGAGACAGACAGGAAACGCAGAGAAACTTGCATTTCAGTGACTTCGATGCCACAAAGGCAGACTGACTCTGTTGTTTCACTAGAAAAAGTTAAATCTTAGACATCCAGTCAGAGGTTGGAGCTGCTAATTGTTTCTGCTCTTTAAATGTGTTTTTATTCCATGTTGAGTGTAATAAGCCGTATAAATAATAAACATTTTATATGTTTTGTACATCAGTAATTAACATTAAACATAATTTAACATTATTTTTTAGTAATAAATTAATTTAATCAACAAGAAAACTAAGGAGCACAAAGAGCCGGAGTCCCCATCACGACTGGACACGCAACTCCAACGGCGCCATCTTCATCAAAAAAAC
Organism: Chaetodon trifasciatus; assembly: GCA_037975065.1. Taxonomy (NCBI): domain Eukaryota; kingdom Metazoa; phylum Chordata; class Actinopteri; order Chaetodontiformes; family Chaetodontidae; genus Chaetodon; species Chaetodon trifasciatus. Next base: position 316,931 of record JBBMOE010000115.1, read on the forward strand.
AACACCAAAAAAAACGTAGCACTTCCTGATCAACTTCAAAATAAATGTTGGACTTTACTGAAACATCTGATCACAACAAAGTCAGATGAAGCTGCGATCCGTGGCGTTTCTGTTCTATCAGGACTATTTTCTCTAAAACGTCTTTGATATCCAGCTCAGACGTCACTGTCAGGGTTTACTCACCACTTCTCCAGCATCACATTTTGAATCACATTTTAGGTAAATCCAGACTAACACCAGTTCCTGTTGCCTCTGACATGAACCAACCAAGAAACGAGACCAAAGTCTTTCTTCTAAAATAAACTTTACTGGTTGCAGCGTGAAGCCTTTGGACACAGAAGCAGAACCAGACGTGACATTAATCCTTTTTAGTTCCAGTCTGAATTCAACATTCAGTCAACAACAGCTGATCGATACACGATTCAGAAACAGCAACAGAAAAGAAAATCATCGCTCGACTCGACAAGCAAAAATAAACCAGATTCATCGAAACAGAGAAAAGTCAGACGTTCCTGTCCTTGAATGTGTCTCTGCAGCAGTGACACGGCGTCCTTCAGCTCGAGACAGCAGAACCGTCTTCACCTCTCAGGTTTTTCCTTTTGTCTCTGGATGCATCAGAACAGTGTGAGAAAACTCCTTCACTTCTTTCCACTCCTACTTCGAAGCAACGTTATTGGTCTGCTGCTGGGTCATGTGACATCAAACCATCAGGCCACAACATTCTCAATCAGAAACTCTCCATTTGTCTTCAGGTGTCTTCAGGGTTCGTCTCAGTCTCACTAGAAAAGGCTCAAATCTGCTTCAGCTGAAACGTTCTCAGACCATCAAACAGTGTCTCCAGGCCAGGACGCAGAGAGGACAACCGAGTCTGAAGTGACCGTCCTGTGGTCTGGCCGTCATCAGGCGGTCGGCTCTCTCACTGAAAACACAACTCTGGCCACAGAGATGCACTCTGGGAGACGTAGTCCAATAACACGCACAAAACTGTCAGTTCTCACTTTAGCATCATTCGACAGTCAAAGGGGGACATAAACAAAACCTTCAAGACGTCTTTAAGGGCCAATTATTTCAAAGGTGGCATTGGTTTCTATTAAATATACACTTTAAATTGCATAATTTATTCAGAAAAAAATTACTGGGGTCAGTTTGAAGCTGCATCCCACAACTTTTGTTTTTCATTACGATATTTTCCTCAAAAGTATCGACACATTTACCCCGAGTGTCGCCGACAAACTGCAGCGAAACACTGAGACGTTCCACGGTTCCACGGTTCCACTGTGAAGGAACAGGAGCTTTGCATGATTTCTGAAATGTGTATAGAAGAGTGAAATCTGTGGAACAGTTTGAGTTTTGTCTTTAAAGACGCAGCTTCCCACTTTGAGAGGCTGACACCTTCAACCCTCTCAGTTCCTCATTATGCGTCACATCAGTGTGTCCGCTGTGACTCGACGGGTGGGGCTGACTCCACCTCCACCTGCAGAGCTTCAGGCCTGCAGGAGCCTCCTTCAGTCATGTCACACGATTGTCTGAGTTCAACTCAAAGTCAACACGGACAGCAGCTGCTGGAGATGGGAGAATATCAACTTGGTCTGTGGACACGTATGAGGCTGTGAGCAGCTTTCCATTCAGCACGTGTGGAGGAGAAGCTCATTTCTCGTCCATGACGTCACATGAACACAAGCTGCCTCTCAAAAACAACTCTGACTGGAGGAGCCTCACCTCCTGCTGAACGAGGGCCCGTCAGAAGGTCGGGGGTTCGACCTCTGCGGTCTGCACATCAACGAGTCCTCAGCCACGATGCTGGACCACCGTGGTTAGTTATCGCTCCTGACCAGCAGGTGGCGCCTTGCATGGCGGCCTCTGCCACCAGCGTTTGTGTGTGTGTGTGTGTGTGCACGGTGAAACGCTGGCTCGATTGAATGCTGGTAAGACGAGGAAGCGCCATATGAACGCACTTTATTTCCTGTTACAATGTGTCTGCAGCTGTTTCTGTGTGACACTTCATGTGATTATTGAAACTTTGCCTCCAAGTAAAACTTTTACCACAAACGGAGCAACTGAACGGTTTCTCTCCTGTGTGCGTTCTCATGTGCACCTTCAGATGTCCACTTTCAGTGAAGCGGTTTCCACACACAGAGCAACAGAACGGTTTCTCTCCTGTGTGGATTCTCAGGTGTTTTCGTAACGACCCACTGCAGGAGAAGTATTTCATGCACACTGAACAACCGTACGGTTTCTCTCCTGTATGAATTCTCATGTGCTCCTGCAGATTTTTCTTGCGACGAAATCTTTTGCCGCATTGAGAGCAGCCAAAAGGCCTCTCTGCAACGTCTCCTCTTCCATCACCTTCGAGGACTTTGGTATTTTTTGGAGAGTTTAGACTTGATCGTGACTCTCTGGCTTCATCACAATCATCAGCACCGACTTCGGTCTGAGGTTCGGACGAGCTGCTGGCTGGAGGTTCAGCCGCCTTGTTCTCCTCGATCTCAGTCGGAGGAATCTGAGACGACTCACCATCACACTTGCGGTTTTTAAGATTATACCTCCAGGCAAATCTTTTGCCACAGACACAGTAAAGGAAGCGTTTCTCCTTGGTGTGGACGGTCACGTGGTTGGTCAGATAACCTTTTTGTGTGAACCCTTTCTCACAAAATGAGCAGCTAAATGGTTTCTCTCCTGTGTGAGTTCTCATGTGGATCTTCAGGTTTTCCTCACCACAAAACGCTTTTCCACACTCAGAGCAGATGAAGGATTTCTTATGTGCGCCGCCTCCCACATCACCGACCGGCTCTTTATCAGACATTAGACCTGACTGAGGCTCCCTGCTCTCCTTCCAATCATCATCTCGGACTTCGGTCTCAGGTTCAGAGGAGTCTGAGGTGTTGTCGTCAGAATCTGATCGGTCCTCTCCGCCAGCCGCCGTCTCCGTGTGCTCGGTCTCTCTGTACTCCCCGGTCTGGCTTTGGTCGAGCCGCGACGACTCGCAGACACACTTGTGGCTCTTGAGCTCATGACGCCAAGCGAACCTTCTGTCACAAACGCAGCAGCGGAATCGAATCTTGCCCGTGTGACGAGCCATGTGCTGGATCAAATATCCTCTCTGTGTAAACTTTCTCCCACACACGGAGCAGCTGAACAGGTTCTGGTCGGGATGAGGCCCCACGTCCTTCCTCAGATGACGACTGTAGCAAAGCCTTTTATCACACTCGCTTCTATCACAGCCGTGTTGTTCGACTCCTGAGTGCCAAACCGGCCTTTTGTTACAGACGCTGCAGCTGTGCCTTTTGTCCCCGCTGTGGACGGACATGTGCTGGATCAGATATCTGTATATTGTGTACTTCTTTCCACACACTGAGCAACTCAAAGGTTTCTCCCCTGTGTGCATTCTCATGTGAGTCTCCAGAAATCCATTTTTGGTAAATTTCTTACCACACTCAGAGCAGCTGAATGGTTTCTCCTGAGAGTTACACCTCTTCTCATTTACAGCGTCTTCCTTCTTCAGAGAGGTCAAACCTGCCTGAGGCTCTCTGGTCTCTTCCAAATCATCACAACTGACTTCAATCTCAGCGACAGAAAATTCTGATGTCTTGTAATCAATATCTGCCTGTAAAGGTCTGTCTGGATCTGAGCTCCTGGCTGGTTCTGGTCCTCCACAGTTCTCCTCAGTTTCTGTCTCTTCAGTGTGTCTCTGATGAAGCTGTGAGGACTGAGGTTTCTCTTCATCCTCTTCTTCACTCTTCACAGGAACTGGACTGAGCGTGAACTTGGTGATATTGGCCTCCTCCGGTCCCGGAAGCTGCTCCTCACTAGTCCACAGTTCCTCCTGCTCCTCTTTAATGTGTGGCGGCTCTGGTGGGTCCTCCTGGTCCACACTGTCCACACTGTCCTGCTGCTCAGGAGGATCCTCTTCTTTACTCACCAACAGCTGCTGGACGTCTGCAGGGGAGAGTACAGAGATTGTAAAGGTGAACTCCTGTAATTGTCCACCTCAGCAGGTGTTTCCAGGTAAAACAGGAAGCAAAATGTGTCAAATGAGCAATGAAATATTTAAAAGCATGTATCACAAAGAAATCACGTGACCCAGATCATGACATCGAGGATAATGAAGCAATGAAACAACGTGAGACGACATAAAAACTTACATGTAAGAAACAGACATAATAAATAAAATCTGATAAAATACGCAAAACATTGAACAGAAAACATGAAATATCAATCGATCCTCATTGAGACCAGGACACCATGAGTCAGACCTGAGCCGGGTTTCAAAGGTTCAGGCAGTGAACAGACAGCAGAAACAGCTCTGAGTTAGCATGCTAACAGCTAGCTGCAGCCCCCCCACCCCCCCACCCCCGCACCTGATCCTGAACCTGATCCTGAACCTGATCCTGAACTCTACTGTCACATCTGACACATCTTATTCATTTTCTGTTGAGCTTGACTGAAACATGTTTTATGATTTATTTGACCTGACACTTAAACTCGTCTTAGTTCAGAGGATGAAGGTTTCAGAAGGAAAACTGGATCTGGATCTGGATCTGGATCTAGATCTGGATCTAGATCTGGATCTGGATCTGGATCTGGATCTGGATCTGGATCTGGCATTGCTGCGTAGAGTCAGTGAAGTGTGAACGTACGTGGAGTTTAGAAGCTGCTGTGAGATCTGATTTATCTGCACGCAGCGTTCAGTGACATGTGTCCTGTGTGTCCTCAGCTCAGTTTGAAAGGACAGTGAACCCACCATTGATGCGTTCAGGGGACACATCGCGTTTTCACGCTGAATTAGCAGTTTGAGTCTGTGTTTAATTCAGGTTGAAATCTTCACTTTTCAAACAGAGCAGCGAATCACTGGAGACGAGTTCAGACCACCAAATCCAAAGATCTGTCCAGTTTGTCTTTACACTGATGCTGGACTGACGACGGGACGTGTCTACAGAAAAGTGTCTGCAGACACTTCAGGAAGTGCTGATGTCAGTCAGCTGACTGATCGATTGAGCTGAACTTGTATGAACAGCTTTGCAGTTTATTTTATTTATTTACATGTAGTTTACATTCTTCCCCACGGGTCAGCAGCTGCAGTAAACTTCGACCCAAAACACGCAAGGAAGCACAAAGTGACACGAAGAGAGAAAAACTCAAGTGCAGTACAAGTACTGCAAACGTTACTTCAGGACAGTAACGTTACTGGTAACTGTACTTCACGTTAATCACGTGTCACTGACTGTTGACACTTGTGCTTCACATTAAACGCAGTTTTAGTCCCGTATGCTAAGCTAACCACACGGGGCTAACATATAGCTTTGGCTAGCACAGTTAGCTTAGCTACCGGAGAGCTTCCGGCTGTCACGAGGAGCTTCGACACGTTAACCAGCTTCTACTTTCACGACACAAACGAGACTTTGACACAGACTTTGATGGCGGTCTGTCGGTGAAAGGCGGAGAACCGGCAGGAGTTAGCGAACATGTGCTAACATCAGTTAGCGTCAGCCGTGTTCGGGTCTCGGCTTCGCTCGGGCTCCTCCGGAGCAGTGAGCAGGGACTGACCTGCTCTGTGCAGCTTCACTTCGGGCTTCAGCACGGCATCCAGCAGCCTCCTCTGGCGGCAGATCTCCCGCTCTGACCGCTCGACTCTGTCTTCGTACTCCGCCACGGTTTCCTCCAACAGACCGACGATCTCCTCCGCGGCCGCCGTTAGCCGCTCGGTGAGCAGCGCTCTCAGCGCCGGGATTTCAGCCGCTTCTTCTCCTTTTTCCACCTGCAGCAGAAAGTCTTCAGCGGCGGCGCTGATCCGCTCGTGTACCGACACCCGCAGCAGCTGCACGGCGCACATTTTC
>JBBMOE010000115.1:346347-358847 GCA_037975065.1 Chaetodon trifasciatus
TGTGAAAGTAGCTTCTTGGTGCAGTTCAGTCTCAGAGTCGCTGTGGACATTTATGCAACACGATGAATTTCTTTCATCATGTTGTCACTCGCTTTCAGGTGGAAACGTCCTGAGGCTCACAGGACAGAAAGTCAGCATCACCCGTCCACCAGAAACTCGTCTCACTTTGAGAAACATGAACCTGCCTGTCTGTTTTCATTGAACCAAAGAAGCCAAAGAGAAAGAGATCAGGTGACCCTCTGATCAAAGAACAAAGAAACACACATGAAGAAGCTGCTCATCAGTTTGTGATATTTCGTGTTTGATGGAATGAAGACACTCTGTTTGTTTCACAGGAAACCAGTAACATCTTCAAAATAAAACATTCCTGACTGTTATTCAGAGAATCTGAACCGAGCAGCAGTTTGATCACTGAGAGGAGCAGAAGAAGAAAGCACTTCCTGTTTTCAATAATAAAATATCTGCTCTACTTCTGCTTTGTTTGTTTTCTGCCTCTAAATATTACAATACCCATGAGCCTCAGCTGCTGCTGCTATGGAGGAGGGGCCTGATCCATCACCATGGTTACAGAGCAGCAAGAGTATTTTTATTTCCTTCCTGAATTCGTTTTTTTTTTAACTTGTTTGACTTTCTACCTTGGAATGGACAGTGTTAACGACAACAGGTGACAGTAAAGTTTTCAGATTGTATTTTTTTAACACATTTTAATTGAAATTAGATTTTCTGTGGATTTTATTTGCTAAAGCATGAGTCCAAAGGCTGCTTTAAGTCCTGAATACAGTCACAGACCAGATGACATCAGGACATATATCAAGCAGGTGGACTGAAGACTTTAATGTTCCACCTGAGCAAACACCTGACAACAGTGACAGATAAGATAAGATAAGATAAGATAAGATAAGAAGGACAAACTTCCTTTAAACAGATGGAAACCTGGAGCAGAAGAAGAGTCCATCGACTGTCTGACAGTCTTTTCTCCAAGGGTTTGTTTTATTTCACAGAATATGTTTCAGACTGACAGTCTGTGTAAACTTCTCTCGTCTTCAGCACGTCAGCACGTCAGCACGTGTACCCTGAACAGTATTGTCGGCAGTAACAGCAGTTGTTATTAAATCTATTTTTTATTATTGATATTATATATGTATTATTATATATAATTAACACACCGATGTCCGCCACGGTGGACATCGGTGTGTTACGACGGTGTCCGCTCTGAGTTCTGGTACCGCAGCTTTTTTTTGTCGCAGTATCTGTAGTATGTGTAGTAACTGTAATATGTGTACTATGTGTAGTGTCAGTACGAGCAGTGCGTCCTCCGGTCCAGCAGGGGGCACACTCACTCCGGCACTCTCTCCTCTCACTGTGAGCTCATCGACCCGGAACAGACTCGCGTTGTTTTCCTTCCTGCTGGCCGCTGGACGGACCTCTGCTCCGGGATGTCTCTGACAGAAACCCCGCCGCGCTGCGGGCTCCGGGCCCTGACGGAGTCGGTCTCGGAGCAGCTGACCCGGGTCGGGGAGGAGATCTTGGCGCTGCTAGAGAAGCGGAGCGGAGGCTTCGGAGGCCGCCTGCTCCGCCTGCTGCGGCCGCTGCTCACCGAGCGGCTGGCGGCGGCGGCGGAGCGGATCGTCGCGCTGTTGGAGCGGGAGGTGGAGGAGTACCGGCGGCAGCTGGAACGCCACAACCGGCTGCTGGAGGCGGTGCTGAGCCCGGTGGTCCGACTGAACCGGACAGGTGAGGTTTACTCTTCCGGTTCTCCTTCAGACTGCCGCCATGTTGGAGCCACATCAGCGCTGTGAGTGTTGCTAGGTAACCAGAGAGCAGCCAATCAGAGGTCAGAGATCAAACAGAGACAGTCGGTAACCGTCAGGTTCAGGTTCAGCCAATCACAGCAGCGCTGCTTTCTGTACAAATATGAATGAACGTTAGGAGGTTTTACACTGACAGACAGCAAACGGCCATCAGCTGCAGCACTCTGTCAAAGTGGGACATGTGACCAGCTGGTCCACACAGGAGACCCACATTGGACCAGTTGGACTTTTTCAGTGATGTTCAGTCACAGAACGATCGATGTCTTCCTTTGATCCACCTGAGCAATACAGGAAGCTTTACAAACAGACATAAATGGGTCAGTAATTAACCAATCACACAAAGCCGTCCCTGTCTCCCTGTCCAGATGCCGGCGGCCTGCTTCCTGTGTCCACCCAGTGTTTGTGTGTATCAATAGTCTGATGTATTGATGAGTGAAGCTTGTGGTGATGATGCTGACGGATGAAGAATGATGAGTCTGTCAGTAAAGTCAGTTTTTAAACGTCCTCACAGCCTCAAAGTGATGTCTCCACGGTGTCCACTCTGAGTTCTGGTACTGGGCTTGTTTTTTGTTTTGGCTCCGGATGTGAGGAGCTGTCAGTGTTTTGCTGCTGATGGACTGTGAACCGGCTCTGCAGTTGTTTCAAACATGTTTGGAAAAAGTTGTTTTTCACATTAAAAGATTTTCCACAAACAACATTTCAACAGTTTTATTTTGATTTTTTCAATGATTTCTTCTTCGTCTTGGCAACTTCCTGTGTGCTGTGGTAGATCCGTCCCCGTTGTCCACGTCAGCGTCCTTCAGATTCAAAGGCAAACATCACAGTTTGATGCTTGCAGCTCTATGAAGCTGATGAATTAATTATCATGTTTAATTTTTTCTCACAGATTTCATCAGGACAACCAGCGCTAACAGAGGCCCCCCCACGCCATCTGAGGCTGACCCCGCCCACCTGCCCACAGCCTTTCCCAGCTCCGCCTCCTCAGACACCTCTGCAGCGGAGAACGACCACGGTGACGACGACTGGAGGGAAAGCGACGACTCTTCCGGTAGGACGAGCAGGACAGATGGAGGACGGTGCTCCGGCGGCCGGAGACAGCAGGCGGCGTCTGAGGACCGTCCAGCCGCTCATCGCTGCGTCAACTGTGGAAAAAGTTTCCGTCACAAAGGGAATCTGGTGAAACACGTGGAAACTCACTCAGATAATCCGGAGTATCTCTGTGGAGTCTGCGGTCAACACTGCAAATCCTCAGATGATTTGTTCGACCACCTTCGATCTCACAGAGAAACCCTCAGCAGCGGCGGAACATGCGGGATCTGCGGGAAGACGTTTCAGAACATGGAGACGCACATGAGGAGTCACACTGGAGTCAAACCCTACAGCTGCGACTTCTGCAGCAAGAGCTTCCCCCGACCTGGAGCACTGAGGAGACACAAGAAGATCCACAGCAGGAGGACGCCCGACGTCTGCCCGGTCTGTGGACTGACCTTCACCCAGAACCAGCTGCTCCAGGAACACCTGAAGACACACGATGAGGACGATGGAGACCGGAGCGAGGAGGAGGACGAAGGTGGCCAGTCAGAGACGCTGAAAGCGAAGAGAGATAGAAGGCAGGGCTCTGGACTGAAGTCATCTCAGCCCTCCTCGCTCTGCTGCAGAGTGTGCGGGGATTCCTTCCACAGCCGAGGGTTCTTGAGGAAACACGCTGAGACGCACTGCAGGGAGTCTCAGAGCGTCTGCGGCGTCTGCGGACAGCAAGTGGACGCACCTGATGGTCTGCTGACCCACTTGCAGTCTCATAGAGAGACCAGCGGGACCTGCAGCATCTGCGCTAAGAGTTTCCAGAACATGGAGGCACATATGCGAAGCCACACAGGGATCAAACCGTACCGCTGCAGTATCTGCAACAAACGCTTCCCCCGACCTGGAGCGCTGAGGCGCCACAAGAAGATCCACGGTGGAGAGCGACCATACACCTGCCAGCGCTGCGGGAAGTCGTTCATCGAGAGCAGTGCCTTAAAGACTCACAGCAGGAGTCACTCGTGGCAGATCCACCACAATGAGGATGCCAAGCCTCCGCAGGACTCTCACAGTCTGAAGATTCCTGCTGTTGAAGAGAACACCGAGGCGCCTGCTCGGACGTCTCACTGCTGTAAAGTCTGTGGGGAGTCTTTTCAGAGTAAAGGCAGTTTGAGGAAACATGCTAATAGTCACTCAGTGGAGTCCGTCTGCGGCATCTGCGGTGTAAGTTTACCGTCGTCAGAGACCCTGACGGACCACCTGCAGACTCACAGAGATGCCGGTAAAATCTGTCACATCTGTGGTAAAACCTACCAGAACATTGAGACTCACATGCGGAGTCACACCGGCATCAAACCATACTGCTGCGGCATCTGTGGTAAATCCTTCCCACGGCCCGGCGCTCTGCGGCGCCACAAGAGGATCCACACTGGGGAGCGACCGTACATCTGCGAGTTCTGTGGAAAGACGTTCATCGATAATGGCGCTCTGATGACACACATCAGGAACCACACTGGGGACAAACCGGCCCACCGAGTCTCCTGTGAGACCTGCGGGAAGAGCCTGGCATCGGTCCACGTCCTGGAGGTCCACAAGAGGATCCACACGGGCGAGAAGCCGTTCCAGTGTCGTGTCTGCGGGAAAGCCTTCAGGCAGGTGGGAGGGCTAAACGCCCATATGATGACACACACCGGGGAGAAGCCCTTCAGCTGCAGCCTGTGCAACAAGAGCTTCAGCACCAAAGGATACCTGGAGACCCACATCCGCTTCCACAAGAAGGAGCGGGCGTTCAGCTGCCACCTGTGCTGGAAGGCCTTTGTTACTAAGAACGACCTGAAGAAACACCTGCTGACGCACACCGGAGAGAAACCCTACAGCTGCAGGGTCTGCGGGAAGAGCTACCAGGAGAAACGCTCCAGAGACGTCCACATGAAGGTCCACCTAGACGTCCGGATCAGCAAAGAACCAACGAGGAGGCAGGACAGTCTGCAGTCAGACTTCATACAGCTGTAGTGTTCAGGCAGACCAGTGCTGGTACTGGTTTACAAACTGACAGACCAGCTGGGTTTGTTCAGATTCATGTTCTTCTGTCAAACTGACCAGAAATCTGCTGCAATGGTTCTTCAGTTGTTAGCAAAGAAACCAAACTATTTGTCTGAAGACCCAAACATGTAAGAAACATTCAAATCCGATTTAGCCATTTCAGAAATGTCACTTTTTTACTCAGAAACATGTTTCAGACGTGTTTTCTGATGAGCTACAAACGACTTGCCTCTTTTTAGGTCATTCATTGTTTGTCTACAAAAAGCCAGAATATCATGAGAGCTTCTGTTTCCCGCAGATCAAGACAACATCTTCAACAGTTTGGTTTCACCGGCTGTCAAAACTACGAAGATTCAATTTGTGTGACAAAGAAAAGCATCAAATCGTCACAGTTACTGACATTTTTTGCAGTGGAAAAAAAAAACATCTGGACAGATGGTGAAATCAGCTGTTGTGCTTTCGTTCAATCAATACTGTGATATAATGTTCTTAAAAATGTGTTCCTGGAACAGTTTGGCCAGAATAAACTTCAGGTTCATGCTTTGAGTCACATGCAGTCATTTTGCCAAAATCAAAGTTTACATCAGACATGAAGTCAGCTGTTTGTTTGTTGTCATTAAACAGCTTGTCCACTCCATAAAGTCACTAATCATGAATCTTTTCAGCAGAAACAAGCAGCGAACGCAACACGGACAAACCATCCAGCAGCTCCAGAGCAGCATGGTGACTGATTATTCCTGCGGTCACTGAAATATTCCAGCTGTCCTGAATGAGTTGACGGAGTTTTTTTTTAATATTCCTGGGGTTCCTTGAATTACCTTGAAATGTCCCAAGGATCATGGAATGAGTTCTGAGGATTCTGTGAATGTTCCCCTGGGCCTTCAGAGGTTTGAGGAGTCGCTGAATTACTTCAGTGAACACTGAAATGAGTTCCAGGGGTCCTTGAGATGCTCCAGGATTCTTTAAATGAGGTCTGCATAGTCCTTGAATCATTTCAGGGGTCTTTGAGTTCACAACCTGCTGCTTGACACCGCCGGTGAGTGTACACACACACACACACACACACACACACGTACACATATGCAGTGGTGGAAAGTAACTGAGTACATTTATTCAAGTATTTGAGTATTTCCGAGTTGTGCTACTCTCTAGTTGTACTTAACGTTGTAGTCCACTTTTTATTCCATCACATCTGATCAGTTACTTTGCACATTCAGATCAATAATATCAATCAGAATCAAGTCAATGATGTCGTGTCACTGTGGATGAAGAGCAGTGTGTCACCACTTTTATTCACACTTTTACTTCAGTAAGAGTAAGAGTACTTCCTCTACTTTCCACAACCTGAGAGTCACGTGATTGACAGGTGTGTCTCTAAAAGGCTTCTTCAGCTCTGGCTGACAGGTGAGTCCCAGACACTGACCCTCCGGCAGGGTCACGTGTGAGTCATTGACCCACCCAGCCGTCATGTGAGTCATTAGGATCACGTGACCGTGTTCCGTTGAATGCTCAAACTTTCAAAATAAATGACTGATGGAACATTGAATAGAAAGTCTTTGGAGTTTGTGAATGTTGGATGTTCACGTAGTCGCTGAATCAGTTTTGGGGCCAATGAGATGCTAAAATGTTGAAATGAAACACATTTCAAGACAAATTTGAGGCTTTTTGGGGGGAATAAAATACCAGGAAGTAAATTGCACGGAAATAATTTTCCTCTAGATTTCGGTCAGTGTCAGTCATAGAAAAGAGTCATAAACAAATTCAGAAGCTTCAGGCTTCGATATTAATTTGAGTATTAATAGAATAACAATGAGACCGTCAGAGCAGTTGGAATTTCCGCTTCCGCAGTGCTTTTATTGTGAAGACTTCCTGTCTGCCGCTGTGTCTAGCCTGGCTGTTTCCGCTTGGGCTGACATTAAACCAGCAGCGGCTCCTGTGTCTCGTTCGGTTTTCTGTCGGTCCAAACATGCTGAAGCTCGACGTGTTGCGGCTGTTTGTGGAGCAGCGGCTCCGCGCGCTCACCGACGACATTTTCTGGCGTTTTGCCAAGACGATCGCCGAGTATGAAGGCGAGATTTTCCGGTTAAAGCACGAGATCGACCGACAGCGGGGACTGCTGGAGACGGCTGGACGACCAGAGGACAGACCGGCGGGTCAGTGGACAAAGACTCTTAGTTTGTGGGTTTGATAAAGAAAATGTCCGCTCAGTGTGTGACGTAGCCGGGTTTCACCGCCAGATGTCGCTGTCGCGTTGAAGACAAACTGAAGTTAAACTGGAAACCAGTGCTGGTTTGAAGCTAGGACCAGTCTGGCATCAGTTTGTCCCAGTCTAATCAAAAGTCACTTAAAGCAAGAAACTTGATCCGCGAGTGGACAGCTGTTTGCATGATAACAGTCAGTAGAAGTGAACTGCTTCCATTTCAAGTAAAAGTACTGCATTGAAAATCCTGCAGAAGTATTAACAGCTTCACGTACTTTCAGTATTATTGTACTGTACTGTTAGTGATGTGTCTGAGCACCCCCGTTCACACTGACAGACAAGAGACAAAGACACCATTCACACTGACAGACAAGAGACAAACTATTATTTTTACTGTCTGACGTTAACGTCTAAATGTTGTCTGATTTTTTTTCTCAGGTGTTCTGCAGATTTTCACCACAGAAGAAGAGCAGCAGGCGAGGGGGCGGAGCTCCCATCTGCACATCAAACAGGAGGAAGGTGGAGCTTCAGGACCGGAGGGGACCGACGCCGAGTTCACGCAGAGTCCCGACTGGCTGAGAGAGAGGCCTGAAACAGACCGGAGTCCCTCATCCAATCAGATCCAGTCCTGCATGGATGAGGCAGGACCTCACCCTGCTGTTAGCAAACAGGAAGTGCCCAGCGTCAAACAGGAAGTGGGCGAGGGTGACACGATCATGGAGGCTACAGTCAGAGCGGAGATCAGCTCCCAGCAGGAAGGTCAGTGCAGTCATTGAGGTCAGGAGGAGTTTTTACCCTCTGATTGGTTCACTTTAACACCTCCGACACACGACGGGACAAAACCTGCTCACTGACATCATGTGACCTCCTTTGAACAGGTCACATGATGCTCATTTTCAGTGTCTTCTACAACAGATTTACATGCTTGAATGGTCAAACAACACGTTTTTCTCATCCTGTCCGCTGCTGCAGCACCGCGATGTTTTAGCTCTAGTCCTCCTTCAGGCCCGCCTCCTGAAAACAGTCTGCTCTGATTGGTCAGTTTACGCAGACCTGAGCAGGCACCTCTCACTGTGTTTCCTGTTAGCTCCGACGCTGTTTTAGCTTTAAGCTTTGTAACTTTGCAGATGTTTAACTTGCAACAAAAAACAGACAATAGAATTCTTCTTGTCCTCCAGGTGTTCTGCAGATTTTCACCACAGAAGAAGAGCAGCAAGTGAGGAGGCGGAGCTTCTGTCTGCACATCAAACAGGAGGAAGGTGGACCTTCAGGACCAGAAGGGACCAACACCGAGTTCACACACAGTCCTGATTGGCTGATGGAGAGCTACGAGGATGAGGGAAGTTCTTCATCCAGTCACATCCAGTCCCTCAGAGAGTCAGACCCTCTGATCAGTCCAGAACCTGGAGGTAACTGCATTACTACAGACCACAACAGGGACTCTGTCATCCAATCAGAGTCATGCACTGAAGACAGTGACGATGCCCAGGCGGAACCAGGTCTCCAGAATACTTGGGGAGCTGGGACTCGGCCTCTTGTAGACCAGAAACTTCTGGTCTGCGGAAGCTGCGGCCGAGAGTTCAGCTCAATGCGAACTCTGAGGAAACACATCAGACGAAACACGTCTCAGGACCAGCACCAGATGTCCTGCACCCTCCGCGGACACAAGGCCCCCTTCCAGAGTCCTGCCAAGTCCTTCAGTTGCAGAATCTGCAGGAGTTCCTTCTACACGCAGGGGATTCTGGTCCGGCACGCCATGAACCACTGCAAAGAGCCAGAGAGCCGGTGCGGGGCCTGTGGGGACCGTCTGGAGTCCACCGAGATCCTGAGAGACCACCTGCAGTCCCACAAAGAGCTGGGTAGCACCTGTGATGTTTGCGGGAAGAAGTGCAGCTCCATCAAGAGGATGGAGATCCACAAACGGGTCCACACCGGAGAGAAACCATACAGCTGCGGGTTCTGCACCCGAAAGTTCAGCAGAAAGGAGAGTTTGGACAGACACCTGAAGATCCACAGCGGGGACAGACCACACTGCTGCGGACACTGCAGGAAGACCTTCACCAGGAGGGAGTATCTGGTCCAACACCTGAAGACCAACCATACAGAAAGACCAGGTCCAGCTCCAGGGACCGAGCCCTTCAGCTTGACGCTGTGAAGCTCGTTTGGACAGACAGGAAGACTTCGGCAGGTGGCAGGGAAATAATTTCTAAAGTTGAACTGAACCAGACCAGTTTCTCAGCAGCCAGACCCCAAACTTCACGTCATCAGCACAGAATGAAACCGTTTTGATTTTGATGATTCAATCCTCTTTTACAGGATCTGGTTTTGGTTTTTCTGACTTGATTATTTTGTGGAGTGTCTCAGAGAAGTGTCCTGATTGGTTGAAAGAAACTTTAACATTTACAGTGTCCAGAACAGTGACGGTGGACAGAGTGGACGGAGTGGACGGAGTGGATGTTAAAGGTTCTTAAAGGGTGTCTAATGGGCACAAATTCAGTTTTTATTTATGTTGCAGTATTTTCTACCTCAAACCAAAGAAATATTCAGCATGTGGAGACTCACCTGTTCAAACAGCGTTTTTCATGCTAAATCACATTAAATTAAACATCTTTATTTGTATAAGTTTGTGTTGTTGATCATTTCGTGATCATTACGTATCGTCTGTCAGTACAACTTCAAAATGAGTGGAACTGGTATTAAGGAAACCAAAGCAGTCCAATGACGGTCCAGGATCAGCCAAACACAGGCTGAACGACGGTCCGAAACAGCCTCCACTGGTCCTGGACCGTCTTTGGACTGTTGTTCCGTCATTTATCGTGAAAAGAAACTGGTGGACTCGTTCTAAGACAGAAACTCAACGTTCTTATTATCAGGTGATTCTACGCTGATGTCAACAGAGCTGTGGATATTATTTTACATTTCTGCCAATAGATCCTTTAAATCCTCCACAACCTTGAAATCAATGTTCTACTGTGGCTGAACGTTTCCCTGGATTTCACTAGACCACCACCTGTTGACCCCCAGGAACACATTTTCCACTCACCCGTGGGTTCCTGATTTGTACCACAAGAGGGCGGCAGAGCGTCAGCCAGAGAAACACTCGGTGAAGGTAAGCTCGTTTTGATTCACTGGATCACCTGATCGGTCATCCATTACTACGTTCTGAGTATCTGCTCAGCGTTTCATTCGCCCAGAACCCAGCAGCCAAAACCCTGACCAGACCAGGCCGGACTGGACTGGACTGGACTGGACTGGACTGGACTGAACTGGACTATACCAAACTGAACTGGACTGTACTGGACTGAACTGGACTGGACTGACAGTCAAGAACAAACCAGCTTTCATTAAGAGGAGAGTGTGGGAGGAAGAGAGGGAGTGTGTGTGTGTCTGTGCGTGTGTGTGTGTGTGTCTGTCTGTCTGTATGTGTGCATCTGCTTGCGTGTGTGTGTGTGTGTGTGTGTGTGTGTGTGTGTGCATGTGGGTGGTGATCATTTCCAGGAAGAGGTACAGAGAGGGAGAGTGTGTGTGTTTCCTGGTCCACCGGGTGTATCCTGTTAAAACACACACACACACACACACACTGGGTCATGGTGTCGATGTGTTGCTCATTAACTCCACGGACGTCACTGTCAGGATCAAAACATTCAAAACTCCACAAAGAAAAACAAACGTCTTAAAAAGAGAGACGGAGTCAAGCTGCAGGTCAAAGGTCATCAATGATGAACAGGGACGTGAACACATGATGGTGGTGGAGTGACGCTGATGGTTTTCGTGTTTGTTAGAAGGAACAAATGTTTCGTAACGAGTCGAAGCTGCAACACAAAGGTCCATCAATGAAGTTAAAACACGAACAACCATCGTCCCACGCGAGGGACCAGAGAAGAGACGAGTCCAACCAACCGAAGACCCCCATGACTCCAGACCCTTCACATGACTCCAGATCCTTCACATGACTCCAGATCCTTCACATGACTCCAGATCCTTCACATGACTCCAGACCCTTCACATGACTCCAGACCCTTCAGACCCTTCACATGACTCCAGATCATTCACATGACTCCAGATCCTTCACATGACTCCAGATCATTAAAATCATTTAAATCGTTCAGATTCTTCAGATCTTTTGGAGGAAAAGCAGCAAATCAAACATCAAATGACTCAACAGCAAAAATCAGTGAAACCATTGAAACTTTTATTGTCGTTTTTCACAATAAATACAAAATCAATAGTAAATCCATTTGATCAATCACACGTTCGTCACTGAATTAACAGCTGTATTATTGGAGTTTTGTTAACGATGCAGTTTTTTCCTGCTGCCAGTTTGAATCACTTCAAATCTTTGTAAAGTATTATTTTGTCCTGTAACTGCAGATAAACAGAAACTACAGTACAAGTACTTCAAGCCTGTGTCCTGAGCTCCTCTGCAGCCAGCAGGGGGCGCCTCTGCTCTGCTGTGACAGCGGGGACGTCTTCACAGACAGACCTCGTCAGCGGGTCCCGCAGTGAACCAGGACCCTGTTCTCGTGCAGACCGGATCACGGTCCGGGGGGGGGGGGCGTCCAGTCCTCACCTGGTAGACTGTGTCCCTCCTTCCTCCTCCTCCCGGGTTCAGATCCAGCCCGCCCCCCCCCCACAAAGACTAAACTGAAGAGAAGCTGGACAACCACAGAGGAGACAGGACGACGGGCAAGAGCCAGGGACAGAGTCCAACAGAGGGACAACATGTCAGTCTGTGGAAGAGAAGGGAATAATCTGATCTGACCCAATTTAATTTCATCTGATCTCAAAGTAAAGTGAGCAGAATACGAAACATGTAACTTTACTCACACGGAGAAGCATTCACGTGCACGCGCACCCTCGAGCGTCACCAGAGTACATGGATGTTACGTGCACGCGCGCAGCCCCCTCCTCCGAGCGTGCATGTGTGCGCGGTCAGGTCCGGATCGGAGCTGCAGACCCGGAACGTTCCCGGGACGTTTGAAGCGGTTTTCTCGGACTGAAGCTCGTGATCCGGACAGACCGACGGACGGCTCGAGCCTCCGGTGGTCCTCGGTGGTCCTCGGTGGTCTCCGGTGATCTCCGGTGATCCGCTGTGTGGGAGCTGGACTTGGTTTCTCTCTTTGGCTCCGGTTGTTGCTGTGGAAACATCCACCCGCTTCTTTCTCCTCTTCTTCCTCTTCTTCTTCTTCGGGTCTTTTTGCGGACATGAAGCTGAAGAACCGAGCAGGTAAACAGAATGTTTGATAACTTCAGGCTCACGAGACACCGAGCAAACAGGAAGAACCAGCAGAGTCCGATCAGAGGAGGAAAACCTGAACCAGCAGAAGAGAGCTCAGCAGAGACCAGAGACCAGGACGCGACTCAAAGAGCAGGTCAGCATCAGTAATCAATATCAGGTATTAACATCCAATAATCAATATCAGCTG
>JBBMOE010000115.1:363847-392023 GCA_037975065.1 Chaetodon trifasciatus
TTGGCTGGCGGCAGCACACCATGCTCATCTTTAGTGACAACAAGGACGCCAACGACGACCGGCCGTGTTACTTCGCCGTGGAGGGGCTCTACACGCTGCTCGGTAATCGCAACATCACTATCCGTGACCACGTCATAGAAGCAGACAGCGTCAACTACAAGTTGGTGGTCCAGGAGATCCGTGACAACGGCAGAGGTCAGACGCCTCAACTGCTTTCACTGCCTGGTTTCATTTGACTCTTCATCTTCTCTACGTCTGTCCGTCCTTCCTCTGTCAACTGCTTTCACCTTCTGTTTCTGTTCTCTCATCCTTCCTTCTTTCCTTCCTTTCCTTCACTAGTGGTCTAGGAGATCCACAACAGAGGTCAGACGCTTCAACTGCTTTCACTTCTTCTATAGTTCCTCAGATTCAGTTCCTCAGCTGCTTTTTCTTTCCTGTAACTCTTCAGTCTTCACTCATCTTCATCTTCAGTCCTTCCTCCCCTCCTTCCTCTCCTCCTTTCCTTTGTACCGTCCTTCCCTTCATTCTCTTCCTTCCTTTGTTCCTTCCTTGTTTCCTTTAGTCGTCCTTCTTTTCTCTGCCCTTCATTTTTTCTTTCTTTCTCTCCCTCTGTTTCTCCTCGTTAAATGAGGGTTAATCATTATTTAATGTTTGACTTCATTAGTTTCTGACTGATCTCAGTGTGTATGTGTGTATTTGTTCAGTGTGTGTGTGTTCAGTGTGTGTGTTTGTTCAGTGTGTGTGTGTGTGTGTACTGTTGTGGGGACATAAACCTGTTTATATAGTCCCGTTATGGGGACTCGCCTGTCTTACAGGGACATAACTGAAGTCCCTGCAAAGTAAATCATTAAATTATAGTCTGAAATCTCCAGGAAATAAATCAAAGTCTATGTGACACTGCCAAAAATGATGTTCAGTGTGTGTGTGTGTGTGTGTGTGTGTGTGTGTGTGTGTGTGTGTGTGTGTGTGTGTGGTACACACCTGTAGATAATCAGTAACTGGGATTTAAAGCAGAGAAGAAGAAACACCTCTCTGTCCTCTCTGTCCTCTCTGTCCCTTGACAGCAAAGTTTTCTGGATTCTTTCATGTGAATCGTTCTCATTAAATACACACTGAAAAGTAAAAGTACTCATTTTGCAGAGTACTGTGTATTGTGTGATTGGATGTTGCACCGCGACCTGGGTGAATACTTGATTCTGATTGGCTGCAGGGTGTCCATTATTTCCTGATAATGGACAGGATTGTGCTGTTTACTCAGCTACATTTGACAGCTTTAGTTACTTCAGATTACAATTTTTTGTGCCCTTCCTATCCAGTGAAAACCACGTATCTCCAAATTAGCAGTTATTGTTTGATCCCTTCGTGCTGCGAGCAGCTTGGTCCAGGACCTGCATTAAGTACATTTTACTGCTTAAACTTACGTACTTTTGCTTTAGCGAAGGGTCTGAATATTTCAAACCGATGGCAGCTCAACCTTCACTTTGCTCTGCATCACAGAACTGGAGTTACACATCATGTCATGTGAAGTCCGTCAGCAGCGTTTTCATGTCTGATCCATGTGTGCAGCGACAGCTTAACGGGAAGTTTGACCTTGTTTATGATGATGTAATAGAGCGGTAATGACGCGGGACGACGTCCCTCTGTTACTCATTCACACATTTAGAACCACGCTGTGATGTCAGACACTAATAAGTCAAATATAAACTGGGCTTAATGATTTTTTTGATCTTGTTGTTGGCTCTCTGTGAACTCAGTCGTTCAGTCAGTCGCCTCTCGCAGCACTTGCCCCTCCTTATTACTGCCACTGAGGTGCCTTTGAGCAAATCTCTGAACTCTGGTCGGCTTCCAGGTGTGAATGTGATCAGTTCATTTCCTGCGAGGCTGTGAAACAGTGATGGTTTCCTGTTCAGACAGCTCAGGTACAGCTGATGGGGGTCTCCATCACCACGGTGACCAAGGAGTCGAGTGATGAGGTCATCAGCGAGGGACAGTTCAAGTGACTTCTTCAAATGTCTGAACAATCCTCCTTTATGAAGTAATGGTACCCATAGACGTCCAGTGTAAAAGTGACATCTCTCAAACTGCTGATGCAGACAGGCTGGATGGTTTGGATGGATTATTGATTTCTAATTAGATTTGATTTGTGTTAGTACATAAAGTTTATGGGCGTAATGGGAGAAACACGACTGAGCATGTGCAGAACATAGAAACTATAGCTATTTTTGACTGGACACCAGCTTTCAATCTCACATCCGTCCCCTTGTTTTGTGTCCCTTCTTCTTCTACACTTTCTGTTTTTCTTTTCTCGCTCTGTTTCCTCCATCTGGAAGAAGAATCTTTTCATCATTCCTCCCTCCAACATTCCTTCTTTCATAAAAAATAACGCTCATATTTCTCCTTTTTGATCTCCTCCTCTTCTTCAGTGGTTTACCTGTGCTGTTCCTGGGACATCTTCAGGACTCTAATGGTCCAATTCTGGAAGGAGGGGGTAGAGTTGGAGGACTACGCCTTCTTCTTCATTGATCTTTTTGCTGAGGGTTTGGGGGGGCAGGGCCCCATCAGGCCATGGTACAGAGGTGACCAGGATGACTTTGCCGCCCGTCACGCATTCAGGGTGAGACTTTTTATTCTGATGCTTTATTTTCTGTTTCAGAGTCAACTTTACCAACATTTGTTCAAACCTCCAGGTGCTCTTCACTGCTATTAATGTGATGCTGTTGATTAATGATCATGATTTATTAGTGATAACACTGACATAATGTGAGCCAAACAGATCAGATCTGTCTTATCTTACTGTCAAGCTTAACAACTAGCAAGCTTGTCCGGTGCAAACTTGTGTTGTCACGTGCTGAATGGGAACCTGGCAAGTCACTGAGAAATGTGGGGCTTCTGTCCACCAAAATGTTAGAGGGCTTTTAATTTGAAATGAATACAGGAAGTGTTGAGTTTGTAAAATGTGATGCAGTACCTTTAATGGGACAAACGGGAGGGGATCAAAATGAGACTTTAGACTGAAATACTGTAGCGATTGCCCATTTCTCCCATCATGCCATGCCACACTGAGTGGTTTGTTAAGTTGACTGGCTGGAGTTCGTGTCCACTGTGTCATCATTAAAGGGTTCATGTTCCTGAGAGTTGCTTCCTCTTCCTCATCTCGCGTGGCTTGAGACAATATGACCAATGATACTTATCAGATGTAGTGAACTAGAAATAAGGGTCTGCCTGTAATACAAGCCTGCTTCAAATAAAGGCCTGCCACCTTCTGTGGTTACAGTTACAATTACAATCAGTCATTTGCACATGCTTATATCCAAAGTGGCATATATATGAATTCACACACCAATGGCACAGCATTGGGGGCAGTTTTGGGGTTCAGTATTCAGCCAAGGGCACTTCGGCATGTGGACTGCCGAGGCCAGGGATTGAACCACTGACCTCCTGAGCCACAGCCTCCCCATTTGATTGGGGCGGCTTGATGGTTGATGGTTGAGGTAACAAAGGCCCCGGTTGCAGTAGCAGCTGAATAAAGGCCCACTTGAAGGAAGGTATATTGGTTGGTTTTCCTTTATTTTTTCAGAGAACAGCCTTTTTCAAGTTTGTGCCTGTCTCTGTCTCTCTGTCTGTCCCTCTGTCTCTGTCTCTACTTGTCTGTCTGCCAGAGTGTGAAGGTCCTGACCTACCTGGAGCCTCAGAATCCAGAATATCTGCAGTTTGTCGAAACTCTGAAGATTGACGCAAAGACAATGTTCAACTTCACCATCAAAGACTCTCTGGTACCAAACACATTGAGACTCTAAATAAACTGTTCAGTCATTATTAGCGCATGTAAATGTCCATTTAAATATGTCATCATGTTATTCTTAAACCGCAGCAGACCTCCTCTAAAGTTTCGTTTAAAATGAAATTATGTGGTTGTGAAGTGCATTTAATGATTCAGTAGGAACCAATGAGCTTTGAGCTGAGACCACAGACAGGACGTCAGACAGTACTGAGAGATGGATCAACATGTTGTTGGTTTGAGTCTCAACATGAGATTTGTTGACAGCCATGTAAAACGTAGACTGCAGACTGAAGCTTCTGGGTGACTGATGATCCAGAATCCAGACTCAGTATCAATCTGATGTCTCTGTGTACGTCAGTATAACCTGATAGCCGCAGGCTTCCATGATGGAGTGATGATGTACGCTCATGCTCTGAATGAGACACTGAGCGAGCAAAGACTGGGACCTGAACCAGGAGGAGTCCGGAGGCCCAGAGGAGAAGCAGTGACCAGGAGGATGTGGAACAGGACCTTCCCAGGTGAGGACAGATGTTTTTCATGTTTCCTCCTCTTTTCTCAGGCATCTGTTGGGGAAAATGTTTTGAACTCCGTGGGAACATGCAGCTCAGTGGTTTCAGCCAATCACAGTACAGAGCTGTGTGAGAACAGTCAGGGTTAAAAATAATCTTATTCATCATGAAACCACAAAGGCCAGAAATATTCTGACAGCTCCAATAAGAGACAGTGAGTCTGAAAAGCACCACAGACTGTCGGCAGTACTGCAGTTCATACTGACTGTGAAGCATCATTCTGATTTATCAGAGAGCTGAACCCCTGATGTAACTTCCTTTCCAGCTTCTGGAAAGATTCAAAAAGTCTCTCATCCAGCTTATTTACACTTGCGATCTGTAACCAGACGAGGACAAACTCATGGATGAAAGGTGTCTGACCACGTGTGGACGCAGTCTGCCTCACGCTATGTTCGGATCGGAGGCAGGTGAAAACACAGTCTGTGCTGTAACACTGGTACAGATGTTTGACATAAAATACAGGTTGATTTTCAAATTTCAAAATTTACAAAGGAAGAAATCACATCATGTTGAACATTTGGTGAAAGAATTTTACACAGACAGCGTTTCACAAAGTTTCCCTGAAATCAACAAGTCACAAAACTGTGACGTTTTAAAATGACTCAGGTATGAACACGAAGAAAAGATCGGACCAGGTGTGAACACGGAGGAAAGATCGGACCAGGTGTGAACACGGAGGAAAGAACGGACCAGGTGTGAACACGAAGGAAAGAACGGACCAGGTGTGAACACGGAGGAAAGATCAGACCAGGTGTGAACACGGAGGAAAGAACGGACCAGGTGTGAACACGGAGGAAAGAACGGACCAGATGTGAACACGAAGGAAAGAACGGACCAGGTGTGAACACGGAGGAAAGAACGGACCAGGAGCAAACACAGAGTAAAGATCGGACCAGGTGTGAACTCGGAGGAAAGAACGGACCAGGTGTGAACACGGAGGAAAGATTGGACCAGGTGTCAAAACAGAAGAAAGATCGGACCAGGTGTCAAAACAGAAGAAAGGTTGGACCAGGTGTGAACACGGAGTAAAGATCAGACCAGGTGTGAACACGGAGGAAAGATCTGACCAGGTGTGAACACGGAGGAAAGATCGGACTAGGAGTGAACACAGAGTAAAGATCTGACCAGGTGTCAAAACAGAAGAAAGGTCGGACCAGGTGTGAACACTGAGGAAAGATCGGTTCGATCCCCGGCCTCGGCAGTCCACATGCCGAAGTGTCCTTGGTCAACATACTGAACCCCAAAAAAAACTGCCCCTGATGCTGTGCCATCGGTGTGTGAATTCATATGTACGTCGTTTCGGATAAAAGCGTCTGCAAATGGCTGATTGTAATTGTGAGAACTAGAGAGTCAGCTGACTCACTGGCCAATCAGAGAGCTTGTGGTGGTTTTCCTGTTGGGGTTGGTGGTTTTAGTCCCAGACATCCTGTCTTAACGTTCCCAGTGTCACTGCCAGCTGGTACACATTTACACTGCAATGCTACGCTAACACGCTAACTCCCTGCTGACACTCATTGCAGTCGTGAGAACATGTGTGTGTTCAGTGTGTGTGTATTTATGTGTGTGTGTGTGTGTGTGTGTGTGTGTGTATGTGTGAGACAGAGAGAGAGCATGTAATGACGGACAGGTCAAATAGAAAAACAACAGAAAGGAAACCATCAGACTCTGGTTCCCGTGGTGACCTCACAGAGCAGCGAGGCTCTGGATTGGTCAGTCTGGGCTCGTTAGTAATGGACAGAGCGAAGTGATTGACACTGCTGACCCTTTTAGCTGCATGTATGAAATCTGCGTGAAAATACAGATTCGATGTTTAAATGTTTCGTTTTTATGAGTTAAACATGTGACCTGCAACCTCCACCAATCAGAGCGTAGGACAGTAACCTTCACACAGCCTGAGAGGTGAAGCGTGGGGCAAAGAAAAGAATATCAACATGACAATGCCGGATGTGGTCTGAGTGTGATGTAGGATCATATAAGTAATCATGACATGAATTCACATGACATGAACATGAATTCTGCTCGATTTGATCTTAACTTCACTGGAAACACTCAGAGCAGATCTCAGATCAGATTTACACGAGTTGTAATAAATCATTTCTATCAAACAGTTTGATTTGCCAGTAAAGACTTCGTTTAAGAGACACGAACACGAGCATCATGGGAAACATTTCCAATACTTCTGTTCCACTGATCAATATTCGTCCTTTAAAAAATGTAGAAAACACTTTGTTTAGTTTTCCAGACGCGGCGTTCGTCAGCAGCGCCGCATCACATGACATCATACGATACGACGTACAGGTACGATCACCTGCAGATTGGTTACATTCACACCAGATGCTGTCTGACCAATCAGGAGCTGCACACATGCAGGGTGTCGTGCTGAGTTCAGCGACCTTGTTATTGTTTTCAGGTCAGAACAGGAAGAGACAGGAAGTCACCGCTCATCTGTCAGTGAAACTGCCGCAAACAGTTCCAGGAAAAAGCTTCTTGAACGTGTGGACGTTAAAAAAACCTGCAGCATTTTGTAGTTTTTAAACACGTCACGAGACGATCAGGCTTTGTGGAGATCAGCGGCTGACGATGATTAAATTTGTTGTTCCTGCAGTATTTTACTCACCGAGCGGTGTTTATTATTTCGGCCGTCGCGCTGTCGATCCCCTCATCTCGTCTTCTCAGGCTCCACCAATCAGACCTCATCTACCATTTAAAACCTGAAACTCCATCAGCAGCAGAAGAGAGACGACGGAGTGCGAACCTTCAGTCTGACGGTTTAAAAGCCAAAGACAGAAAGAAAAACAAACGGAATGATGAAGACAGACGTCCCCACGTTCAGTTAGTCTCCATGAAAATGTCTCCATCCGTCAGCCGCAGATGTTGTTTCAAACATTAAATCAGTCGTTTGTCTTTAATAAAACAACTTTTCTGTTGTTTTAGTTTGTGAAACATTTTAAAGACAAACACACAAGACGTTTCATCATGTGGACGGAAAAATCCACTGTTAGAGACAAATCACTGAGCGTCCACAAACACTGAGACGCTGAGTGCGAGGACAAACACCAGACAGGACAGGAGTGTCCTGGTGGTCTTAGCTAACGGGACACAGACCATGCAGATGTGGTCTCTCAGTGCCTAGTCCTGACACCGATATTTGATGCATGTTGTCCCCCGTAAAGACAAGCAGGACAGTATGAGACAGCAGAGATTAAAATCAGACAAAACGGCAGGGGTTATGTAAATAGGACAAAAACATATAAGGACAGAGGGAAACAAGACAAAAAGACAAGAAAGACAGCTCAGGTCTCACTGGGGCCTTTGCTATGTGTTGTCCCCCTGTTTCCTGTCACAAAATGTCTCCAGCGCAAAAGACAAGACAGGACAGAGCAATGTGGACAGCAGAGAGAGGCAAACCAAGACAAAACATGTCCAAGGGGAGACAAGATAATAAAGACGAGGAGAAGCTGGGACAAAGATGACGAAAGAGAGACAAGAGGACAAGATGGGAGAGGGCAGAGACAGACAGGACAACAAAAAGAAGACGAAAGAAAGACGAGGAAGTAAGAAAGTTCAAGACAAGACAGCAGAGCAGAGACAAACACGTCAGATAGGACAGAAGAAGACCTGGACACAGCAAGACAGGATGAGACATAACAGAACAACAGAGACATGACAACAACAACAACAACAACAAAACAATAATAAATATTATTATTATACAGTTATCATCTCTGCTGTCATCTGTGTTGTCATTGTTGTTGTTGCCGTTGTTGCAGTGACTCGGTAAAATGAGGTTCCATGTTGTTGTAAATAATTTCAGCAGCTGCTGGAAAACAAACAGCCACAGGAAGTGACACGCTGACAGCAGGACTCAGCTGGTGACGAGCCGCTAACGAGATCAGTGTGTGTGTGTGTGTGTGTGTGTGTCTATGTGTGTGTGTGTGTGTGTGTGTGTGTGTGTGTGTGTGTGTGTGTCTGTGTGTGTGTCTGTGTGTCTGTGTCTGTGTGTGTGTGTGTGTGTGTGTGTGTCTGTGTGTCTGTGTGTGTGTGTGTGTGTGTGTGTGTGTGTGTGTGTGTGTGTCTGTGTGTCTGTGTCTGTGTGTGTGTGTGTGTGTGTGTGTGTGTGTGTGTCTGTGTGTGTGTGTGTGTGTGTGTGTGTGTGTGTGTCTATGTGTGTGTGTGTGTGTGTGTGTGTCTGTGTGTGTGTCTGTGTGTGTGTCTATGTGTGTGTGTGTGTTTGTGTGTAAGTGTGTGTGTGTCTGTGTGTGTGTGTGAGGACAACGGGAGAGGACGACAGAACAAGAAGACAGGAGAGGATGACAGGAGGGGACAACAGGAAGGGACGACAGGAGAGGACGATGGGAGACTGTTTGTGATGATGGAGCTGATAAAACAGGCTGCTGGTGTCTGCTTTCTATTAGATTGTACAGCACACACACACACACAGACACACACACACTCACACACACAGACACACACACAGACACACACACACACACACAGACACACACACACACACACACACACACAGACACACACACACAGACACACACAGTCATTAATCACTGGGCATGTGCGTCAGAGAGGGAGGATGGAGGGATGGGTGGAGTCGGATCCATCAGTCCTGTCCATCAGTCCCGTCCTCAGATATCAGACAAACTGTCCTCATCAGCTGACTGCAGAAACGCTCAAACTATGGGTCTGTTGAACGGACAAAAAGAAGGAAAATGGATTATTTTTATTGGTTCTTTGAGTTGATTTCCTGCCCAGTGACCGCAGTGGATTGGTGGGATCCAACTGGTCGACTGTGAGAGGACAGTTGACTGCTCACGAGGAAGAAGGACTCACAAAGTGTCCACTTCAGTCTAATGAAGTGTCTCACTGAGACATTGTCAACAGCAGACACACAAACATGCATACACACACACACACACACACACACACACACACACACACACACGAGTTTCAGTCTCAGGAGATTAAAGTTGACAAAACTTTGAACTTAAACAAGCCGAAGTGAACGACACTGAAGTGGTTGATTTCGTTCTTCTCGTTTGTATTTTCTGCGCTTCATCGTTGCAGGACGGCTGAAGCCCATTGGCTAACGAGCGTACCTGTATCACAGGCGTGTATCACACAGCAAACGACTCTTTATGTTTCGTCTGTCGCTTCAGTCATCCGCCTGGATGGCCTGTTCCCTATTAGTGGTTCTAAGCAAAACTGGAACACACACGGTTCTGAAAACTTGAAGCTCGTGAATGAACGAGACTCCAGACTGAGCTCAGGGTTAGCGGTTAGCGGTTAGCTGTTAGCAGTTAGCAGTTAGCTGTTAGCAGTTAGCAGTTCCACGGCTAGGGTTAGGGTTAGTTTGAGTTCGGAGTCCTGAGAAGACAGAACGTGGTCTGATGAAATATCTCATGTTCATCTGCAGGAGTGATGGGCGTGCTGGAGATGGACGAGCTTGGGGACAGACAGACGGACTTTGCTGTGTGGGACATGGTGGACATCGAGTCTGGAGACTTTCAGGTAAAACACCTCTGACTCGTGATGTCATTGATGTTTTATCTTTAGCAGGTGGGTCTCAGGTGAGAACACACCTGGTGTACCATTACAGTCTAAACAGAAGCAGCAGGTAAACCCTGCAGAACGTGCTGTGAGATGCTCGAGCTGTTGATCATTGTTCTTCTGCTCACTGACCTTCCTGTGATGGATCATCTCTGCAGCTGGTTCACCTTCAGGGTAATAAACTCGAGCCATTGGCTGCCTGAAGGAAGGACGTTATCGACATTTTGTCTGTTTCATTCCTCCCTGTAACCTTTAAACTGTCCACATCTCGATTAGACGTGTTTCACTGAAGACTACAAAAGCTTCTGACCATCAACACATTGCACTTCCTGTGGCTCCTTCACAATAAAAGCCACATGCTGGCTGTCAGCATCAGCAGTAACTTTGCACATCTTTCATCCTCTGAGGGCGCTCAGTTAACCTGTGTTTGTGTGTGTGTGTGTGTGTGTGCGCACGTGTGTGTGTGCATGTATGCATGCCTGCAGGTGGTGTGTGTGTATAACAGCAGTATCAAACAGCTGGTCATGCAGAGTGGGCGGAGCTTCCAGTGGCCAGGTGGCTCTCCACCTCCAGACGTCCCAGAGTGTGGCTTCAAGAATGACAAACCAGCCTGCCTCGCACGTACAAACACACACACACACACACACACACACACACATACACACACTTCTGATTTCTGATTGGTCCTCACAAAGACAAACATGTCCAGTGAACTCTTCTCTCCAGGTACTGTTACAATGCATCAGATGGTCGCCATAGTGATCTGCTTTGTCTTCATCATCATTGTTACTGTGACTGTCTTCATCTACAGGTGAGATTCTCTCTCACTCACAGACACACACACACACACACACACGCACACACGTTTGTACTTCTGTACTTGTGAGGAGCCTCAATGACAGCCCTTCAAGGTTCAGAGCTGAAGTAAGGACAGGCCAAAACGTCCCCACTTTACCAAAACGTCCTCACTTAACCAAAACGTCCCCACTTAACCAAAACGTCCTCACTTAACCAAAACGTCCCCACTTTACCAAAACGTCCTCACTTTACTAAAACGTCCTCACTTTACCAAAACGTCCTCACTTTACCAAAATGTCCCCACTTAACCAAAATGTCCTCTCTTTACTAAAACGTCCCCATTTCTAAAGTCTACAGCTTAGATTGGTCCTCACAAAGATAGATGTACCAGAGACTTTGTGGTGGTTTGAGCTCTCACAGTACCTCTCTCTCTCTCTCTCTCTCTCTCTCTCTCTCTCTCTCTCTCTCTCTCTCTTTTCTTTATATTTGAATTCTTAATTTTTCTGTCCTGTCATTTATTCCTTCATCCCTCTTTTCCTTTGTCTACCTGTTCATCTTTCTGTCTTCCTCTTTTTCACACATCCCTTCTCTGTCTCTGTCTTTCTGTCTCTCTCTCTGTTATGATAGAGAGATCACAGCGAGGTCGAGGATCAAGGGTGTGATAATGAGCTAGTCGGCTCTGACTGGCTCAGAGTTTCATTAAGTTTCATTGTGTTAAAATTCAAACCAAAAGACAAAATGACAGAAGACCCAAAACTGAACCATGTGGAACTCCACGAACTTTTTGTCTCTTGTTGTTGGTTTGGTTGACACTAAAGAGAGACAGGAAACATCGTGTTACACATCTTAAACCAGTAGACCACGAGAACATCACTATATATCACTATTATTATTATTATTATTATTATTAATAAATCATAGAAATATAATAGATTGATAATTCAGTTAAATGTTGTGATTGACAGATGGAGAGAAGAAGATGATTGAACCCTCACTCACTCGTAACTTTTACATTTTTACATTTATTTAACTTCACATATCGGCAAACTGCCTCGTTCAGCCTCTCAGACTAACAAAATCAAAAGCTTTTATGGATCCAGAGAGAATAAAACGGACTGAGCACCATCACAAACTCCTCTGCATGTGCACATCACCCATTTTTGTGGTTTTTGGTACAAACATATTCTGTTGTACATTTAGACAATAGATGAGATGAAAGTCATCGTCACAGAGATGAAAATGATGAGGTATCTTCTGCATGATGTGATTAATTTAGGACAATGAATTGCGTGTATGTTTCTGTGTGTAGATGAAACTGGATTAATCAATAAATCATCAATCATCACCTTAACGTCAGTGATATCTTTGCAGTCGATTGGAAGTCTGCGGAACAGTTTTATGATGACAGAGCAGAAAGTCCTGAGAGGAAACATTCCATTCAATTCAGTTCCATTTTATTTGTATAACACCAAATCACAGCAGAAGTCGTCTCAGGACACTTTCCATATAGAGCTGGTACAGGCCTTTTATCCATAGAGACAATTCCCATGTCCAACATGACTCCACTTGTTGGACAGACTCTGATTCTGGTGTGAATCAAAGAGCTGATGATGCTTTGATTGTTAAAATGATACAGATGGCGGCCAGTACTAAAAACCTAAACACTGGTTAGCCTGGTGTTTTCTCTGCAGACTGTCTACCATCTTTAGTCTGTCCATGTTAAAAAACTCAGCTGCAAATGGGAAGAAAGGCTTTTGGTTCTGATGCATTGCAGCTTCCTACAGGGGAGTGTCTCAAAAAGTTTATGTCCAGGGTGGAATGGGTCGGCCACAATCTTACCTGCATACCTCGGGTTCCTGGAGGAGTACAGGTCCAGCAGGGATGGCAGATTGCAGCAGTCATATTCTTTGAACTGCTTGAGCTGCTGCAGAAAGTACATACCCACTTTGAGGTGGGACAGGTCACTGTGCTCGAGTCTGGTCCGGGTTCTGCCTTGAAAAGCCTGTTGATGTCCCTCTCCAGGATGGAGGGAGTCGTCACTGTGGTAGTGGAGGAGGGGCCCTCTGGGGTGGCCAGTTGTGGAGAGGCCAATGCTTCTGCTGAGGTGGGACAGATTGTGGGTTGGAGCTGGTGGATGGAGTCACAGGGGGACAGTGTCAGGCCTGTCCCTTTGTCTGTCAAAACAACAGTAGAACTCATTCAGTTCGTTGGCCAGGTGCAAGTCTTAATAGAGTGACGTCGGTTTGTAGTTGATGATCTGTCTGAGCCCCCTCCGGACAGGACCAGAGTTGTTGGCTGAGAACTGGTTTTTAAGTTCGTCAGAGTACAGTTGGCTTCTCTCACCACCTTGATAAGCCTGTATTTTGACTCTCTGTCTCTGTCCCCACCCTGAAGCATCTTTTCCTTTTTCAACCTTTGCGATGAGGTGGCTGGCCAGGGGCCATCACAGCTGCTGGTTGAAGGTCGAGGTCAGAGCAGTGGTAGAGGATGTAAGTGGGATGGTGGGTCTGTATTCAGAAGAAGGAGAACTCAACTACCGTGAAGCAGTTTCGGACCATCTCAGTCCTCTCTCCCAACTCCGGATCTCAAATGTCCATGTGATAGTTGGAGCTGGGAGAAAAGATGATCAGGTGGAACAAACACCTTCATGCCCACTGTGCCACAAAATGGCGTCCTTCCAGAAAGTCCATTATATTCTACATTTAGACCCCTCAGTGGTACCATGTTTACTGTTCTCACCAGAAGTGACTCCTTTACTGCACCTGTCCCAGGAGCACCGGAGGAAGACTCCTCTGAGAGCATCAAACAAGAGGTTTTCATAGACTAATATTCTGTCTGATTTATCTGCTGTGCTCTCCTCCAGCATCACCCTCTAATGTGGCGGCCAACTCAAACCGTTGATGTCTTCTAAAACTGGGCTAAAATATGTTGTTAAACCTTTTAAAATGCATTTCAATGCCTGTATTTCATTTCCTGGTAAAAGCTGTACAAAAGTGATGAAATAGTGAATTCCTTCAAATAAATTTCAACGTTCCTGCACAGGATTACAAGTATGATTGGTTCAGACAGACTTTAAATGAGTCCACTGATGCAGGCAAAGAAATTTAACCAAGCTCAACTTCTGCAGCAACATCGCGGCATCCAGCAAGACACTATTGGCCAGTTGTATACATGTAAGCGTGAGTTGCTGCTGCGATAGTGTTACTGAGTTGTAAAGTCCTCTGTGTAAGTATTCTGAACCTCTGCACTGTGTTTTGGTGTCAGATAAACCTTTAAGTGCATTAATGTGTCACTTGAACTGGACGGAGCCTTTTAAGTTGCTTGTTTGCTTAGACCTACGACCTGCACCAGTTGATAATCCGACGTCATCCAGGACTGAATTATTGAGGGTTTGGACAGGAAATCACCACAGAGACCTTCTGTCTCTCTCTCTTTCTGCCCGTCTCTCTTTCTGTCTCACTGTTCATCTCT
This sequence comes from Chaetodon trifasciatus, assembly GCA_037975065.1. Classification (NCBI taxonomy): domain Eukaryota; kingdom Metazoa; phylum Chordata; class Actinopteri; order Chaetodontiformes; family Chaetodontidae; genus Chaetodon; species Chaetodon trifasciatus. Next base: position 378,026 of record JBBMOE010000115.1, read on the forward strand.
TTCGTATTTATCCTTTCCCTCACCTTTCTCTCTCTCTTTTCCTCCTTCTCCACTTTTCAACACACATATCAACAAACACAAACACACATGACAAACCAATCACTATCCACACACACACACACACACACACACACACACACACACACACACACCTGTCGTCCTGTCTGTTGAACAGGAAGTTGAAGCTGGAGAGCGAGCTGGCAGCTCAGCTGTGGAGGGTTTCCTGGGACGACGTCCAGATGAGCAACCTGGATAAAGTCCTGAGGAGAGCCTGCAGCAGACTCACCATGTCTCTGGTAACACTCACACATAAACACACAAAAACACACAGGGGCAGTAATTTAAAATGTTTCCCACAACTACTGCCTCGACTAATTACAAAAGTTCATCTGGATTCTCTCCAGAAAGGATCCAACTGCGCCTCTCTGATGACCATGGAGGGAAACTTCCAGATCTACACCAAAACCGGATACTACAAGGTCTGACTTCCACCACGTCCTGACAGCAGACACCCAACACGCTGCTCTGACTGCTGACAGTCCGATCAGACTACAGCACTACAACACGAACATTGCTCTGATGAAGCATAACATGATGATGTAATGAATAAGGTTGTCATCTTTGTCTCCTGCAGGGAAACCTGGCAGCCATAAAGTATATCAACAAGAAACGTATTGAACTGACCAGGAAGGTTCTGTTTGAACTCAAACATGTAAGAGCTCCATCTGCCACCTACCAGCTGACCTACCAATGAACCTTCCTTCTTCAGCTGACTGTTGAGTATCTTATGTGGGGGTCCAGTGCCTTGCTTGTAGGATTTTGATGGTCTTAATTGGATTTGCTCCCACTAATGGATCTACCTAAATGTTACCTCACTGATTGAGTGTTCTGGCCACCAACAGACCTGCCTACCTACTTATCAACTAACCAAACAACCTGCCAACCTACCTGCTAACAGCCAGACAGACCTAAGTACCTCCTAACCTACCTACCAACTGACTAAACTGCCCACTGACAGACCTACCTACCAAACTACCAGCCTACTTACTTATTTGGGTTAAGCCTATTATCTAATTCAGTTTGGTTCCTTAAAGGATGATGATGGTCTCAGTGAAATATGAACATATCAACCTATCTACCAACCAAAAGACTTCCCGGTGGACCAACCTACCAAGTGACTGATCCACCAATTGACAGACCTACCATCTAACAGATGTAATGGTGATGATGATTTTGGAGAGATTTAAACCAGCATCCTTTGTGCTCTTGCAGATGCGAGATGTTCAGAATGAGCACCTGACTCGCTTCATTGGCAGCTGCATTGACCCACCCAACATGTGCATCATCACCGAGTACTGTCCCAGAGGCAGCCTGCAGGTACACCACGCCCAACTCTTTACCCATGTATCACTCGGCTGGAGCCCCCCCAACAGACCCTCTATACTTCTCTATACTAGGGGTGGAAAAGAGTCAGTTCATTAAGTGAATAGTGCTTAGACTGTTAGCTTGACAATGACACATAATGGCAATGACCATCGACAGAAATGACCATTTCAATGATGATTTTGTCTTAACAGGCAACCGTTTTACTTAACATGTGTGCTCATACAGAGCTGCTGACTTCACATCACTAACTCAGTCTGCTAGCTACAGCAACCTCAAAGGGTCAAACTCAGCCACCAGTGGGTTTAGAAATATCTATATATATAGATAGATATGCAGTTCTCTTTCTCTCTCTATACAGTGTGTGTGTGTGTGTGTGTGTGTGTGTGTGTGTGTATATAATATATACACACACACACATATATATATATATAGTTAAAAGCAAACATTTTATACCCCTCCATCAGCCATCTTTACCCTTTGTATACATCTCTCTGCTCCTCTATCAGCCATCTATACCCATCAGTCCTCAGTATTCACCTGTCTACCCCCAAACTGTCTGTCCTCCTCTATTAACCTGTTGGACCCCTCCAGAAACCCTCTGTGCTCCCTGTGTTAACCATCAGGTACCCAGTCCCAGTGGTCTATCTGCTGATAGACCAGCAGTCCTCTAACACCCCTTCATATATCAGATGTTCTTCCCACCTCTCAGTTAGACTTACTTTCAGCACTGTAACCTAGCAACCTCCAGGCATGGTAACCTAGCAACATGAGGACACATGTCAGCCTGCTGTAGATCGATGTGGGCGGCGTGGGGTTTGGGTTGTTGCCAGGTGACCACTGGATCTCAAAATGTAAGTTTAATAAAGAGCATCTGGGGTAGTTTGAGTTATTTTGTGCAATGAGAAGAAGCAGCCTTCGTCACAACTGTCCAGTGTGGACGGACTGTGGGGAGACTAAAAGGAGACCTTCAACAACACAGAGGGAGGGGTGATGCCAAACCTTCACTGACCTCCTGGTTCAGGATGACGTTTTAACCCCGATGAAACGGCAGCATTTGCTGTAACAGACAGACATTCAGCAGGGCGTAGAGCCTCCTGAGAGATACTGCAGGAGACACGGACACATGACATAAGTCAGCGTGGCTTCACCTCCTGAGGAGGTCATCATCTGATGATCCAGAATAAATCTCCAGAAATCCACCGAGAAGCCAGAAAAAGATGCTTCAGAATCTTCACTTTAGAATATCCTTTCATCATGATCCTCTCACCTGTTACCAATGAGCCTGTTTACCTGTGGAATGATCCAAACAGGTGTTTTTGGAGCGTTCCACATCTTTCAGTCTGTGAAATGTGTTGCTGCATCAGATTCACAATAAGCTCAAAGATTAAATATATTGACTTTGAGCCGTTCTCAGGTCAGTTTGTGTCGGAGAGGATCAGATCAGCTGATCATAGTCTGATTGATTGATGTTTCACACAGATGTAAATGTATTTAAAGTATAAAATAGTACTAATTATACACAATGGTTGTTTTCAAAAAGCTGTCAGATAAATGTTGTGCAGTAAAACACACACACACACACACACACACACACAGAATCTAATGAAATGAGGCTGTAAGAAGTTTGTAGTTCTCTCTTTCAGAGTGTGTGTGCGTGTGTGTGTTTGTGTGTCTTGCAGGACCTGATGGAGAGTGACAGCATCACTCTGGACTGGATGTTCAGATATTCTCTCATCAATGACATCGTCAAGGTAAGACCTTGTTCCTGCAGTTGCTTGGTAACAGAACGACCTCCAATCAAGGTTGGAGGTCCACTTACTGACTCTGAAGCTGCTGAAGCTGAAGAACAATAAAAAGCTGAAGGAAGCTGTTTTAATAAGGTGATGTGACAATGAGACAATACGAGGCTGCAGACATATTTGTTTAATAAAGATCAACAGTATCAAGAAATCAATAAGCACAAAACAAAGGACAATGTTCACCATCGAAAACATTAAATCACAGGAAAATTCCACAAAAGACAAATGTATCAGGACATATTGACAGATTATCTGATGTATGAAGCAGTCTATATACTGTAGAGTTGGGNGGTGGCGACCGGTTCAGGGTGTACCCCGCCTCTCGCCCGTTGACAGCTGGGATAGGCTCCAGCCCCCCCCAACCCCGAAAGAAGTAGTTGTAAAGACGCTGCTCCTGTGTCCCCCCCTTCTCAGAGATTGTTCAGATGGTGGTTCAGGGCGGCGCCCCCCCCCTCCGTCCCTCCCTCTGCTTCCACAGTCACAGCGAGGAGCTCGGAGTCCTGATGCAGCGCTGCTGGAGCCAAGAGCCGAGCGACAGACCCGACTTCAACACCATCAAGATCCTGCTGAGGAAACAGCACAGGTGAGGGCAGCACACCTGGACACCTGAGCTGAGACGAACGCCCAAGCGGCAGACCGGAACACGGGGGGCAGGGGAGTCAGGAGACGCCTTCCTGATCAACATCCAAACACAACAGCACACACAACAATACACTGTCCGTGTTCCTCTGTGTCCTCCTGTCGGTCCTCCTCTCTGTCCTCCTGTCTGTCCTCCTGTCTGTCTCTTTAGGGGTTATGGTTCAAACATCCTGGACAACCTTCTGTCTCGTATGGAGCAGTACGCCAACAACCTGGAGGAGCTGGTGGAGGAGAGAACGCAGGCGTACCACGAGGAGAAACGCAAGGCCGAGGCCCTGCTCTACCAGATACTACCACAGTAAATATACTGCAGTAATACTGCTGCTCTACCAGATACTACCACAGTAAATATACTGCATGAACTGCAGTAATACTGCATCCTGTCTGTCACTGCTGGTATGAAATGTCTGTGCTGGTTGCAGCTTTCACTTTTAAATTGTTAGCTAATAGGGATCAAAGTAAATAACAGAGAATACTGCGTCAAATACTGCATAATGTGGTGATGCTGAGGACCGTCCCCTCGTGTCTGTCTGTGTTTCAGTTCAGTGGCAGAGCAGCTGAAACGAGGTGAGACAGTTCAGGCCGAAGCTTTCGACTCTGTCACCATTTACTTCAGTGACATCGTCGGCTTCACTGCCCTGTCTGCTGAGAGCACCCCACTACAGGTCAGTAGAACTCAATAGAACCAAGTAGAACAACACTACAGGTCAGTAGAACTCAATAGAACCAAGTAGAACAACACTACAGGTCAGTAGAACTCAGCTGTTTGTACACTGGTTTCTTATCTAAGTGTGTGTCTTCATCCACATTATCACATGAAATTGTCGTTGTATCGTTTTTCTGTGGAGGCCTGAAGGAGTAAATGTCATCTGTTAGCAGCTTGTGGACATAAGTCAAAGAAGACGTCCTGAATCTGTAAGACTGCCATCTACTGGTGCAACCTGTTATTGCTGGAACAAAGGACACGTCAAACAAGCATTTGGACAGAAGTGTGTCCGCACTGATTCGACGTGTCGGAGGTTTCAGTGCTGATTTCTTTCCATCCAGGTTGTGACCTTGTTGAACGACCTCTACACCTGTTTTGATGCCATCATTGACAACTTTGATGTTTACAAGGTAAAAGATTCCTCGCCACTTCAACTGCGCACACTTCCTCCATGCCTCCAGTCTTTGTGCTAAGCTAAGCTAACCGCATCCCGTACCTGTATCTGTGCTGAACAGACAGGAAGAACACCGTATATATACACAAGGTGTGGAAGGTATAGATACTTATACACATATATGTACATGTACTTGGATGCATCCAAATATTACATGTGATAAAAAATATTGAGGAACTGAAGTGATTTGAAGTTTTAGCCTCTTGAGTGGAGTAAATGATGTGTGGTCACCTCACTTGCTGCCCCCAGGTGGAGACCATCGGTGATGCCTACATGGTGGTCTCCGGTCTGCCGGTGAGGAACGGTAAGCTCCACGGGAGGGAGGTGGCCCGAATGTCTCTCGCTCTGCTGGACGCCGTCAAGAACTTCAGGATCCGACACCGTGCCAATCAGCAGCTCCGGCTACGCATCGGCATCCATAGTGGTTTGTGTGTGTGTGTGTGTGTGTGTGTGTGTGTGTGTGTGTGTGTGCATATGTCTGTGAGTGTGTGAGTGTGTGCGTATGTGCGTGCGTATGTCTGTGTGTGTGTGTGTGTGTGTGTGTGTGTGAGTGTGTGTTAGTGGTTGGTGATGTTCTAATAAACTAGTGTAACATAAAATGGGCTCAGGAGCAGGTCAGTCGCTAATCAGACGGTCGGTGGCTCCTGCAGTCTGAGTCTAAGATAAAAAAAGATAAGAAAATATAAGATAAGATAAGATAAGATAAGAGGACCAACTGTAATAAAGGAAATAAATGTGTGTGTAGGCCCAGTGTGCGCAGGTGTGGTTGGACTGAAGATGCCCAGGTACTGTCTGTTTGGAGACACAGTCAACACAGCGTCACGCATGGAGTCTAATGGAGAGGGTAAGACACACACACACACACACACACACACACACACACACACACACACACATGAGAGCTGGAGATCAGATGGACGTTCAGTCTCGGGGACTGACAGATGACTGAGTGGACAGCTGGTGGAGACCAAAAACGTCGTCCTGATGTTGATCACGTTGTTCTTTAAGTGCTGGGTGTGGAAATAATCAGCTGTTTGTTAACCAGTTCAACGTGTCCACTGGAAGGTGATGACGTGTCCTTTCTGTGGACAGGCCGGCGTTGTTCTCTCGTGTCTGTAGAGGATCACTGATGTCTTCTCATGACAAAGCTGTCTTTGACACTCTGCTGTCCGTCTCTGCAGCTCTGAAGATTCACGTGTCGGAGGCGACTCGTCAGGTTCTGCAGGAGTTCGGCGGCTTCGAGCTGCAGCTCAGGGGAGAAATCGAGATGAAGGGGAAAGGACGCATGAGGACGTACTGGCTGCTGGGAGAGGACAGCACCGACTGACGGACGAGAGGACGGAGTGACGGAGGAAGAGACGTTTCAATCAACTGACGGAGGGGAAGAAAGTCAGTGACGGACACTCTCCAACTTCCTGCTCGTCCTTCACAGGTTTGGATGTCTCAGGTCAAAGGTCACGTCAGCGAACGCCGTCTCCTAGAAATTCTGTTTGTATTCACTCATCGGCAAAAGCAAATACGGTTTGAAACGTAACGAATGAACGAGGAATAATTTTGATCTGTCGTTGATTAACGTACAAGCTCGTCGGAAAATGTTGATACCAAGTGAACCAATCAGCAGCCTTCAGGATCCGACTCTAACCTTTAAGCGCTGCTGTCTAAACCTGACCACCGTCTGGACGTGACCTCTGGACTCTGCCGTCTCTGCCAGCGGGACATAAACGTGGAGTTTCATTGGCTGGAATTGGAATCCAGCAGCGATTCTGTCTGTTAGCACAACGCCAACAACAGTTTGATATAAAAGTCATTTCTAGGAGACGGAGTCCCATTGGACAGACTGACAGACGGTGGAAACAACCAGCTGGTATGAAACCCCTCCTCCTCCTCCTCTCTGATTGGACATTTACATCTGACATCATTTAAAGTGACAGCAACCTTCAGGAAGCAGATTTTTTTTTTTTTTTTACATAAAACCTAAATGCAACAAATAAGTGTGTGTTTTATGATGTGTGTGTTGTTCCTGTTCAATCTGTAAATTCCAGGCGTCACTTTTTAGAATAATTATCTCATAATTTCCGAGGTGTTTCCTGCAGAGAGCTGCTCCGTTTGCACCCCAGAGAGAAAACTTTTTTTTTGATTATTGGAAACTTTCCACAAATGTTGTTATTTCTGACTAGAAATGAGTTGAAATGAGTTCGTTGGAAATGGACCAAGAAACATGTTCCCAAAGCTGGTTTCTGGAATCATTTCCAGAAAACTTATTGGAAATTTTGCTGTCATATTTAGAGAAATGTTTCTGAATGTGTGCTGTCCATATAAATAAAATGGAAATGAAAAGTACAACACAGGCTTCACATCACTGACAGATACTTTTGAAAAAAGTGGAATTTTTTTTTCCAAAATACTTTAGTTAAAATTTGTTTTATTATTACTCTTTCAGACAAAACTAGACATGAAACACTGATGGAAGTGTCATCATTTCATTGTTTATCAGAGTTTATCAATAGCTTCCAATGAGCGCTCTGCTCCTCTATGAAACATTTTATCCCATTTCAGTCAGCGGAAAAATCTTTTAGGCTGTCAAACAGTTTTTGTGTAAAAAAACTTTACATTTGTGAAGACTTTAAGTAAAAGTATTCATCAAAAAAAATGGGACATTTTGAAGTTTTATTTCTGTGTCTGAAGAATTTTGAATCACACAGTTCATCATTTCTCTTGTAATAAAACACCATATAGAACATTTCGTGTGGAGATATGACCAGATTTTTGTGTTATCCATCTTTGAAAATCGGTCATATGACCGATACATCCTGGGTCGATTTTAATGTAAAAGTTTTTGCATGAGAGGATCACACGGTCAGTGGATTAGTGTCATTTCTACAGAATGAACATAAATCATGATCAGTTGAAGCGCAGATCAATAATAATAATAATGATAATAATGATAATAATAATTCTTTGTAGGATAAATGTTCAGAATTTTCTGACGGTTTTCTTTTGTTTTGCTCGTGGACAGAAACTGAGACAAGCTCTCGCCACTGCGCGCGTCTTTGTCTCGCGAAATTTCCAGTTGTCACGCAGCTGAGCCCCCAGAGCGGGTCGGACAGAATCACTGACCATCATGTGATATTTATATGAAGAGAGCCCAGGGTGCTTTTGTCAGGTCGAGGGCAAAATGGATGGAGGAGGGAGAAAAAAACACATTATACTTCAGCAGGCTGGAGAAAAAAAGAGGAAAATAAGGCTATAACTAGTTTGTTGATTAATGGAAGAAAATGCAAGGATAGCAAAATTATTGAGAAAGAAGTTTTTATGTTCTATAGCAAATTGTTTTGGTCTGTGTTCTTTCCTATTGATTCAACCAACTTCTTTGACCAAATTGCAAATTTTAAACCCAACACCAATAATACATTCAAAATAATTTGTGATTCAGATTTAAAAATAGAAGAATTAGATGCGGTCACTTTGAAAATGTCACTTAACAAGAACCCTGGCTCTGATGGGCTCACTGCAAATTTCTACCAGTTCTTTCTGTTGTTCAAAGCTATACAAGAATGCATTGTGAAACAAGAGCTAATGCCCAGTATGAAACAAGGTTCCCAAACACAGCAAAGATAAAAGAGTACTAGACAACTTAAGACCTATTACACTCCTCAACACTGATTATAAGTTGCTGTCGGGATGTATAGCTGCTAGACTTAAAAAAGGTTTGTCACAACTTATTGATGAAACGCAATCTGGCTTCCTAAATGGAAGATCTATTCACAACAACAGACGACTGGTTTTGGACCTGGTCGATTACAGTCATGTATTATCAGAGGAGGGGTTCATTCTCTCCCTAGACTTCTTTAAGGCTTTCGATTCAGTGGAGCACCCCTTCATATTAAGTACTTTATATTATTTTGGTTTTGGTCAGAAATTCATACACCTGATAGGTATGTTGTATAGAAATATTAATAGTTGTGTGGCTTAGGAACAAGGTACCTGCCCAAGATTTCAGGTAAAAAGGGGTATTAGACAGGGTTGCAACAGCTCTCCCTTGTTATTTATTCTAGTAGCTGAGCTATTATCAACTATGATAAAAAATAATGGTATTGAAGGAATAAATATTTTAGAAAGAAATATAATAATAAGTAAATTTGCGGACGATACAACTTTATTTTTAAACAATGAAATGCAAATCCCTAAAGTATTAAACTCCATCAACATATTTTCCAAAGCGTCAGGCTTGAAACTAAATGTTGATAAATGTGAAATATTTGCACTTCATGACTGTCAATATGTAACATTTCGGTCAAAAGTCAAGTGAAATACTTGGGTATAGTTTTTACTAAGAATAAAGAAATGAGGGAGAGGGAAAATGTTTGTAAAAATGTGGATAAATGTAAAACTATTCTGAACTCTTGGTTACAGAGAGACATTACTGTATTTGGGAGGGTTCTGCTTTCTAAAATGGAGAGTTTGTCAAGAGCTATTTATCCTACCTTTTCACTTGAAATTTCAGACAAAATGACTAAACTTATTAATAATTTCAACTTCAAATTTATTTGGAAGAACAGATGCCAGTACATCAGAAGAGCTGATGTGGTCAAGAGTATGGAAGAGGGTGGCTTAAATGCTATTGACTTCTCAGTTATGAATGGTGCTCTAAAATTAAAATGGCTCCGTTCTTTTACTCTGCACAAAGACTCTTTCTGGTTTACCATTCCAAAAGCAATTTTTCAAAAAATGGGAGGCATTGATTTTCTGTTGCACTGTGATTACGATATATGTAAATTGCCTGTGAAGCTTTCGAATTATCACCAGCAAGTTCTCCTTTACTGGAATCTGATATATAACCACAATTTTACTCCTCACAATTCTCCTTTGTGGAATAATAGATATGTTTTGACCAATCGTAAGTCACTAGTTTTGAAGACTTGGTTAGACAAGGGTATTTGGGCAGTATTGCATCTTATGGATAATCAGGGCACCCACGAGAACCTTTGTGTTAAATATAACCTGCAATGCTGTATCAAAGAGTATGAGAAAGTAATGAAAGCCATTCCAACTTCATTCAAAATGATGACCCAACAACTGGTGGTACATTCGAATGTTTCAGAAATGAGATCGCTCTGTGTGGAAGGAAGGAATCAGCTTAGGAAGCAAACTTTTCTCTAACAAGTTCATTAGAAATGTTTGAACTTCACATTACTACCCTTGTCAACTAAAAAGAAAATATGTTTTAAGTGATTATTCTGTTGTGGAGGAAAAGAAGATAAGGAAGCGATATATGTCTCATCCAGTCCCTCATAAAGCAAAAGAGGTTGTATTTAAAATTCTAAATTATATCTGTCCTTCTAACCATTTCTTGCACAAAAGATTTAATTGGGAAAATAATACATGTGGATTTTGTGAAAGAGACATTGAAACTGTGGAACATATTTTCTTTGAGCGTGAACATGTTTTAGAATTTTGGTTAACTTTTTGAAGCTGGATGTTAACCAAACAAATCACTTTACAACAGCTGAACTGGATGTCTTTTAAAGTTGGAGTACAGCTAAAGGAGAAAATCTTGGACTTCTTGGTAAACAATTTAATTATAATGGGTAAAGATTACGCAAATTCCTCAAGGTCAAACCCCACATCAACGGATGGAAGAATGAACTGAACCTATACAAGAAATCCTTATTTTTCATGTCTAAAAAAAATGCCCTGAAACTTTATTCTTTACTTGAACTGTACTTTCTCCTCGAGTAAGACCCTCACTGTTTACTTTCTTTTTTTTCTAATTTTCCTTATCTTGTAAGCTGTTTCGACATCTTTTATAGTTAACTGTAAAATATGCCTGAAATGTTTGTATTTATGACTTTCATTCAATAAAATTTATTAAAAAAAAAAAAAAAAAAATGACCATCATGTAATGACGTCGCAAGATGGCGACCGACGCCGCGCAGGTGCCTCGGTCTGATTCGTCTCAAAACGAGCTCAACGTCAGGGTTTCAGCGGCTCCAGGCAGAAACCGACGCAACAGCCCTGACCAATCACAGCACAACAGCACTAGCCAATCACAGCACAGTAGGGCGGGCCTATTCTCTCAAGGAGAAAAAACCTCTGCGAGACAAATTTTCTGGGTACACTAAAGTTAAAGTTGACTACAAGAAAATTAAAGCGTATGAAAAATCTAAATGTCTATCAGGAAGTAGAAACGATCAAATATGTCTGAAAGACACAAAAACGAAATTTTGGAGACATTTTGATGTATTTGTTAGTTATAAACAAGTCATAAAAGGTTCCCATGCAGACTGTCTTCAGCAGAGCAGGCCAGGGATTGGCTCCAGATTTCCCCTCCTGTCATTGGTCTAAACGTACATCACTCAGAGGTCTCCGTATCAATGATTGGTCAGCAGGCCCTGAGGATACCGCCCACTCCCTCGGCTGGCTCGTTGCGGATGTCCGTTATGTTACTATGGTTGGAGCGAGAGTGAGAGCTGCCCCAAAATAAGTTTCAAAAACACATTTAGCAACCGAGCCGTCTTACACGGAGGCTCCAGCAGTGACAGGAGCACCGAACTTTCTTTACAACGACAGAAGCATTGACACCCCCTGCCCCCCACCCCCAGAACCCGGAGTCCCAGTCCTTCGCAGCTCCGCGGGGCCCGGCGAGGCGCGGCGGGAGTAGATGGAGCCTGCACCGGCAAAGGCGAAGCCGCAGGGCCGGCTACTGGTGTCCACCCAGCTGGACGCCAAAGACGAGCTGGAGGAGGTAAGCTGACCCGGTTAACGGCCCAGAAAGAACATTTAACCCGGGATTATCCAGGTTAGAGCGACTTTACAGGCAGATAGCAGCAGTTTGAGAGCAGTTTGCATTTGGATACAAAGAAACATGGAACCATTTTTGTGATCTTCACGGCAGCTAGCATGCTAGTTAGCATGGCTAGCAGGTGGCTAGCATCGTTAGCATAGTGTAGCCGTTCGGTGCAAAAATGGTGTTGTCGTTTAAAAACCCAGTGTAAGAGAAGTGAGGGGTGTGTTTGTGGTGTTTGTGCGCTCTGAAAGTCGCCACAGTGCGGATTTATAGTCACACAGCTGACGGACAGTTAGCCTAGCATGCTAATCCTACGTAAACATGGACGAGACCAAAAAAGTGACAGTTGCGCATGCGCCGTGACTGTGTCGCACATGTCAAAAGTAGTGAGAGATGCTTACATCTGAGCTGCTATTAAACTCTGAGTTGAGTGTGTTCAGCAGACACCTTTAGTTACACACCAATCAGCAGCCGTGTTTACGAGTGTGCCCCTGATCAGGTAAATGATGGACACGTTCCAGCATGTACAGAAAATGGTCCAAATCATCACCATGATCAGAAGAAGACACCAGATATGAATATGAGTGAAGGCATCAGTGTGTTATTCAGAAGCTTCACTTCTGAGTGACTCCATGAAGGTGAAGCAGCTGATGTCTACGGAGGCCCGGAGGGGACATAAAGAGGACAATAGGTGGATGCTGATGTGCATGAGATACATTTGTTTACACATTTCAGCTGATTTTAGGGAACGAAGTCCAGCCGACCTGGATGAAGCTGCTGTGTGTCAGCTGATCAGTTCGGTCAATGAGCTCATGACACTCTGACCCCATCATGTCCTCGCAGTAACTTTACACCTGTAGTCCAATATTTGTGTTTTTGTACCTCGTCCTCATACGCCTTCAGAGCGGAGGGTCAATATAAGATGCAATTGTTTGGTGGGTTGTGGTCTTTAGGTCAACTGTCAGCATGCCTCGTGAAGCCTGGTGGGCAGACTGAGTGTGTGTGTGTGTGTGTGTGAGAGAGAGAGAAAGAGAGACTGTGGTTGGTTTTAGAAGCAGCTGACTCAGAGCTCTGTTAAACAGTGTTGTCAGGGGCTGTACTTAAGATGTGCTGTATTTGTGTACTTTGTGTGTACTTTGTGTAGTACACGTACCTGATAGGCACCAATTAACCAAAAAGTGGGACCGAATCATGTCTCTTGAACACAGAGCCGAATCTGGAGTGCTCAATGTCATAAAACGTGTATGTTGTGTGTTTTTGTCTCTGTGGCCACCCCGGGCTTCCGTAGGTCAGACGTTTAGAGATGAAGTCACAGTCACAGGGATGTTGGGTCGATTCCCAGACAGCTCTGTGTCCTGAACACATCAAGCACTCTGGATGCAAGAGCTAATGTTGTGTGTTTGTGTTCTGTTTGTATGTGTGTGTGTGTGTGTGTGTGTGTGTGTGTGTTGTGTTTGCAGAGGTTGGAGCGTTGTGTTGGAATCGTCCAGTCGTTGACCAATGGGCTGTCAGAGAGAGAGGCCAACGACGCGCTCACTGCCAACGTAAGAAATACATCATGTACTACTACTACTGCTACAAGTACTACAGCTGATACTACTGCTGCAGCTACTATGACAAGTATTACAACTGATAGTACTATTAATCCTGTGACACATATTACTACGAAAAATTCTGCCTGTGCAAGAAACACATCACATACTATTAACACTACTGCAAATAAAACTGTGACAAATACTCCAACTAACACTGTCACAAATACTGCATCTACTACAAGAAATACTCCCCCCAGGTAGATCATGTAGTACCACAAAAGTGTGATATGAGTCAGTGCAGGTCCTGCATTGATTCTTGTGTAAAGGCACAAATTGAATTTGGGTAAAATCAGTTTAAATGTAAACACACTGAGCCAATCAGAACGCATGATGCCTGTTGCCATGGTAGACCTGCATCACAGCCTTACAGTGAGATACCTGAGGATAAATGAAGTGGTGGGGTTTGTTTTTTTGTCTAACTTCCTGTTACCTGTCTCGCAGGTATGCAAAGGTCAGCAGCAGCATGAGGAGGTGTGTCTGGGTCTGTTCACTCAGGCTCTCACAGAGCCCACCCAGGCCCAGAGGGTGAGTCCCACCGTGTCATTATTAATGTGTGACATCGCTGTGACATCACAGTGACATCACTGTGTGTGTGTGTGTGTGTGTGTGTGTGTGTGTGTGTGTGTGTGTGT
>JBBMOE010000116.1:0-33531 GCA_037975065.1 Chaetodon trifasciatus
ACACAGAGACACAGAGACACAGAGACACAGAGACACAGAGACACAGACACAGATTGTTTTTCTGGATGTTTTATCTTTCTTGTTTGAGCTGTGAGGATTTAGATTTAATGCTCAAAGCTGTAATTCAATAGAAACTCAGACTGTAAATCAAATAAATGAATAAAGATCGACTTTTCTATGTTCTCTAGATCTATGAGTCTCTTCTATTGCCCTGCAGGTCTCCTGAGAACCAGCAGAACTCTCTACTTGCAGCTGGTTTCAGACTTCACGCTGAACTTCTCTCTCCTGTACACTGGTTTGTGGCTCGTCCAGTGACTGAGGAGCTCCAGTTAAACGGCTCTGCTGTGTAAACTGACCCCGCTGTCGGCCTCAGCAGCAGCAGCAGCAGCTGACTGATGCTTCATCATCTGTGGGAATGTGCGGCACATGTTCGCCTCCAGAGCGCAGAGGATCCCCGCAGGTGCGCTTCCTCTGCACAGCCAGAGTCAGTTATTCTCCAGCTGGGAAGGAAGTGCCGACATCTTTTATTTAAGTGGAATATTTAAGATGATCCACTGTAAGTTAAACAATGAAAATGTCTTGATCATCCACCCTTTGCGGTGTTGGATTGAATTCAGGGAGGATTTGAACTCATTTCATCCTCTGTTCTTCTCTCTGAATGCTGCTCTGGACATTAATGTCCCGTCACGTCTATGCGGCGCTGCTGGAACAATTCACTGTGACGGAAACTGTGTTTTTTGGGATAACAGGTGAGAAACAAGCTGTATTTTCTCTGGGATAAATAAAGTTGAATTGACGCTGTTGTTTGAAATCATCAAAAGGATTACACATGTAACACCAAAAAGGCTCAATTTAAAAAAAAAAAAAAAAAAAAGTTTAGAAAAGTTATAAAAAAAAATGGATATTATTCTTCAGAAAGTTTTTAGCATAATGGAGAAAAAAAAACTTCAAGTGGAAAATCTGCATTAAAACTTTAAAGTAGTGAATACGCATTAATGTGTAGACTGGTGGTACTGAAGTTTAAATACTCGATGTACCTGCAGGTACTTTAAAGTTCCTTCATTGAGCTTCTACAACGGACAAACTGAAGGTGTGAAGTCATCAGACACACGAAGAGGAGCGAGGACGTGACGCAGGACAGGTAGTAGTAGTAACAGTAGCAGTAGTAGTATCTGTAGAACAGAGTACTTTATGCTGAGTGGGACAAACCGGACCTATGGTAGCCCCTCAGGGCGTGGTCGCGTGAACGCGCGTGGGAGGAGGAGGAGGAGATGAAGCCGGGCGCGCGCTCCCGCTGACCAGACGCACAACGACTGCGGAGGAGCGACCGACCCAGCAGAGACCAGCAGAGACCAGCAGGAACCAACAGACACCAGCAGAGACCAGCGGAGACTCAAAGAGCGACAGAAAGATGAGAGAAATCGTTCACATCCAGGCGGGACAGTGCGGGAACCAGATCGGAACCAAGGTAGAGACCGGGTTGTCAGCTGAGCCAGATCACTGCTGCTGTTCTCCAGGTCAGGGTGCGCGTGGGCTCTTTGCCTGTTAGAGGTCCACAGAGTCACTGACGGAAATGATGGTGAAACAGGCAGAATGAGAAAAGGTTCTGACACAAACTGACCTGAGAACAGCTCAAAGTCAGTACGTTTAATGTCTGCAGCACAGAACAAACCAAGTGTGCGTGTTTAAGTTAAAGGGTCACTTCACCCAAATCACAAACACCATTTCAGCTGTCCAGTCCTGCAGACTGAAACTCTAACCTCGAACGCCTCACGCGACATCCACGAACGCGTGTCAAGTCAGTTTTATTTAGTGTGCAGCTGAAAACCTGAGGGTTTCCTCAGAGGGCTGAGCGGTCGTGACGCTCGCTGTCCTCAGACTCAGTCAGTGAAGGGACACCACAAAAAGCCTCTTTGACAGGGTAGAAAAGATGTGCAGCAGGTGTCCTTTATGAAGAGACAACAGTCAGCAGGACACTTATTTCAGCGTCCACAGACGAGTTTGTGATGTTGACCCTGCAGCGTCACCTGTGGACAGACTGACCCGGTCTCATCCGGCAGCATGTTCAGCTCACATTAAGCTGTCAGACAGTGAGCAGTGTGTCAGTGAACGCACCACACAGGCAGGAAGTCCCTGAGTCACCTGACAGACATTTTCTTCTTCTTCTTCTTCTTCTCTTTTGATGCCGATGGTCAGTTCTGGGAGGTGATCAGCGACGAGCATGGCATCGACCCAGCGGGGAGCTACGTGGGCGACTCGTCTCTCCAGCTGGACAGAGTCAACGTCTACTACAATGAGGCTTCCTGTAAGTAGGACACGTACTTGTAAGAGTCCCTTTAAACACTCTGATTGGCCATTTTTAATTTGTGGACTTGAAGTTTGTGCCTTGTGTGAAGCACTTCGCAACTCAGGTTTTGAAAGTGCTCAGCGATCACCTTGTCAAAACCTCCGGCCACAGGTCTTTACATCAGCCACTGCAGTTTGCAAACAGTGACCTCTAGTGTCGATAACTAGCGTGGGACATTTCCGATTTCAACATTTATGTGAATTCTCATAGAAAAGCTGCTTCCTGAAGGAGCAGCAACAACTTACTGAAGGCAACTTCGTCACTGTCAACTGATTCACAGTCGGTCTTGCAGGAAGCCGGGCTGAGGTGGTTTGGTGAGGACTGTCTCTTGTAAAGCTTAAAAACACAGCATTCTGTTTCCAGTAACGACTCTTCTCTGTGCAGCGCATAAATACGTCCCCCGGGCCGTGCTGGTCGACCTGGAACCTGGAACCATGGACAGCGTGCGCTCAGGCGCCTTCGGACAGCTCTTCAGACCAGACAACTTCATCTTTGGTAACAATCAGCTGCTTTTATTCGACGCATCCGTTCGTGGGTTGATTTTGACTTTTGTGCCAGTTTACAAGGTCGTTAATGTGAAAAGACTCGTCACACTGACTCGAGTAAAGACTGATGACCTGCAGCTGGACTCCATTTGACAGACACCTGGACTAGATAAAGACTCGCCTTCTTTAATGAACTTCGAAAGGCAGTTGTCATTAATTAAAGATGAAATAATATGTTGACATATTATCAGATTTAAAGTCATTGTGGCTAACATGTTAGCACATAGCTGCCTACATCCAGCAGACAGATGAAAATACCTCCTCCATCCCATTGGAGTCATGTTTGTATCCAGCCTTCTCTCTCTTTAGCTGCTAAATGCTGCACTGTGTTCGCCGGCTAACTGTGTCTGCTGCTGCTGCTGCTGGAAACACTGAGGCTGAACCCAACAGGAAGTGTGCCAAAAACCCAAACCAGCAGCTAAAAGAGACAAAAAGCGAGCTGGTTCTCTGTGGGTTCGTCACGATCAGATACTGGAGCAGCAGTGAGACTTTCCAGCGTTAAACGTGTTCAGTAAACAGACTGAAAGGACTCCAGCGTTTGTTTTATAAACCGATGTCTCGCTGGGAGAAGAAGCAGGGAGGCTGTAGATGTGTGTGTGTGTCGCGCTTAGACGCACACACACATGAAATCAAATCCACTCCGTCCTCTGAGAAATGGGTCGCCAGGCGAGTGTGTGTTTGCACGCACATTCCCATCTGCTGTGGTGATCGTTTTACATTTCACAGATGGGCTTTCTCTGTGCTGATTGGTTGTCTGCAGGTCAGACAGGTGCGGGGAACAACTGGGCCAAAGGTCACTACACGGAGGGGGCGGAGCTCGTGGACTCTGTCCTGGACATAGTGAGGAAGGAGTGTGAGCACTGCGACTGTCTCCAGGTGAAGAGGACTTTCAACAATCTCATTGGTTGGGTTAAACCACAGTAGGCGGAGCTAAAGTACCCTTTTCTTCTTTTACACACGAGTATTTATTGTTATCATAGTCTCCTTGAATATTTTCCTTCAGGATGAATTACCAGCTGGACCCTAAAGGTCCCGGGTCTCCTGGTAATTAGTCTGTGATTAACTGCAAATTAGTTTGTGAAGTCCTGAGTTTTCAATGCTCAGTGCGTCAGTCAGTCCACCATGTTGGTCCAGACTGAAATATCTCAACAACTGTTCGATGGGTTGCCATCAGATTTTGATGATGGATGGATGAAGATGAGACCGCTGGTGATCCTGTGACTTTTCATCTAGTGTCACCAGCAAGTTGATATCAGTGTCCAAAACTTGTCCTATCATTAATAATTATTCTACCAGCTCCTCAAAAGACTTTCCTTTCGCGTACTGTAGTTTTCCTGCACATCAAACTTCAACACTATGTTGGTCAGACCAAAACATGTGTAGTATCACAAACCCTGACAGTTGGCAGATTTGGCTGATCTCACAGCGGTACAGGAGAAAAAATACACTCTCTGTTGTTTGTATTTCTTTAAACCAATCACAATCATCTTGGGCAGCACACAGTCCAGGATGCAGTGATGGTGCTCATGTCAGATAGTGTTGGGGGTGAACTTATAATACACAAAACATAAACATCTGAGAACAGCCTGACCTCCATCTACATGACTGTCATTTTTCTCACCACTGCAGGGCTTCCAGCTGACTCACTCTCTGGGAGGGGGCACCGGCTCAGGCATGGGAACCCTGCTGATAAGCAAGATCCGGGAGGAGTACCCCGACCGGATCATGAACACCTTCAGCGTCATGCCTTCGCCAAAGGTATGGGGGGGGGGCTGGGTTTAACACTGAGGGATGAAGGGCTAGATGGGTAGAATGTGTCAAATACTGATGTTTTAGTTTTTGTCTTTCTGTCTGCTTTCTTTGACCCTTCTCTTCCACTAAAATCCTTCTCCAAGAACCACCAGACCTTTCCTCACGGTCCATGACGACCAGCACAGCCATCCGCATGACTGCTTTCCAAACGCCAAGAACAAACTAATGAACACATGAATCTCTGTTTACATCTCTGCGTATGTGATCCTCAGAGGTGCCGTGCTGTGCCTCAGTTAGATCATTTGAGGATCTTATCTCAGGATTATCTCTTGATGCTTCCAGGTGTCAGACACCGTGGTGGAGCCTTACAACGCCACCCTGTCGGTCCACCAGCTGGTTGAAAACACAGATGAGACCTACTGCATCGACAATGAGGCCCTTTACGACATCTGCTTCCGCACTCTTAAACTCACGACGCCCACCTACGGCGACCTCAACCACCTGGTGTCGGCCACCATGAGCGGTGTGACGACCTCTCTCCGCTTCCCCGGGCAGCTCAACGCAGACCTTCGCAAGCTGGCAGTCAACATGGTGCCTTTCCCCAGACTCCACTTCTTCATGCCGGGATTTGCTCCTCTGACTGCTCGGGGAAGCCAGCAGTACCGAGCGCTCACCGTTCCCGAGCTCACCCAGCAGATGTTCGATGCCAGAAACATGATGGCGGCCTGTGACCCTCGCCACGGACGATACCTGACTGTCGCCACCGTCTTCCGTGGGCCCATGTCCATGAAGGAGGTGGATGAGCAGATGCTCAATGTCCAGAACAAGAATAGCAGCTACTTCGTGGAGTGGATCCCCAACAATGTCAAGGTGGCCGTCTGCGACATCGCTCCCCGAGGGCTCAAGATGGCCGCCACCTTCATCGGCAACAGCACAGCCATCCAGGAGCTGTTCAAGCGGATCTCGGAGCAGTTCTCAGCCATGTTCCGCCGAAAGGCTTTCCTGCACTGGTTCACGGGCGAGGGCATGGACGAGATGGAGTTCACAGAGGCGGAGAGCAACATGAACGACCTGGTGTCCGAGTACCAGCAGTACCAGGAGGCCACTGCCAACGACGGCGACGAGAACTTTGAGGACGAGGAGGACGAGATTGTCGAGTAAGGAGAGCCAACGAGACGGGTAAAACTCTGAGGGAACACTGGTCGAGCGACCAGCAGTTATCAAACAATAAGGCAAGGAGTCAGCTAGCAGGAAACTCTGTCACTAAATTAAAGTAAAAGCAGCTTCAAAGATTTAAATATTAAAACTTTTTGTGTTTCTTTCGGAGGTTGTTCAGAAATCTCACCAAAGACTTTGGACTTTGTTCCTCATAAAGAGAACAAGTTGTTATTTTATTGTTCTATAGACAATAGGAATAATTCAACAATTCAACTTCAACAATAGACAAAAGCATCAAACCTGATTCTGCTGTTATTTGAGGATGTGCTTGTTTCTGAAATGAAACAGTTCAGCCTCTCAGTGTCCCAACAACAGACCACAATCTTTTTCTTAACTACGTAGTTTTTGTGCTGAAACATAACCAAACGCTAACTGCATTAGGATCAGATCGTTGTTTGTGTGTGGTCTACGATCGACGCTGTCGTACTGTGTTTGAGTGTTTGAGGTTTTCACTCTGTGACTTCTGTACATGTGAGCACGTCTGGTGGCTGAGGAGAGGCTGAAATAAAAGCTCCTTTCATGGCCTTCCTGTTCCACGTCTGCTGTGCTTGAGTGTTCCTGGGCTGTATGTTACGTACCACTGGGTCCGTCTCCACTGCTTTGTGTTTGTGTTAGACGTGAATTATTCAGCATCAGACTCCTCTTCATGTTAAATTAGCCTGGAGGAGTCAGTTCAATGAAACTGATTTTAGCCACATTAGCATCTGACAGACTGACCTGGCTTCATGGTCCAGACTGAAACAGCTCAACGAGTATCGGATGGATTGTCATGAAATGTCGTGCAGACGTTCATGTTCTCCAGAGGATGAATCCTGCCGCCTTCAGCTGATCCTCTGACTTTTCCTCAAGTGCATTTTGTTTAGTGCTGATGAGCAAATGTTTAACTAAGATGCCAAATATGGTAAACATCATACCTGCAAACCATCAGCATGTCAGCACTGTCATTTTATGCGTGTTAGCATACTGACGTTAGCGATCCATAAGGTTTTTTTAATTTTGAATCATACTTATGAGAAACTCGATTCCACAAAGTTCTGACGCTGTGCAAAACATCAGTCAACAGAATAGTTTGCTGATCCTCTCTGACACAAACTGACCTGAAAACAGCTCAAAGTCAATATATTGAATGTTCTTCCTCATCAGCTTCATTGATTTCTGTAAATATCTGCTTATTGTGAATCTGATGCAGCAACACGTTTCACAGACTGAAAGATGTGGAACGCTCCAAAAACACCTGTTTGGAACGTTCCACAGGTAAACAGGCTGATTGGTAACAGGTGAGAGGATCATGATTGGGTATGAAAGGTTCAGTCGATCATAGAGGATGGAGCGAGTTCACCACTTGAACACATGACTGGATGAAGGAGATGAACACATGAACTCAGGAAGGTTCTTGAAATCAGTGAGCGGTATTTCTGGTTTCACCTTTTTACTTATTCTTTGATCTGGTAAACATTAAACCTTAATTCTGCCAGTTTGAGACTATTTCATTGAAGCAAAATTGTTGTGCAGCTGCTTTGTATTGAGCCAAATTTAACTGTAATGACTCGAATTTAAGTTAATCTGTTAAACAGGAAAAACAATGTTCACGTCTCAAAGCAAGATGCTGAGAAAAGCATTGTTTCAGATGTATCCGCTAAATGCCTTAAACTTTATGTGAGAAGCTTTGTGGATGTTTCCAAACCACACAAAGTCGCTCTTTTAGGACCTGAAATGTACTGACAGCACATCAGCCAGGAGAGAGAGAGCTTCAGGCCGTCCACAGTGAGTTAATCTCTCTCGCCCAGCGTTGTGTCAGAGTTGATTTCCCAGCAGTTCTGTTTGTGTTGTGGATTATGCGGCGAGCGGCAGCAGCCGTCGCAGTCAAAGACAAAAACGCTTGGCTCATGTCTGTCGGCCTGAGCTGATGTCTGTGGATCTATTCTCACCGGCGGCTCTTTGTGTCGGTGCCTCTGCAGCCGTTCAGCAGACTCATGTGGTGAAAGAATAAATCCTCATTTACTGGACGTCCACTTCCTCAAAGGGCTGTTCGACAGTTCAGTTGAAGTGCAGAGGTGACCTTTGTCCAAACTTTGTTCATTTGGATCCTCGTTATTAGCCGATTGGACCATTTTAATGGTGCAGCTAGCACTCCCTAGAGGCTGTAGTGTTCATTACAACCACCGTATGAACAACCAGCATGATGAATCATTTATTTACAGAGCCCCTAAAGTGCCACGAAGAAAAAAAAAACTAAATCGAGTGCGCGTTTAAGCTAAATCGTACGCTCGATTTAATTAACTCGTTCATTTATACAGACAGATATGGAGCTAAAAGCGTAAAGTTTCTCCTGGGGGTGGCGCTAGAGGAAAGATTATGCAGGCATTTAAATCGGCAGGGTTCGTCCTCTGGAGGGAAGGAATGTAAGGTCAAGGGTTCATCGTCAGCATATGATGATGTTTTAGACATCAGTGATCTTCCAGCTTTGTGCTTCCGTCTCTTTCCTTCAACACGATGCAAAAAGCAGCTCCATAAACAAATTCTTTTCCCAGTTTGGTGCAACAGAACCTGACTGGTCTGCCCAGAGTCCTGACCTCAAACCAGGCCGACACCTGTGGGATGAACTGGAACACGGACTGTGAGCCAGACATGATCTTGTACAGCCTTATATGACTGTGAATCAGTCTTTCCAGCACTGATGCTGGTTCAACATCTGCTGGAAAGACTGATTCACAGTCATATAAGGCTGTAGAGTTCAGCTGTCCTCATACCGTTGTCCATACTGTGTGTGTAGATATGCATAGAGGCCAGTGTCCGGTGCTTTTATTTTGAAGTTTCTCTGACACAGAATGTCTCCAGTCCATAACCACAGAATGACTGACAGGACAGATTTACTGTAACTGAGTCTTGCTGTTGTTCCTCCAACAGGAGCTGGAATGCAGAACAGCAGCTTGATGAGCCAATCATAGAGCAGGAACACCACTGAAGCTCAATCAGAGACAGGCAGAGGCGGGTCATCGTCTGGAAAAACAAACATTAATGTTTCCCGTTTTTTCTTTTCTTTTTTTTCCTTTTTTTTTTTGATGTGTGAATTAGAAATAGCAGCAGTGTTTAATCAGGATCTCTGCTTGTACGTTTAGAATAAATTCATTGTTTAACAGCAGAGACAGACGCTGTCTCTGCCTAACGTTTAACAGACACACGTGAAGTCCACATGCAGAAAATCAGATAAACTAGTTGGTTTTATCTGATGTTTGCACAGAAAAGGCTTCCTCAAGTTTCAAATCTGCTCCTCCTGCAGCTGCTGAAGACTGTGCAGACGGACAGAAACACTCTCACTTCAGTCTGTTTAATAAGTTCTTCTTTTGACATTCACATTCAACGTCTCTTCCTCCTCCAGAGTCCAGAGGACACAGTGAAACGTCTGTTTTTGTTTCCATGGATTCACTTTTTCTCCTCATTAATGTGAAAACTGGCTGATTTTAAATGTGAACTAACCTCAAAACCAATAAATATGCAGAATAAAGTTCTTCTTTCACACACATTAAACCCTGATATTCATGATTGAACATATTATTTTCGGTCATTGGCTCTCGTTTCTGCTGCTGAAGAAGAACATGGGCTCATTGTGACCTCTAGTGGTCACAACTGGAAACTGCAACAACAGGTGTCCCCATGAAGCCTGGAGGAATCACTGCAGCTCAACATCACACAGGAAATGATCTGAATCCACTCATCTTTCCTCATCAGCTGAATGTAAATGAAAGTTTTACTCATGTCTCGTCAATCCAACTCGAACTTTCTGGTTTTTATTTCCGTAAAACTTCAGAACTTGGAAACACAAGTTGTTCTGATTGAAGTTTTGAAGTAATGAGTTGATAATGTGCTGCTAAGAGTTCACTCAACCTTATTCATAATGAAGGTTTTAAAGGAACACCATCAGCAGATGTGCAGATTTCCCAGCATGCATTGCTTGAATTCAGCCCTGACTTTTTTGTCCTTTAGGACGTTAACATAAATCCTCGGCCCTGTTGGTCAAGCGTGTCTGAACTGACTGATGCTAACCGCTAGCAGGCTAAAATAATCCAGCTGAATCTCATCCAGCTCGCTGGCTTCTTTGAAAGCAGTTTGAGGGCTGATGTGTGATTAGCAGCACACTGTTATTGGCTGTGTGCTGATCACGTGATTGCAGGTATGCGAAGTAGGTGTGTTGGAGCAGTCCCAGCATGCACCAGGACAACGGCCTGATGGACACTTAATGTTCAGTTTCTAATATCTGTCTGTGGGATGTCTCCTTCAGAACGGCTCATGTACTCTACACGTATGTAAAATAACCAAGGTGACAGTCTGCAGCACACTTCCTCTTAATCAGCACTCACACCCTTCATCATCTGCTTCAACTCTCTTCATCTCCACTTTCTTCATCTCCTCTCGTCATCATTTCCTGTGATTGTCATGAGCAGCCAATAGGAGGAGCTGCAACACAACAATGCATTACACACTGAGGCCTTCAGCCTGTTTCAAGGGCAGCTGCCTGAGGTGAGGAGAGAGAGTGTGTGTGTGTGTGTGTGTGTGTGTGTGTGTGTGTGTGTGTGAATACCTCCCATGTAAATGCTCGTACTCCGCTGAATAATTCCTCGTCCCTCCTGGTTTAAGCAGCATGAAAACGTCTCGGTTTCTTCTCCTCTGCAGAACAAGTTCACCTCAAACTGAACTTCAGGAAACATGAAGGTGAAACTCTTGGACACATTTGCCAAGCCAGCAACTTTTGAGCATGTGTTTTAGTAATTAACGTACCTGTGAGATAAGTCGCTGCCCCAAACGAGCGACCTCAGATAATTGGCTGCGTCTAACGAGGAGGCTGTGATAAGTGGATGAAGTTAACGAGAACGCCGCTCTCTGATCGACTGCCAAAACGCTGCAGAGGCGAGCTGCCGCGCACCAGATGCTTTAATTGGCAATTACAGGGACAGAAAGCGCTCTGCTCCGAGCGTCTGAATATTCAGAGAGGCCGTCTGCTTGGATCGCAGCTGCCGGTCGGTTCTGGGGAGTCGACTGGGATTCTGTCTGTCTCCGCCGTCCTGCCTGTCTCCAGCTTAACGTCCGTCTTTCTGTCCTTGTTCAGTCTGTATAAAACATACAATG
Source organism: Chaetodon trifasciatus (assembly GCA_037975065.1). Taxonomy (NCBI): domain Eukaryota; kingdom Metazoa; phylum Chordata; class Actinopteri; order Chaetodontiformes; family Chaetodontidae; genus Chaetodon; species Chaetodon trifasciatus. Next base: position 10,987 of record JBBMOE010000116.1, read on the forward strand.
AGGTTTAACCACTGTTCAAAACGCCAGCGGAGCGTCACTCATCTGGTCCTCCAAATAATACTTGGCAGGTGATTGGATGAACCATCAGGCTAACTTCAACCAATCAGATCAACAAACCATGTGCCCTAAAAGACTGAAGAAGAGTGAAAACATCTTCTCCAACGAGAAGATCGTTCTTTTCTCGTCTTTTACTGAAGAAATCCTATCCAGTTCTCATAGAACTGATGCTTCAGCAGCAGCTGTGCTAACCTCTTTACGCTCCCCTCATCACACCTGAACACACCTGCCAGCAGTTCCTCAGAGGATGCTGATTGGTCTGAACCGCCATGGTTTGGCTGTAAGCAGTGAGCTAAAGCCGGGAAATTGGATTCTCACCTCACGTGATCTTGTGTGAGCTCGTGAATCCTGCTGCCTCGCGAGCTAACCGCGACAGAACAACACGAGCGATGTGGACTCTGTTTGTGTCTCCTGATGGACGTCCGTCCAGTCTTCTCTCTCTTTCAGCTCTGTTTTTGGTCTCCTCCACCTCCTGAGGGACTCCTTAGCTGCTAAATACTAAATGTTCACCAGCTGCTCACACTGGTTTTATTTTAGGAGTATTTTTGTAAACCTACGGATTTTTACTGTCAGACACAAATGAAACAACAACAAACAAAACCAACAATTGAATCTAACATCTTCCCAGTTTTCCAGGATTATTAAAACATTTGAGGCTCACTTTCACGTTGACCTCCAAATGAATAAACTGTCGGATCCTCTGACAGCTTGTGTTTCTGACTCATCAGGTTTTCAGTCAGCAGCCATCGCGGTGAGCACGACGCTGAAATGCTTTGTTTCTCCGATGCAACCATCAGCAAAAAGGACATTTCAGCTGCTGTTTGCATGCAGATTTTTCAGCGTTTCACGCTCAGATAGACGTTTTCTCACATGCAGCGATCTCCGTTTAAAAACCTGACAGATGTTTAGCGCTAACAGAAAATGTTGGTTTCACCTTAAATGTGAAATCAAAGCTGGAATGACACTCCTTCATCAAGAGCCCACAGAAAGTTCATTAACACTCAAAAGCTCACATGCTCACCTGTTATCATGTGAACACCTGAGGGGGGTCAAAAGCTGTGGGAACAGCTGTGAAGTGTTTTCAACTTTTCAAGGAGAGACTCCAAACATTTACTGATGACACCTTCAAACATGAAAATGATCGTGTTGGATCTTTATAACGCACTTTTTTAAACTGTTGCTCAGAACTGCGCTCCCGCCATCTTTTACCCATCAGGCCGCTGACTCGCAGGCGGACAAAGGGAACATTCGGGCTGAAGAGATGGTGGTGCAGACCAAACCAGAGCTAACAGAGAGAGAATGCTGGACTCCACCGGCTGCTGTCCTGCACCGATTAAAATAATAAACAATAAACAACAACATGCAACATTCATAAGAAACACAGTTCTTCAGCCTGTCCTGATGTTACCACAGACAGTGAACTAACCACAGACGTTACTACAAAGTCAGTAAGTTTCCACTGAGGTTTTTCTCTGTGAGGTGGTAATATGACAGAGTCGTGTGTCTGCCTCTACAGAAGCTAACATCACACACACATCAGTGCATTTTACATTTTTACCTCTGAAAGCATCATTTTCCTCATCGGTGACTGCCTTTGCAGAAGTTTATTGGCACTTTTACAAATAGGGCAATCACCAACATGCCCTGGGCCTCTGAGCTGTTTTTATTGGAGCTCTTGCCATGTATGGCACAGGAGGGAGAGTCGGGGGGGGAGCAGAGGGGGATGTGGGGGAGGAAGCAACGAAAGAAGGAATAAAGGAAAGTGAGATAAATGGGGGGAGAGCTTTTAATTTGGCAAGGTTCTGTGGAGCTGCATGTGGGGACTGAACCTTAGCAGAGATCTGCTGCTGTGGTAACGGGGTGAAGAGGGGCGGGGGGAGTAAAGAGGGGGAGGGCGAGAGGGGAGAGAGGTACAGTAGCATGTAAATATAAGAGGGGGGTGAGGAGGGGAGGAGAGACGGGGAGGAGAGACGGGGAGTCTCGCCGGTTTGAGAGGAGGGACGCTGGAGGAGCCGCCTCTGTTCTCCCCGAAGACACACACAAACACACACACACACAAACACACACACAAACACACACACACACACACACACACACACACACACACACACGCACACACTCGGTAGGAAAGGAAAAAGCCGGAGGTGCAGCAGACTGGAGGGAGCAAGAAAGAGGAATGGGGCTGAACTAACAAGCCTGAGCGCGACACACACACACACACACACTCTCTCTCTCTCTCACTCACACACACACTCTGCTCAGCCAGGCAGTGAGAAGCGTCAGACGGAGAGGGAGCGAGGTAGCAGCAGCAGTGTGAGGAGAAACCAGAGCCGCCGAATCACCAGCCGCCTGCGGGAGCCGCCGGGTCGCCTTCAGTCCTGGATCAGGGTTTCCAGGAAAGCCGGGATCCTCGGTCTGATGATCGGATCGTCTCCTGGTGGGAAAGTCCTCCAGTTTATCCCCCAGAGCATCTTTATGGACTGAGACCTGCTCTTCCAGCTGCCAGGTTTCAGACTGTGGGACCTTTGGATCAAACCGGACATCTGGAGCCAGACCACAGGACGACACACAGTCAGCTAGCTGGACTCTGCAGACCGTCTTCAGTCCATTTAAGAAGGTCTCCTACAGTTACATGTTTGACTTATTCCTGATTTTGGACACAACCACAAATTGTAGGATTACAGTTTCATCCTTTAATCACAGTGCAGGAAGAGGAGTTTAGAAATCTGGACTTCACAAACTGCCAGAAACCAGAAAGTTCAGCCTGAGTGAATCTGGTTTTTGAGATTTTGATCAAGACTTTTGATTCAACTTGGAGTTGATCCTGGTTGAGGAGCACCTGATCATCTTTGCTGATGAGCTGCACACCTGCCGACACGTCTTCAGTTTATTTCAGGCACTGACGACGAAGAGTTGAATCCTGGTTTTGGGGTTGTAATTGTCACCTGAAGGAAGAGGAAGCGGCTTTCGAGGACAATCAGACAAGCAAAGACAAGCAAGCAGCATGATTACAGTTTTATAATTTATTCTTCACAAAGAAAGAAACAAAGTTCAGTCGTCCTGCTAAACAATCTTTTCAAAGATCTCAGTTGCGTCTGCAGAGTTAAAATCTTGGTTTTGAATCACCTCAAGCAGAAAACTGAAGGACCCACAGTAAGCCGTCCTGGACGTTCACGGAGCGCTGGCAGCCCTTTTCACTTTAACCCTTCGGCTGCTGCCCTCTCCAGCATCCCGAGACGTCGGCTGAATCATCTTCTTCGGCTGCTGCGTTTCTCACCCTCTTCACATTTCAGAGATGCTCGGCGGCTCGGAGGCTGCAGCAGCTGAGGGGCTTCACCCGTCCGCTGGGAGGTGACCCTGAAGAGGAAACTGTAGGGTTTCCGCGCTGTTACGGTCTTTGAGGAGCTGCACAGACCGGCAGCAGGAGCCACGTAACGGACTCGGTGAGTGAAACAAACTCCTCGGGAGGAGATCTGGAGGCTTTTTGCCTCCTGTTGCATCTGAACCGCAGCTCCTGTTCGGTTTGACTCCTGGTCAGCTTCTGCAGAGACGCTGCTGTGAGGGTTTCTAATCATTTGCAGCTGAAACATAATTTGGATTTTTGCTTTTGCTTTGCCAAAGTCCTGACAGCTAACGCACACTGATTGCTAAAAAATCATTTTAATAGTCAGAGATAATCCTTCTGTTGGAGGTTACTGATGATCAGAGAGGTTCGATTTTAGGATCTGAGTCTTGAATCTGTAGGACTCCAGAACTGGTCGCGGTCTTAAGTCGACACACAGACGACAGCCCTGCCTCCTAAATTAGCTTATATACTAATTTTCAACAGCAAACACCTTTAAAGAAAATGGAATGTGGCCCAGGTTCTGTTATGTTCTGACATAATGAGGAAGCTAACGTGTCTGGCAAGTCTTAAAAACAAGTCTGCTTCAATATCCACTTTTAGTAACTGGAGTTTTTGACTTTTTATGGTCATATTCAGGAACTCCCAGCTCCTCGTTAAAGTCACAGGAAGCTCGTGCTCTTGGTTTAATACAGAAAAAGTCTGCAGACACTTACAGCACGACCCATCCATTGACATTAACTGAAACATTAATCTTTAACTTTTACCAAAACCTTTTTAATCGTTCAAACTGAACGACAGACGGTCTGTGGTGTCACAGTCCTGCATCCGCCCTGACCTCCACCCTCAACCCTCACCCTCGTTTAATCCAAGAAATGTTTCCTCTGAGCGTAATCCAGCCACGGTGTGTCCCCAGCATGACCGACAAAACAATCCAGCCATAAATGAAGGTACTTGTAGGAGAGAGGGCCGCGACCGCACATGCTGCTTGGATCAAACCTGGGATGGTATAAATAGGAGCTAATATGTGGTTTTATCTCGTGGGAGCAGTCTGAGAACAGCTGCAGCAGCTGTCGCCTCTCCGTCAGCCACATTCCCATCAACAAGAACAAACGCAGATATTTTAAGAAGCAGGCGACAAGCGACCTTCTCCTGGCTTCCTTCCGTCAGGATTCAGACTTTGATTCCGTCATCTGGATCTCGGAGGAGTCGGAGGTCTGCTGGCTTCTGGCGAGTCTCTTCATGTCGAGTTTTTTTTTTTTCAGCTGGTTTGGATGCTTCACTGAAAGAAGCCACAACCACATCAGGACATTGTAATAAAGGCTGAATAACAGCTTTGAGTTTTGGGTTGTCTTTATAGCTGCTGCAGGATCGACAACAGACTCTGGACTGAGTGACTTCCAGAGTTCCCTGTTTGAGATACGAAGTGCTTTTCTTTAGATATTTAGAACAGGAAACAGATAAAACCAGACGAGGGACTGACAAGCTTCCTTTAAAGTCCACATGCTTAAATCCCACTCTGAGGACCCTCGTCTGACCCTGCGAGTGGAGGAGATAATTAGCTTTTTTAACAAGCTCATCAGAGGGGAAATCAGACAGATTTCAGAGCGGCTCTCCTCTCCTGAACCCTTCATGAACTTTGAAAAGAAGTTTTGTTCATTTGGTTGTCTCTGACTCTCCACAGAAGGAGAGAAAACAAAAAAAACCTGATGAGACGTCAGTTTCCAGTTCAAAGGTTTAGACAATGAAGACGATGAGGATGATGAAGCTTTGTTTGATGCTAAAGGTTGAAAGTTTGAGAAGTTCATGAAAGGAAAACTTTGTTTCCCTGAATGTTACGTTGTGTTCTTCTTTGAGGTGAAATCATTGATTAATCCGAGAGTTTTGGATTGTTTCAGTCCATCAGAGTAAAGATCTGAAGCACTGACGTCAGCTCGCTCTTCTTCTTCTTCTCCTCCTCCTCACAGATCCGTCAAACATCGAGGAGATCCGAGCAGAAAAACTCGTCTGACAGCAACACCATCATTTTCTTTTTCTGGCATCGAGGAAACTTTTCTGCATCTTTCTTCTCGTGTGACGCTCGTTAAAGACTCTTCTCCAGCGTCGCACAGCTCCCTCACTGAAGGACATTTTTCCTTTTGGAATCTTTCCTTTTCCAGTCTGAAAACTTTCTTCTGTTGGATGTTTGATGTTTGTTCTTTGTAAACGATTTTTCGTCTGAGCTCGACGGCGTGATGACCGCAGAGACGCCAGACGCCACGAGGAGGTGACGTGAAAGTCCAGTCTGCTGCGAGTGTGTGTGTGTGTGTGTGTGTGTGTGTGCGCGTGTGTGTGTGTGTGTGTGTGTCCGGACACCCACATCACACGGTGCGATGGCGACTCGGCTGCAGAGTTATTTCCTGTTGCTCAACATTTGTTGACTCGCTGTCAGGAAAATAAATCAGGCAGGCAGATATGGAAAGACAAGACTTCAGCAAGGACAAACCAAATTTCCAAATGTTTCTTGTGGAGACACTGCAGGAGGACGGGCCCATCCACTCGCTCTGGAACGCCTTGCTCTGATTGGATGATTACGGAGTGCACTCTTCTTCTGCTGTTTCCTTTTTTTCCTCAGGAAGGCGGCGAGCATCCAGTCCTTCAGTCCAAACGTTTGACTCCTCAGTGAGACCAGAGTCCTCGACGATGTGGACGTTTTTCATGATTGAGCACAAAGTCCTGGACGTTGGATTAAAGCTGTGAGCTCCACCTGAAGTGACTGCAGCTTCACGGCGGACATGACGGCACAGCTGCCCGAGCAGCTGACAAAGTTTTAATCGCAGACTCCTTTAACATGAACTCTCTTTTTTCTCCTTTCTGCTCTATTTGCAGTTTTTTAGGAGTTATTTAACATTTTTAAACAATAGTTCATTCTCTTGGGGTTTTTTTCAGCCAAACCTTTCAGACTCTGGAGCTCTGCAGCATCTGTCTTCAGCTGGATCATTTTTTAACAGACTATTCAGACTCGACCACCACCATGCTGCCTGGAGGGCTGGCGTCAGGCGGAGGGGGCCGCGGCGGCGGGCTGTGCCTGCTCCGCTGGCTGGGCCTCAGGCTGTGGTCCCGTCGGGGGACGCTGGTCTTCGCGTTGCTCTGGTTCGGCTCCTGGTTGTTCCTGAACGGCCTGGTTCTGGTCCACAGGAGCATCCTGTCGGACTACTGCACCGACGACAAGAGCAAGAGGATCCTGCAGAGACTGGTGAGTCAAACAATCAGTGAGCGAGTGGTGCATGCACTTCAGCTGAAGGACGATTCTGGCTTTGATCCTTGAGACTGTGATTGTGCAGTGAAGGCGGCAAAAGATGATAACAGAGAGACAGATGACGAGTCCCTTTACTTTTGAAAAGGTGACACAGCTGCACAGCTCGATGAAACAGGCAGAAATCTCACATTCATGCCACAAAATAAGTTTCTGCTGCGGCGTCTTCTTCGCCTCGTTGTGGTGACGATGGTTGGTGGTTGATGCTTGTCGTGGGTGTTTGATGACAACAGCTAAGCTCGCAAGAGAAAGTGGACGTGGGGTTCAGTTTCACTCATGAGCCACTGCTGCCTTACTGCTAAAGATGAACCTGAGTTTGTGTGTGTGTGTGTGTGCGTGTGTGTGTCTGATGCTCGTTTCTTTCTGAAGTTGAAGTAACTTGTGTTTGAAAAGTGAACTTGTTTGTTTTCAGTTTCTGCTGAATTCATTTGTTTGCTGAACAAAGGAAAAAACAACAAAAGCAAAACTTTTCAGCGTGTTCTCGCTGTCAGCTCTATAACACACACACACACACACACACACACACACACACACACACACACACGTTACACTGACGAACAGCAATGATTCTTATCAAAAGCTGCTCCAGGTGTGCTGATCAGAGTTGATTTTTCCACCATCAAAGCTTGTCAGTGCAACTTCTTTTCAGACGACGACTGTCAGTTATCTGACATCAAAGTGTCCTTGAACGCATCGCCAACTTAATAAGACTTTTTTCTGTAAATCTGCAGCAAATTCCAGCTCTCAGATTTTCTTAATCGTCTGCAGGGATGTGATATAATTGCAGCCTCCAGTCGTCCTGTGAGGACACTCGTCTGTTTTCGTCGGCCTGTCCGTCGCGTCTTCAGCTTTAAAGACTTTCCTCAGAATATTTACTGTCTGGAGGACAAACTGTGACTCTCATCGACTGTTTCTGTGAAAGCCGCCGCCGTTCATCAGCCGGCTGCTTACAGTAAACAGGCAGGCGGCTGCAGATAAACGGCCAGAGGTCAATAGCTCTTAATGGCCTGCTGAGTTATCCACTGCAGCATCTACTGGTGCACTGTGGGTAAACACTGATAACAAGCTCGGTCACTTCTGCACCCTTTGAATCATGAGCAAACCCACGTGAGGTCGCTTTCCTTCTGATCCAGAAATGGATCCTTCTTGAAGGCAGTGACAATGAATTTGGTTTCATTTAGAGGATTGGCACCATTTTATGTGTTTTCATGAAAATATAGTCACACAGGTGCCTGCTGACAGTTTGTAGGAGGCTCAGGTGTGTTACGCTAGCAGCAGCTAACGTAGCCTGCAGCAGAGCTGAGCAGCAGCTCAGAGATCAGATCGTCTCACTTCTTTCTGACTCCACACCAACGGATCTGATTCAGTTTCAAACTTGTTTGCCGACTCAAGTGACATCACTCGAGGACATTTATCAGACTTGAAGGCTTTGTAGTACTTTAAAACACACGCAGCAGAACGCCCTGCAAACGCAGGCTGGCGTGTAAATCAGTGGAGTTTTCCTTTAAGCCTGGAAATCTTTTCTCCTCCTCTTCAGCTTTTGTGTTTTTACCTCCTGAACAAACAATGCGGGCACATTTCAGTGTCGTGATGAAACACGGCATCATGCAAACACTGCTGTTGTTGTCAGAGTCAGAGTTTAATCAAACTCTCATGGAGATTTGGAGAAAGCCATTTTCCATAACAGACTGTGATGTCACCCTGCCTCCTGATATTAAAGCTCTTAGAGATCCGAAGTGGAAACTGATGAAATCCCAAATAAACACAGAGATCCAAAGTCAACAAACAGTGCATGTTTGCTGAACCAACGCTGCACTCTTGCTCCATCCATCACAGTGTTTGAAATGTTCTCTTGGAGCTTCAGAGAACGTCTCCAGTATCATGTTGACTGAGATCAACACAGGGTTTGGGTTTCCAGAAGCTCATTTGGCTGCAGACAGCAGTAATGCAGGACAGATGCAGGACTTCTGCTGAAGTCGCTCACAGTTCAGCTTCTCTGCAGATCTGTTTCAAAGTGCAGAACCTCAAAAACAACTGCTCACATTGTGCTCACTGACTGACAGCTAATCCTGCTGCCGGTTAGCGGATTACTGCACAGATTTCTCGGCGGTCGCCGTTCAGGCTTGTCTGAACCGCTTCAGGTGTTGTAGAAACCTGAACAAAAGTCCGTCGATCCTCCGCTTCCTTTCTTTTCATTCGTGTGGGCTCATCCCTCCATCCGCTCTCCATTCAACTCGCCTTTGAAGCAGCAGATTAAGCAGCGAGTGTGTCGAAACTACTTCAGCTCAGCACTTGAGGCTCTTTGGTGCAGAGCGGCTGAGTGAAAGCTTCAGCTTTGTGTTTGTGTCAACGTACGAGTAATAAATCATGTGAAAAAGACAAGAGAGACGTCTGAGGTCAGGCTAAGAAACTCCATCAAAAACCAAATATTAGGAGGAGATAACGGCGAGGCGGAGAGAGCAGGCTTTGAGGCCGTGACGTGGAATAAAGGAGCAGGTAAACTTTGGAGCTGCGCCTCAGCTTTTATGAGAAGTCATGAAGGATAATTTGTTTCATTTGGACAAATATCTGTAATTGGAACAACATGTTGACTGTGATGAGCTGAAAGAGAGTGACGCTGCTTCCTTCAGCTCAGCACAACATTTCATGACTGCTAACAAGAGTCTAAGCTGAACCTCAAAGCCAGAGATTTCATGTCAGTCACACAAACCCGAGCAAACTGGTTAAAAGCAGAACCCTGAATCCGCTCCTGCATCTTCAGTCCGCTGGCCTGGTGTTGTGCTGACTGATCCTGTTTCAGTCGGAAGAGCAGCCAACCAATCAGAGCTCGCCTTGACAAATAACTTCATGTCAACTCATCAGGATACATGAGTGTCAGTTCAGAGTCATATTTACCAAAAAACTTCAGTTCAGCAGCTGCTTTGCTTCCGCAGCTTCAGCTGAAGATGATGCCGATGAAGACGGAATCTGATTTTAACGTGAAAGAGGAGCGTTTCTGGAGCCGTGCAGCACCGGCCGCCTGCTTCTGTGTCTTCAGATGCACTTTGAGATGTGCTCCAAAAGCTTTTCCTATGAATCTGATGGAAAACTGGCACCAGGACGTGGAGGAAAAGCTGAGCACTGGAAATCTTTGTACTTGGACTGTAATTATGGATTTGAAAAGTATGCTGGAATGAGTTTAATGCAACGATCATTAAAAAGCCATAAATAACAGTTCTGCTTTATTACAACGTCAAACAACAGAGACTCCGTGTGGACGTTTATGTGTGCAGGACTGTGACGTCGTGGGACAAAGATAAAAATACACTCTTGGGAAAATGTGGTTGGTGCTCATTCACATCAGAGACATGAGCTCTGCTGAAAGCTGCTCCACATCAGACCTCAGAAAACAGTTTAGGCTGCGGCAGAGAAAGCTCGCCCACGCTGACGGAGAAGTCGTGGATTCGTCTGAAGGCCTGAATCTGTCTTTGCTGTCTGGTTTGGTGTTCAGTTGAAAATGAAATTTCAACATGAAACTTCATTCATTCATTCATTCATCTTCTATACCCCAATTATCCCTTTCGGGGTTGGGGGGGGCTGGAGCCTATCCCAGCTGTCAACGGGCGAGAGGCGGGGTACACCCTGAGCCGGTCGCCAGCCGACTGCAGGGCAACACACACACACATTCACTCTCACACCTAGGGGCAATTTAGAGTCACCAATTAACCTAATGAGCATGTTTTTGGTCTGTGGGAGGAAGCCAGAGAGAACCCACGCAAGCACGGGAAGAACATGCAAACTTCACACAGAAAGGCCCCGCCTGACCCAGGGATCGAACCGGTGACCTTCTTGCTGTGAGGCACGCGCACTACCTGCTGCGCCACCGTGCCGCCCGACATGAAAGTTTTCCATCCTTATTCCAAAGGAAAGGAGCTTCAGCTGCTGGACAGCAAGTTTCTATCAGTGTAACCTCAAACACCGTCATGTCCTCCACATTCCTCCTCCATCCTGCTGCAGAGAGAACAGCTGAAAGGTTTTTTCTTCATCAGGAGACACACGGAGGAGGAGGAGGAGGAGGAGCAGATCTCCCGCTGTGTCAATATTACACCATCAGAGCTGTAATGTAAAATTCATGTCTGTGTGTATTCTGCAGATCTCTTATTCACTCCAGCTTCCTGAGAGGAGAACACCGATAAGACTGAAATCTAAATGACTTCGTGTTGATTTTGGTGCAGGTGCTAATCTTGCTGGTGGAGTTCAGATGTAAACGTTAGCTAACGTGACGAGCTTTGACTGTAAAGACCAAACGGAAGAGTCGGCGTCCCGATGGCGTCTTCACGAAGGAAATGTTGATGTGGTCAAACGTGACGTGCAGGCTGACGTTCAGGACTTCAGTCTCTAACATCGTCTGTGAGTTTTTGTGCTTCAGCGACTCGTTCGGGTAAATCAGAGGCTTTGCTGTCGTTGTCACACTCAGCTGTGTCTGGGGACTCTCTGATCTGTTACGTGGTCTAACTCTGTCCCTGCATGTCTCCGCCATTCCTCCGCCTATTTATGGCCCGACACCACACTTTTTATGACCTCCTTCTGATTTTGAATGCAGTCTGGTTTGTTCCGGAGAGCAGCAGGTTACCCACAGCCGAGCTCACGGCATCATGAAAACTGTGCTGTTGTAGAATCATAAGCTCAGACTGAATTGCTGCTTCATTACCTTCAGAGACCAGGTCGGAGGTCCTGACGCTCCGCAGACGGCGGCGACGATCTGACCTGACGAGGCCGGCTGGGACCGTCCCCTCTGGCAGGAAGACTCGTGTTCTGTCTCTGAGGAATGACACAAACGCACCGTTCAGATGCTGCAGCTTGTAACTCTGCCGGCGGCTGAAGGGAACCTGCCTGCTGACACTTCTGCTGTTGAAGACAAAGTTTACACAGAGTTTCATGTTCTGACAGAGGTTTCATGACCCTGAGAGCTGCTGAAAACCCGCCTGTGCACTCAGCCAGCTTACAGAGCACTCTTCAAACAAACTCAGATTGGTAGTTTGAGCAGGAAATCCAGGTGGTTTCGTCTGGTTTTGACCGCGTGCACTCGGTGGAAGTTGGTTTTGAGGGACGGGCGCTCCGGCAGCGGTGGCTGATGATTGGAGTAGATGTTCCGTCTGAGACTCTGATCTCTGATCTTTAAACGTTCAGGCTCGTTGCTTCTCTGCGGTCGGACCGTTGAGTCTGTGCTGATGTTGAACTGTGAGATAAACACACAGCTGACAGCAGGATGACGCTCAGGTGAGTCCTCCATTTCAGGTGATTTACGGCTGCAGGTCGCAGGTGTGAGTTCTGTCAGAGCCGCTTGTTCTCAGCTTCAGGAAAATGAAAAGGTTTATTATCTGTCCACAAAGCACAGAGAAATGAAAGCTTTCCCTCAGAGAGACATGAACGTTTGATGAACGAGTCCGACTGCAGGACAGAGTCAGTCTAGAAATTCAAAGGAGCGAAGAAGCACGGGAGCTATTTTCCTTCTGATTTTAGAGAGAACTGCTGCAGAGAGGGCGGATAACCATTCTTCTTCTTCTCACCATGAAAAATGGAAACAAGGTCTCTTAACCAAGCGGACAGAAATGGAGACAGACAAAATAAGAAACCACAGGCTGACCGATCTTCTTCCTCTGAGCCATAGACCTCCATTAAAATCCTCCATCACCATGAACACACACACAACATCAGGTTCTCTCTGTCACAGACACACTTGACCTCAGCCCAGTTAAATCGTATCCAAACAGATTTATCACGGCTACTTTTATGTATTTCATCAGCGCAGTATCGACCAGCGTCCCATCGTCTGTCCTCCAGCGTGTATCTCTGAGGCTCCATCAGTCTGACATGACGTGATAATCGGAGCAGCAGCTGATGTAAAGGCTCTCAAAGACTGTTTAACCTTCAGTTAACACCGCTGCAGCTCCGTCTGAGGGAATGTAATCGGCTCTGCTCTCAGTCTCAGGTGAATTCAGCTTTCTTTAAAAATGATCTCAGCACAACCTTGTCACCCCGGCTGTGTTTAAACCAGCTGTGTGACGGCCTCTTCTCAGGGGGTTCGTCAGGGCCCTGATACACCAAGCTGACAGCCGGCTGGAAGTCGGCCATCGATTGGCCGTCTCTCAGCCATCCTTTAACATCTGTGACTAATAATCACCTGCAGTTTTTCAGCCTCTCCTGGCAGCTGTTCAGCCGAGTTACACACTGACTTCACACCTTTAGTGCTGAGTCTCTTCCTCCCTCTTCTTCCACAAGCAAAGGCTGACAACACAGGGGCCAAAAACCTTCATCAGACACACATTCATATTCAGTTTTCAGCAGCAAAAAGCCTCAGTTCACTTCCTGCTGAGCAGCAAACAGCAGAGCGACAGTCAGAGAGCAGCTGGTGAGCAAAGTGCAGCGTTTAGCAGCTAAAGAGCAGATATTAGCTACAGGAGCTGGAGGAGACCAAAAACAGAGCGAAAAGAGAAAAAGACTGGACGGATATTCATCAGATGATCTGTGTTCAGCTGCATGAGATGATAAATATCAGATGTTGTGTTCACAGTTTCTTCAGTTGCCCCCAAAATGGCCAAAGGAAATATCCCTTAATGCAGCTTTAACGTGATGAAATGAGAGAAAAAGACCTGCAGGCACGTGAACGAAGGACAAAGATCACACACAGAAATTATCTGCAGACACTGAACGCAGCATGAAATAATACACTGAACGCTGACAGGTCGAGGATTAATACAGTCCATTATCACTAATACTAACACTGTTAATCCCTCGTGGCCCAGCGGCTGTCACTCATCTTGACGAGCTGTCGTTTAGTCCAGACTGAGGCAAACACCGTCTGTAAGACGTCCACAGACGTGAACCACTGACAGATAACCGACGCTGAGGCGCTCTGAAAGGCCGACACGACTCGGACACGCAGACGGCGGCTCAGAGGGAGCGTCCGCAGGCTGTCCGACAGCCTCAGCCTCACCTGCTCCGTCACAGCTGCTTTATGGACCCGCTCACTCCCCGTAACCTCCTCCACCAACAGCAAAAGAATGAAATCTGTCGTTTTCTGACTCCTGCTGCTCGTCAAACTGCTGCAGGAGAAAACCAGAAGGAATGGTTTTAAAGTCAGCCACTGAGCTGGAAACGGTCAGACAGAAGAAAAAGCAGCAGAAACAGACGATCGGTGGAATATTAAAGAGACGAACAGTCGAACTGAAATTACTGAAAAAAAGAATGAACTCATTATCATAAAATGTTTTTTCATCTTTCTCATTCTTCTAAGTCTTACAGAAATAATTTTTCATAAAATTTCATTTGAAAACAGACTTTTAAAAAGTCTTTATGAAATAAAAATGTTATTCTAATAATTATTATCATGAAAATTAATGACGGACCAACGTTTCATAATAACAAGTTTTTGTTCATTTTTCAGACATTTCACACATTCTTGGTTCATTTATATATTCAAGAAAGAATAACTTACATTTCTATGATAATTTATCGCACAATGTGTTTTTTAGTTAATGAATTGTGAACTCTGACGCGGATTAAAGCATCAGACCACCTGGAAAGGTGAATCCGATCATGTGACTGTGACGAGGTTTGTGTGACAGCAAAGCAAAGCGACCATAGATAATAAAAACATGAATGAGGACACAAAGAAAAACCAGAATTAAATCTAGTATCTGTATCTATTACTGACGTTCAGCTCGTTTCCATCCTCAGGCGTCCTGTTCTTCTGTCAGTCTCATAAACCAGCGCGGAGACGAGTTAGACCAGAACAAAAAGGAAACAGTGAATTATTTTATTTTCTTTGGACCGACTGAACCAAAGTTCAGGTGTGAAAGAGACCTGAACGCTGCAGGTGGACCTCCTGTTTGATTAGCTCACTGTTTGTTTAGCAGACCGGAGCTGTCGGATCAATGTGATGAAGAGTGAAGCGACTCCAAAAACGAACAGAAAACTTCAAACTGGACGTAATCACACGCCAGTTTCCTCCAGTTCAGCTCAACCGTTACCAGCACTAAAAGTCTAGATCTCGGCTGCACGGAGCGAAGAGGAAAAGGAGAACAGAAGGTCAGAGGGAGAAAAGAGAGGGCAGATAAGAAGAGGACGGAGACACTTAAAAGAGAGCAGCAGTGTTTGAGATGAGAGCTGCATACCAACGAGGAGGCCTGCAGGGCCGCAGGCGTCCCAACGTCAACAGAGCGGCGGCGCTGCGATTCCCTCTGAAGCCACGGCTGACCCCGAAACAGCGTGACGACGCCGGCTTTGAGCTGCTTCTTCAAACTGCAGCTCAGCTTCATGTCACATTTAGACCACATCAGACAAAACCCAACTATTTTTTTAATCTGCAGTTCCTCATTAAAGCGGCACTGCTGCAATTTTCTGAAGAAAAGAAGGTCTGATCAAAAGACGAGACGGCCATTTGATCAGCTGTGAGTTTATACAGGCCTGTCTTTAAAAATGGCCCCTCTGCTTATTTTTCAGATGTTATTGATTCTGGATCTAATGGAGTCCTGGTTTTGAGTCTTATAAGAAATTAAGCAGCTTCATTTCCAGCAGCTCCAGGCTCTCATTTACTGTGATTTGTCAGAAATAATTAGAGATAAAACTAAATATATTTCACGCAATTCAACATTCTGTTTTGTCTCTCACTGTTCCCTTCTTTGCTCTTGATTTGAAGAGCTAGTATGTAAAATGTAAAATGCTGAATTCTTACAAATTATGCAGGAAATACTAAAATTCTGTCTTTGACTGTTGGCTGTCTTATTATTGTGAAGCTCAGCCTCAGCACTGACAGGGAAAACCCACTGAACAGCCAGGATGAATGAATTGTTTATGAATTGTGGACAAATATGTCTGAAATGATGTCGCACACATGTAGAATGTGCATCTTTCACTGTGTCATACAACTTCAAAGCATGCTGGGAGGACGTGACGTGACAGTATAGACTGAAGGCGGGGGGGGGGGGGGGGTCGTCCAGATCAAGAATCTGAAATTTGATGCAAACTTTCTCACATTTTTACCATAAAAAAAAAGTGCTGGAGAGAGCTATCGCTAGAGTATGAGTGTGTGTGTGTGTGTGTGTGTGTGTGTGTGTGTGTGTGTGTGTGTGTGTGACTGCAGGAGAGTCGTATATTAAAATTGTTCGTGGGCTCTGATGGTTGCGTGTCACAGTCAATGGAAAGTTGTGTGACGTGTGTTCACCACAGAGCAGATAGACATCGTTTCAATGCTCTCCACAGAATGAGCCTTTTGTGTGTGTGTGTGTGTGTGTGTGTGTGTGTGTGTGTGTGTGTGCCTACATTTGCATGCGGGGCGTCTCTTCTCTACGCTCTTCGAGTGTCTTTGTGAGGACGAACGTGAGTTTTGACAGCTCTGTCTCCTCAGCCTCAAACAGCTGCACGGCTCATGGAGCGCTCAGGCTGCGATAGGACCTGAAACAACACACTGCAGCGTGTGGATGAGGCGATGAAGAGCCGCTCTGTGTGAGGTGTGTCAGTGTGAGCGGCGTCCTGTCTGTTTATACGTGGAACAGCTTTAAGACAGACACAGACAGACTCATTTAAAACTGTCTCTAAATGTGATAAACATCATTTCCTGCACTGCTCCTGCTTTTAAAGGACTATAACAGGCTTTTATTTCACCTTTTCACCCATAAATAACTTCAAAAAGCTGCCATTTTGCTGCCAAGATTGTCCTCAAATGTTTCTTCTCTTCTTGGTAGAAACAACACAGCAGTCAACACTCCTGAACTCACAATACTGCGCTGACTGTGTATAAATACTACACTAACATTTTGTTTCTGCAGCTGCAGCCTTCAGACATGTTTCTTCAATCGCTGTTATTATGGATTTTTCCTCCTTCAGATATGAAGTGATGCCTGCAGGGAGAGATGGCGGCTGAGAAGCTCTTTGGAAAAACGATGTGATTGATGAGTGTGTTGTTTGGCGGCGTGAGGCGTTCACATGCTGGCAGCGGTTTGGTTTTATTGGATTTGAACAGTGGCCCTCAGGCTCTGATAAACATCCCGACAGAGTGAGTCTCAGCATGCTGTTTGACCGCAGACATCCAGCCCAACCACACGGCATCAGACCGTTCTTCACCGCGTCAGCGCTCAGCGCCGCGCTTTAGTGGACGACTGATCAATGCACGACGGCAGGTCTGGAGGCGAAGGACTGAAAAGTGACTGAAAGTGTGACTAGAGAAGAAGGCAGCCTCAGTTTAACAACGTAAACACGTTTCAATATTTGAAATGCTTCTGAACAAAATGCCTCCTGAAGCAGAAAAAAGCCTCACTCAGCTCACACCACAGAACATTAGAGCTCGACTGGCAGATTAATAATCAGCTGCTTTTTCTCTGATGGATGATGAAGATTTGCTGCTTTTCTCTCTTTTCTGCGACAACAAACTGAATATCTTCAAAGAAACCGCGTGAAGATGCCGCCTCCTGCTTCCTATGCAGAACATCACTTCCTGCCCTCCGTCTGCAGTTAGAGTGACGTGATGTCAGATGCAGACGACCTGACAACCAATGAAAACAGCTCTTAGCTGCAGTCCTCCAGGATATTTTTGCTATTGCAACAGTGGTTCTATAGAACTGCAGGTGGAACGTGAACCAGGTCTCTGCCAGCATACCCATCACCTGTGCTCATCACGCTAACCGAGCTGTGATTGGATGTGGTCCAACAGCCGGCCGACTGACGACTCTGTGATGTCCTGATGTGACACAGTGGCGCCTCAGGTTTATCTGCTGACGGACGGACGAGCGCGCCCGCCGTCTACCTGACGCCGCGCGTTCAGCGCTTCATTAAGTCAACAGTCACCTGCTCGTCGGCTTGTTACTGAGGTTAACTGGCACCAAAACGCTCCCTGCAGAGTTTATGTGTGTGTTCGGGGGAAATCGGAGTGTGTCTCAGTGTGTTAATGAGTGCTAATGAGTGTGAGTGGCGGGGGCTCATTAGCAGGGAAACTGTGGCCTGCGGCCGTGGACTCACCAGCTGTGAGATCAGCCCACACTTCCAGAGGACTGACCTGAGGTCAACTGGTCCACCCACACCGTGTGCGTGCATGCGTGTGTGTGTGTGTGTGTGTGTGTGTGTGTGTGTGTGTGTGTGCATGCGCGTGTGTGTGTGTGGACATGTATTACTCATGTTGTGGGGACAGAAATCTGTTTACAGTCACATTGTGGGGACTCGTTCCATAATGTGAATCATTCAATTTTAGGCTGAAGACTAGGATTAAGGTTAGGTTAAGGTTTAAGTTTAGGTTTAGGTTTAGGTTAAGGTTAGATTCAAGTTAGGTTAAGGTTAAAGTTAGTTTTAGGCTAAGCTTAGGTTTAGGTTAGTAGTGGTTATGGTCAGAGTACATGTCCAGGAAATGAATGTCCATGTAGTCCATGTAATGTCCCCAAAAGTGATGGAAACACAGTGTGTGTGTGTGTGTGTGTGTGTGTGTGTGTGTGTGTGTGTGATACACATCACACACATGCAGTGGTGAATAAAAGCCATTCAGCCCACACCTCATACGTCCCACAGGCTGTAGAAACCACACTATTGTTCTTGGAGCTCTCAGCCTGCTCGGCACAACAGGAACACTTATAAAGTGTTGATTTACACTGAAGGATCATGGGAATACTGTACATTACTGCACGTGACCTCTGACCTCCTGCCACCAGTGATGAATGGCTCCCTGAGTACTGGTTCCACACGGGAATCAAACCCTGGTCTCTTGTGGGAAAGTCACGTTGCCCTTTATGCTGCGTTTGTCCTTCGCTCCGGTCATTATCGCCCCCTGCTGGTAAGTTAAAAGACGTCTTCTCAGTGGCTCCTCGTGTCTAAAGGATAAATAATCTAACTACTGACCTAATGTCACAGAACTGACACTTAACCTCCTGAGATTTTGGCTTTTCTCTGCCGATACACTGCAGTTTCCAAAACGCCTTTGATTGCATTCGGGGAGAAAAATCTCCTTCAGTTTCTTTGAGAACATCCAGCCTCCAAACGCGCCGTCACTTCGGCAGCTCAAGGCCGAGCCCACTGCGCTTCAAGAAAGTTTCATTTTCACAGATTCCTCTTTCAAATACAATAACTACGCTCCCAGAGAGCGTGTGCCGGTTTGATATCTTTAAGAACAGTTTCCAGGAAGACGCCTCGGGCTCCTCATTCCTGAAAAGCCTTCACAACCTCAGCGAGTTCAGACAGAGAGTTTTGGTAGTTTTCGACGCAGACCGCTCTGCTCTGGGCTCAGCACACACAGGAATGTCATTAAGGCCTTTAATGTCCTGTGTGTTCGGCCTTTACCATTATGGAATGTAATGGTGAGAGCGGAGCAACAAAGGCCGCCTTTCAGCGCCAACGGAACGGCTCAGCTTTCTCCATCGTCCACTGAAGTAACAGGATTCATCCGTCAGAGCAAAAGAAACCACATGACGTGTTCAAGTACTGCGTTCACGTTTTCTCTGAAGTAAAAGTAAAGATGGGTCTGCAGTAAAAGGAAGGAAAGGGATAAAAGAAGGGAAAGTATGAAGATTAAAAGGAAAGACAGAAGAGAGAATTAAAGAAAGGAAGAAATGAAGGAGGAATGCATGAAAGCAGGAAGGAGGGTGGGAAAGAACAGAAGAAAATTAGGGCAAGAAACAAAAAGGGAAGGGGAGCGATGAAGAGAGGGAAAGTAGTTAGAAAGAAAGGGGGGAAAGAAAAAGAAAGGAAAGAAGAAAACATGTCAAGGAAAAAAGAAAGTTAGAAAAGAAAAATAAGAAAGAAAGCAGGAAGAAAGTAAGACAGCAGGAGAGGAAAGAAGCAGGAGGTTGAGAGAGAAGGACAGACAGGTGGAAGGAAGGGTTGAAGTGAAGACGCATTAAAAAAGGAGACATTTGAAACCCGGCCGCCTCCCTCTGCAGGCAGGCAGACCCAGACTTCATCAGCAGACCTTCATTTCAGCCTGGAGCTCGTTTGCTTCCTGCAGCCGTTAGTTTGCGTCGTTGGCTGAAGGGAAGTCGGCCAAATAAACTCTGGATCGATCAGCTGCTCCCAAACTCGGCGTCCACTTGGGATTCAGGTGACGGTGGCGGACAGACTCTTAATTAAATCCACGTTGCCCGGGATGCTGAGGGACGGTGTTTACTCTCAGTGTGGGCGCTTCCTAAACAGCCACTGGGTGAACGTGAACATCTGTCCACACTCCTGCTGCGCCTCCAATCAGGAGCTGGACCCTCCGAAATCCACGTCTAGATGCACAGTGAACCAAGAACCCCATCCCAGAAACCAGGAAATCCACTGATATTTAGACTGTATGAGGCCCGTTTGATCAGGATTAACATCACAGAGGGAGGAATGAAATACTCACTGTACTCCTCTGTGAGTCCGAGGAGGTTCAGGAGGCACGTGAACCCTCCAGGAGACGGTCTGTAAGAGACATTCAGCAGAGCGAGGAGACAGACACAAGCCTCCTCAGGGGAGGACACACAAAGTGAATCTGAGTCCTAACTGTGAACACAGACAAGAAGCACCTGCTGAGGACAGCATCACCTGACAGCCATCCAGAAAAACCTCCAGAAAACTGATTCAAAGTCAGATTCAAACAGGATTCAGAACTTCCTGAGCATCATTTTCTTCAGTCTCACACTGATCCAGTAACAGCAGTCTGTACATCCATGTTTACTGCTAACTGGAGCTGCTAACGGGAGCTGCTAACAGGAGCTGCTAACGGGAGCTGCTAACGGGAGCTGCTAATGGGAGCTGCTAACGGGAGCTGCTAACGGGAGCTGCTAATGGGAGCTGCTAATGGGAGCTGCTAACGGGAGCTGCTAACGGGAGCTGCTAACAGGAGCTGCTAATGGGAGCTGCTAACGGGAGCTGCTAACGGGAGCTGCTAACGGGAGCTGCTAATGGGAGCTGCTAACGGGAGCTGCTAACAGCTAATTCAGCTCATTCAACATTAGCATTGTCAGCTCCCACGAGTCTGCCTTTGCGGACAGCAGACAGACTCGTAGCTTCCTTGAATACTCTGGAGATCTGCAGCCTTTACAGCTCATTAAAAGAAAAAATGGAAGACATGAACCTGAACTAGTTCATTTTAATCTCTGTGAACTTGCACAACACTGCAGATACAGGCCACCGACATGACAGCAAAAGCTAAAACGCAGCAAATAAGAACAAAACTGATCTGATCTGAGTCCAGATTTCCACTGAAGAAATGTTGATGTCGTCTCGTTCACACTTCCAAAAGACAGCCGACAGAAAGACAGCTACAGCCCAAACACCATGTGTGACTTCAGCTGATGCACACACGCACACACACACGCACACACACACACACACACACACACACACACACACACACACACTCAGCAGTGAGTGGAAGCTGATCCTCTCTAAGCAGTGCGGTGGGAAAGTTTACAAGCTGCAGGGTCGAGGAAGCAGGAAGCAGCTGGAGAGTGTGATGTGATGCAAGGCGGAGGAAATCCAGGGAATTAGAGCGGATGTGTGAAGGCTGCAGAGCTCACAGCGCCGACACAGAGAGCAGGATCCACAGATGTCCCGGTCCACTGGGACGACGAGTCGGATCCTGATGGACGAGGAGCTCCACATGAAAATATCACATTTCAAGCAGGTTTTCAAGGTTTCTGTCACACAAATCAGAACCGAGACTCTGCTTAGAGCTGAGAGTGGAGAGACAGTCCAAACCACATGAGCGTCTGAGTCCAGCACCGTTAAAGGAGTCGCTGCAGTCTAAATGCTCCAACCAGACCCGGACAACATGCAGAATTAATGTCTGCACGGGAAAAGACGTCAGAGTGGAGGAGAAAAGGCTGCAGCTGAGGAAGTGAGTATGAAGAAGTCAGCTTGCTGGCTGCTAACGGGTTTGCTCAGCAGACTCAGACACTCTGTGGAGTGCAGGCCACAAACGGCCTCTTCTTCCACTGTCAGAGTAACTTTGACACTCAGATGAAACGGTGGAGGACGAACAGTTTGGACTGAACCCCTCGTGATTCTCTGAGGCCGTGGATTTGAGCTCAGACTGACCTTTGACCTGAAGGTCAGTCGGGACGCGAACACAACCGACAGACATTCGACTGGAAGGACGAAGACGACGGTCTACACTTCAAATGTATCCTAGTAACTGTTGTTTTGAGTTTGTTGAAGCTCCGACAACACACACACACACACACACACACACACACACACACACATTCCCTGTGATGAGTGACAGCAGGAACTATTAGGAAGTCAAAGGGAGGAGGGGGGGGATAATTGCAGCTTCTCCTTTGACTCTCAACACTTCTCCCACTCCTGCTGATCCATCAACACACACACACACACACACACACACACACACACACACACACACACAAAACCTCAGATAAGGAGAAACACTTCCAGGTTTCATCTGAGGGAGGAGAACAATCCAGTGAGAGACCGAAGCAGAAACCAGATAGAGAGAGATGGAAGGAGGATAGGTGAGCCAGAGGACATGTAGAGCAGGAGGACAAGTAGAGCAGGAGGACAAGTAGAGCAGGAGGACATGTAGAGCAGGAGGACAAGTAGAGCAGGACATTCTTCCTCAAGCTGAGGCGGCTCTTCATCAGGTTTATCTGCTGCCTCTGAGTTTCACGACATTTACTGTGAAAATCAAGTGGAAGAATTCTGTTGAAGCTGTTTAAAAACCTTCGTGATGCATCGAGGACACGTCAGCACTGCACTCTCGTTACTGTAACGTCAAACTCTGAAGATGTTTGTGCGTTGACTGTTTGTGCGTTGACTGTTTGTGTGTTGACTGTTTGTGTGTTGACTGTTTGTGCGTTGACTGTGTTTGTGTGTTTACTGTGTTTGTGCGTTGACTGTGTTTGTG
>JBBMOE010000116.1:46841-86187 GCA_037975065.1 Chaetodon trifasciatus
TGTGTGTGTGTGTGTGTGTGTGTGTGTGTGTGTGTGTGTGTGTGTGTGCAGGAGTAAATATACTGTATATTTGTACAAGATACATCTGTGTATGTATAATGTAATGTAAAACATAAACTGTAAACATTTTGTGACAGTACCTGAAATATTTATAAATACTGTGGCTGCTGTGAAAATACTTCTCTAAAAGTACTGTGAAAACACTGCAAACATGCTAAAAACACAGAGGACATACTGCAAACAGACTGTAGAGATGACTAAACATACTGTAAGTACACAGTGACACCTTCTCACATCTTTAAATACAGTCTACATGAAGTACACTACACTCCAGCACTGTTACACTTCCAGCTGAATTAATGAGAGCTGGTCCTGGTTCAGACCTCAGACCAGGTTCCAGCCTGCTGTTTGTGAACAGGCGTCCTGCCAAAGTGCCTTTAAGCAACGCGCTGAAGCTCTGAGAGCTGCTGTTAGCACCCAAGCTAACAGACAGATCCAAGAACAGCAAGTCAGGACGAGTGAGAGCGTGAAGGAATGAATGAATGAGGCGGGGAGAGTAGTGCAGCCTTCATGGAGTGTGTGTGTGTGTGTGTGTGTGTGTGTGTGTGTGTGTGTATGGGGGGGGGGGGGGGCTCTGCAAACTTGCAAAAATCAACTAGAACTCAGTAAAGACAGAAACTTTCTGCTCTGGATGTCTGTTCACGTCTTCAACGAGAAGTGTTTCATTGACATTGACTTGATTTCTGCGCACACTCACTCTCTCTCACACTCACTCTCACACACACACACACACACACACACACACACACACACACACAGCGGTGTGGGTTATTCTCTGTGCTGTGAATCAGGAACGTGCGTCACTTTCTCCGCCGCTAATCGATTTTCCTGCAGCAGCAGCAGCAGCAGCTTCAGAGCTTCAGTCGCGCTCATCGCTGTCTTTCTGCCACCGAAACCACTGGAATCCATTTTCACTGGCTGGAACTCCCAGTGACCACAGTCCGCCGTCCTGGAGAAGACAACTGCAAACGTTTCCGACCAGGTCCAGATTTAAACTTCCACGCTTGGATACGAACACTGATGAGCTCCATGATTAGCAGACCTGATCCAGATGTGCCCGATCAGAGGACTTCCTTCCTCGCTGGACGTCCATGACGGCTCCAGATGTTTCAGAGGTCGTCCCTGCTGCTCCCAGTCCTCAGGCTGGTGGCTTTCACGGGTTTCCAGCTGGTTGTAGTTTGCAGCTGTGAAGAAGGATCGACTCGAGAGACAGAAGCATCAGCAGCACCTCACAGATGCTCATTCCAGCCTTCTCTAATCCAACCAGCTCTTTAACCTGCAGGAACCAGAGGCGGTCCCTGCAGGACCCCTGACCCCGACAGGTCAGAGGTCAGACTAACTGCTGGTGTAGCTTTACCGTCGCCTCGGGCTCCAGATGCTTCAGCACACCTGACGGAGTCTGATTTCACGGCGCTGAGGACGAGGACGAGGACGAGCAGAGAGACAGAGAAAACGAACCTTCATGGACGAAACCGCCTGAAGGGATTTAATCCGGAAAACCAGCCGGTCTGTGAACACAACACGGGTTCACGTCATCACGTCAGCGGTCCTCATGTCATCAGGTCAAAATGTCTGTTTGTGGTCCGACAGGGTTTTTTTCATCTGAGTAAGGTTTTATGACTCGCTGCTGAGATTTTGTTCCCGGTTGCAGAATCAGCTGTTTGATCGACGCTGACATGAAAAAAACTGCTGTCAGAGTCCTTCGTATCCAGATGTGCCAGCTGTGCTGCCTTTAAGATCTTTTCACTTATTTTCAGAGACATTTCCTCCATTTCACTGCGTTTCTTATGCTGCTGAGGGAACCCATGGCGGGTATCGTGCTCTGTAATACTGAATTTTAGTCTTCTCAGGACTAAGACTGCAGCATTAAGCACCAACACGTGCATTCAGACACGAACGCTGAGCTCCTGGTTCTCTCTGTCAGAGCGTGAAGCCGGCTGAGGACGGTCGACCGGCAGTGAAACGCCGCTTCCTGTTTGGTGTGAGGGGTTAAATTTGAGAGGAGCGGCTCCTCTGATCCAGTTTTATCACAGCGCATCGCCTCCGGCTGCGACTTTCATCTGCTGCTCCTCTTAATTAATCACACTTCCAGCAGCAGAGTTCAGCTTCCTCCAGGCGCTTTAATTAATCAGCCTCACTGGGAGACATTCATTACATCCACCTGACAGATGAGAAAAGTGGAGGACATTTGTCACGCTGCAGAACCTCAGGCAGCCTACACCTTTTATTCACGCTCTCCTTTTCTAATGTGTGGCAGCGAGACGAGCCAGAAAAGATCCGTTTCAAGGCTGAAGCAGGCCGACGTGACGGCCGCTTCACAACCCTTCAGGTGTGCTGCAGAAATCAAAACTACCTGCAGGTGTGGGACGGCCTCCTCCATCAGGAAGTCAAATGTGCTGCACGTCCATCCGTCACCTCCACAGCTGGACCTCCCACTGCTTCCTGTTCCAGCACTGAACACTGAAACTGGACGTGAATGATGAGCCGAGGAAGGACATGAGGCCGAAGTCTGACACCAACACGATCACACTCAGACGTTAGCATTAGCACTAGTCAGAGTTAACAGGAGGCGTGTTTTCAGCTGGACTTTGAGACACTCGACAGCTCCTCTTGTTTCCTGATCTGTTCTTTTGCTCTTAAGATTCACCCGGATGGACAGAAAACCAGCTTTTGTGTGTTTCTGAGCTGCATTTGGTTTGACATCAGAGCTGAAAGACATCACAGCCAAAGGAAACAGAGCTGAAAGATGTGTGGGCGTGCGTGCGTGCCTGCCTGCTGCAGTATCTGACGCTCTCATTGGCCGGCTGCCGTCTTCACATTCCAGACTGATGGCGGCAGGAAGCCGAGACGTCTCCCATCAGATAAAACCACCTGCAGACGTTAGCGCTCTCTGCACAGTCTCAGGCTGGACAAACTCGGCTCCTGATTGGTTCTGAGGCTCCGTGGCCTTCAGCCCGTCGAGCGCCGACACTGAGCAGTTCATTTGAAGGTTTAGTCTGGAATCACTTCGGGGTCGAGGTTCAAACGTTGAGCGTCGATCGGTCACGTTCTGGGTTCATTCAAAACGGTGACTGAGGTCAGAGTTCGGATGAAGAGATGAAACGAGTGGCTTCTTCTTCTTCTTTCATGTTTAAGCCCTCCGACCTCACGTCTTCATCCAGTGGGCCGGCACAGGGAGCCTGCCGTGGGATTCAAACCAGCGACCTCCGGTTTTCTCCTCCGCCGTCCTTCTGCCGCTGAGGGAAAGTTCAGCTGGAGGAAAGCTGCAGAGAAGCGCAGCGATTATTTCATCACTTATCAGCAGGAACGAAATGGATTATTTCTGCTCGACGCCTCGTCCGCTGATAAACGATGACAGATGACGAATGCTCCTGCGAGGCGGGCTGAAAGAGTTCGTGGGAAATATTCCAATTATTTCTCCGGCCAGACGTGATGGATGACTGCACCGGGAACAAATGAATCAGCTAACAGATACAATGTGAGCGAGGCCGCTGCTGCAGGCTGACCACGATTCCTCTTCCATGTCGTTTTCATGTGAGAGCTTCAAGCCGTCAGCGACTCAAAGGACGTGAACGCAGCAGAGGCAGCTCCCACAATGCAACTGTCTGCAATGTTCATCACACCATTCATGCCTTGTACGTGCCCAAATCTGTTTAACGCTTCCTGTTTGGAATTTGAAGACATCACTATGACGTCATCAGGGTGATTTATATCATGTTCGCCGTCGTGCTTCAGCTCAGGATGACGACCTTCATCCTGAGCTGAAGCATCTCAACAGCTGCTGGATGATGGTGATGAACTGTGTTCACACATTCACGCTCCCCTCAGGACGTTCAGACGTTCACGCTCCCCTCAGGACGTTCAGACGCTCACGCTCCCCTCAGGACGTTCAGACGCTCACGCTCCCCTCAGGATGAACTGGAATAACTCCGGTGATCCTCTGACTGTTCATCTAGCGCCCCCTTCAGGTCTGTAAAGTGTAATCCCATCAGCCTCAGCTGCTCTTTGTGTTTACTGCTAATTAGCAAATGTTTTGTGCTAAATGCTAAAGTCAGCATGCTAAAGGTATGCTTACCACATTTACTGTCATTGTGTGGGGTGTTAGCATGCTAACATTTGCTAATTAGCACTAGAGTTGGACTTTAAAAGGATCTTTGTGAATATGTGGGTGGAGCACAGTCCATGACCACAGCTACGTCCTGAAGGCGTTTAATAGAGCGACGAGCGGCCAGCTGCACCTTCACGACTCTGGATGAGTTCCCGCTGCGGCTCCTTTAGGACCCCGATCCAGTTCAGCTCCTCTTCCAGCTCTGTGTCCAGCAAACCTTTGATTCTTCACCTCTTTGTGACACTGCAGGCATCCGTCAACATGGACGCTTTACAGTGTGGACACACGTCACCAAACTCAACCAAACAGCCGAGGATTGGTTGATTCTGAGACCTCAACAATGACTTCAGCTCATCTGCACGGCGGCGTGCAGAAAGGCCATCGATCGGTGTGGCTGCTGGACGATGAGGCAGATTTAATATGATTTCCACTGTGTTCTTTGTAATTGTGCAGCTGCAGCTCGGCCCTGCGGTGAGGAGCAAACGCAGCGAAAGGAAAGCGGAGAGAGGACGAGGTTAATGAATGTCACGGAGGAGAGACTGAGTGTGTGATGACAGCAGAGTCTGTGTGGTTCAACACGGAGAGAAATGAAGACGAGACGCAGCTCAAAAAGCACCTGAAGAGACCTGATTAGACACACTGACACTGATAGCACGTCGCTGCAGTCCGTCTGAACGCGCAGACGAGTCAAATAACTCTGAATAAGAGGAGGAAGAGGAGCAAGAAGAGGGGCAGGAGAGCAGAGACATGACAAACACAATGTGGAGGATTGAGTGAAAAACAAAGAGAAAGAGACGAAAAGCAGCCGACAGCAGTGAAATCTGAGGTTTCTTCTCCAGGAAACAGAAAATCTTTCTTAAACTTCAGTCAGACTTTGATGTTCGTTCTAACCTCTGAAATCTCTTTTAACTTCAAGGAAAGAGCTGGAAATCCACGTTTGGTTTGACTGAGGCTGTGGACGTTAACGGGGCCGCTCTCCTGCATTAAAGCTGCTCTGCATTTCTTTGTTTTGCTCCTGTTACACACAGCGAGACAACAGAAGACACAAACCCCGAAGCAGCTTCCAGTTTCCAAAGAACGTCCCGAACCGCAGAGACGTGACTGCTGAGGACAAATCAATACGAGGAATCACATGAATAATAAAGAGCTGGACGCCGTCGTGAGCTTTGCCTGCTGCTCTCTGCAGCGAGCCGATAACTCTATAAGACTTGAAAATATTCAGCACATTTACAAACCAGACTTCAGTCCCCGCACGCTGCTCTTAAAACGTGTCCTAATTAGTCTCAATGAATTCCTGGAAGGCCAGCAGACGAGGTCCCAGACAAAGTCAATCGATGAGGAGCTGTGGTTCAGTCCATGTTAAACAGGCCGAGTCTCAGATCCACATCAGGAAAGCTCCTCATCCTCAGGACGCACGCTGAGGAAGACACGTGGGCGGAGCCGCCGCGACGTGCTGACCACACGTGGACGAGAGGGTGGAGCTGGGGACGCTGCTACGCCTCTATTCTGGTCTCACTGTAAGCGGGAGCAAAATTTACAAAATGAACGTCACGCTGTGCTGAAGAAGACTTAAAAGTCCAGACTGAGACCATGAAGTCATCAGGAAACTGTCCACTGACGGGAGAAATCCAGCGAGAGGAAGCCTCAGTTTCTCATGAGCTCCCGTACAGTCACACCTCTTCATGCAGCCCCCTGCTGGCCATCAGAGAGAATGCAGATTTAAGGCACTTCCACAGGGCCTCGCAGGACAGGACGCCACGAGGACGATCATTCATTTACAAATGAGGCCAACCAGTGGAAACCAGCTAAAGTCCTGTTTTTACGTAAATCTGTGAGCAGAACTTAACACAATTCTGTCACCAGATAGCAGAAAAATTACCGTAATCTGATCATTTTCATGTGACCGAGTCTGTCATGCTGTGCACCACATGAGCACAGGTGAGCAGCAGGTGTGTACGACTCTTCTCACTCAAAGCTGTGACTGTTTTTGACTAACATAAGAAAATACATGCACACAAGTGTCATCTGTGCATCTCCACGGGGATTTAATATGAGCAGATGTGCATTCGGGAAATGACGTCCATGTTGGTTAAGAGTCCGGTGTTTGATGGAAACTTCCAGAAAGGCCGAGACGTCAGCGGGTCCAGTTTCATGAGGCGGAGTCCAAGAACGCACACAGCGAGCGTGAAAGGAGAAGTTTTCTGAGCGACAAACACAGACTTCTCTCTTTGTTCTGTCTGTCAGCGAATCTTTTGTCCTCCTGTTTGCCTTTTATTCGTCTGCATAAACAGGACGGAGGAGGACAGGGAGGAATGAAAGAAGAGGGTGAATCCATTTCAGACTCGGGGGGACGGCTCGATTGTCTCCGCGAAAAGAAAAACCGCAGCGTGGAAAAAAGAAGGAGCGGAGCCATCGCCCGGAGGACGGACTGGAACGTCTCCGAGTGAAAATGTCAGCGGACAAAAGCGGCAGATTGGCACAGCGAGCAAAACCTGCAAGCAGAGAGGACGTCCTGTGGGGCTGCCAGGACCTGCTCAGACCACTTCAGTCCTGTTTCTGGGTCAGGACAGCAGAGGACAGAGAAGAAGCTTCCCGCGGTCTCGTTAATGTCCTTACTCTCGCTGAATGCTGATACTTCACACTCACCAGCTTTTATTGTTCAGCTCTGGTCGGCTGGAGAAGGAGAGGGTGTGGAGAGCGGCGAAGGACAGGAAGCAACCAGCGATTCACAACAGCAGAGATAAAAGAGGGACGTGAGAGACAGCTGACGACTGCTGGAGTGTGAGGAAGGTCGGACTAATCAGCTGAGATCACAGGAGACGAGAGAAGTCAAACGAGGGTTCAGCGCTGAGTGTCAGGTCATGTGACACCGCCCACCTGCCGTCCACGGGAAACATCCGCCCTCTCACCCACCAGTGATTCCCTCCATGCGCTAACGAGTCCAGCGCTGGACTCTCAAAACCGTGTCACCATCAGCTGATCACAACCAAGACCGGACCAGAGACCGGACCAGGGACTGGACCAGGGACTGGACCAGGGACCAGAGTCCAGACCAGAGTCCAGACCAGAGTCCAGACCAGAGACCGGACGATTGTAACGCAGAGCAGTCTGAAAGCTTTGGCTGCATCCTGCTCTGGAGGGTTCAGTGTGAGCTGCTTTGGTCCAGAATCTGGAGCTGCAGATTTGGGCTGATCTGGGATGTAAATCAGGCCAGTTAGCAGCTCTCAGACCAGCTCTGGATCAGCGTCGTCGCTTGAAGTGAAAGAATTCGACCAGAGAACCTGCAGCCATGACGACACTGTATGTGTAAATATACAGGTGGCTAATGTTAGCATGCTAGCATGGCACAGCACCCTCTGGGAAGACCCAACGATGAGACAGCAGAAGACGCAGAGACTGACGACAAAAAGAAAGCTGCATTTACCAGAAAACACCGACGTAAACACGACTGGCTCACCAGCGAAGCCTTGAAGCCTTCGAACCCTGCAGGGAAAGACATCCTGTCCTCCACAGGGACACAAGCTCAGGGACTCTGCGCTGACTTGTTTCATATCACAAAGTAATAATACAAATAAAGTGCATGATATATATTTAATAATTGAATTATGTATTGTGCATTTTATTGTGTTTTGTCCGTCCATCCGTGCGTGTCCTCACCCGCCCCCCCGTCCGGGCTGAACGACCTGGACCTCAGAGTTGTCTTTGAAACCTGAGGTGTGGACATCCTTCCTCTGGTTACGCGTCTCTGTGGTTTGTCTTCTGTCAGAGGAAGAGCGCAGCAGCACTTCACCTCCACACAACACGACAGCTTCGCACCGTTAACCTTTGCAGATGTTTACGGCCTCCACTGTTCAGCCCTCTGAGCGCAGGACATTCTCTCTGACCGCTAACTCTCAGTAAAAAGCTCTAAATATTCCCCCACACACACCATAAAACACACAGTTAGCTGGTGGACATCCATCACTCTGACTTTCTCCTGGTTTCTGTCCCACAGAAACAAAAGAGTCTTTGTGTTGGATCTGGACTGGGTCTCTCTCTCTGCAGCCTCGCCAACTTCTCCGCACGAGGATTTAGGAATTAGGCAATAAAACAGGAGGCAGTTGAGACAAATCCCACAGCTTATGGAACAACCCCCACCAGCAGCCCTGAAGACAGACCGCGGCCGACCACAGACTGGTGAGACGTGGGTTTGCCCTGTGGGTCAAAATGCAGCTCAGAGGCTCAGGAAACCCTCTAAGTGTTGACCTGCGGTAAAGAAACCAAACCCTGTGGAGAGTTCACGACTTTTAATGTAACATGTGGAAGCTTATTTACTGCGTCGGAGTTCCCAGAAGTCTGCAGCGCTCCTCAAAACAAGAACATAACTTCCAGAGTCTGACGCCGCCACCAGCGGACGCCATTGTTCGTCTGCGCCTAAACTGACGCGAACCACTCTGTCAAAACAAAATGCTGTAGATCTGGTGCGATGGTTAAGGCTTGGTTAGCGTTATGATCCGGGGACGTTTGATGTCTGCGCCGAACATCTGGACGTGGTTCTGGAACAGTTGTGGTCGTAAAAGAAACCGTCACTGACGTCGGCTGAAAACAAGAAACCACCACGATGTTTTCCTCTTTGATCCGTCCAGCCGTCCGTGGACTTTGTGTCGCTACAACGAAGTCACATGACTTTCCTCTTTGCTCCCGAAGGACAAGAACAATAATTCATGCAGACACTGGAGGGCGATGTCCCCTGACCATAAAGAGGCAGCTCTTGCTGGGAGGACGCAGCTCGAGATGCTGTCCATCACTTTTCTGACGTCTCGGTTTGGCTCCTGCAGGTTCAGCCTGCGACCTGAGTTCACAGCCGCGGACGCCATGTTTGTGACCTGCAGTGTCTTCACGGGGACGCAGAGGTGTGTTTACAGTGAGTAAAACGGAGGACATCAATGGCAGCTTTGTGACGGCAGGCGACGTCATGTCTCCAGCCTTAAAGTCTGATCTGCTACACGTCCGTCCTCTCGACATACAGGACAAACTGCTTCCAGCGACACAATAAGCGTCTCATCAGAGAAAACCCAAACAACATGAACATTTTTAGGACAACCGGTGAACAACACGAAGGGTTCAGACTCAAACGTCTGTGATCTGGATTAAAACACAGTTCTTTCATTTGTTTTTACTGGATTTACAGAAGAATTCTTATCATTTATCACCTTTAAGGCTTTTCTTCACTGAATAAACTCACCAAGCAGCCGAATAATCAGACTAACTCAGAGTGAAATGATTATGACCGATCACCTCAGCCACTCTTAAAGTGTGTGTGTGTGTGTGTGTGTGTGTGTGTGTGTGTGTGAGAGCGTGTGTGTTTAAGAAGTCGATCCAAACTCTCAGTTTAGTTTAGTTTCTTCACCTCAAGAGCCTCTTTACACCGGAGAGCTTTCTGTCACACACTGCTCCAAACTGCCAGCTGATTCATAAACACAAGAGTGTGTGAGTGTGTGTGTGTGTATGTGTGTATGTGTGTGTGTGTGTGTGCGTGTGCGTGTGCGTGCGTGTTGGATCAGAGGTTAGATGTGAGTCATGGGATCGAGCCGGATCCTTCACACGGTTGATATCCAGAGAGCGAAATGATGAAACACCTGACAGCAAACAGTGATTTCACCTCCAGGGAATGTGATTAGACACACACACACACACACGCGCGCGCACACACACACTCTCAGTGTGTCTAACATAATGGCATTCCACAGCATACCGAGCCTCCCACCGCTCAGGATTGAGTTTCCTGCCGGGGGAAGCTATCAGAATGCATTGTGGGAAACATTCGGCTTCACTCAGAATGCTGAGGGGAGCTCAGCTGGACGGGACACAATGTGTTGACATCACTTCTCAAATGATCCCCCGCCCCGACGCACGCACGCACGCACGCACGCACGCACGCACGCACGCACGCACGCACGCACGCACGCACGCACGCACACACACACGCACACACACCCTGAGAGCAGGAGACGGACTAACAGCTGACAGACAGAAGAATGTAAACCTGCGTGAATCTACGTTTCCACACTTCCAGGACTGAATCATACACGTGACCTCCCACATCAGCAGGAAGTGCTCAGTAGGAAAGAGTTGAAATACCACTGAAGAACCCTCTTTGCTGGGTTCGGTCTTATTGCCAAGTTTAAGGCGACGTTAGTGAGGAAATAAGGCTGAAAGCTGAGGGTGTCGCCCGGTGGATTGTTGGACATTGAGTGTTGACACATTTATCCAACACAGCCTCTCTACGATGTCTGAAGCAGACATAACGATAAAACTCATCCACGTCCTCCTGAAACAGGCGACATGAAGAGCTACTGTGGGCGTACCTGGCGAGCTAACCGCTAACATGCTAGGAAGCCAGGGACACGCTAAGAGCCGGAGCGTTTACTCATCCTGGCGTTTCATTCTCAGGGTTGTAACCAGTTAACGAGCTTGCTAACTAGCTTGGCTGCTAATGGGCCAATAGCTTCAGATTCATATCCAGTTTATTTCAGAGACACACAGGTACAAACTAACTGTTGCTTCACTTTAAGTACAAACACGCGTCCTGAACACACGTCCCACAGACTGAAGGCTTGGACGACTCTCCTAGACTGACGTTTATTTTGAAAATCCTCCTTTTGCTCCACATTAGGAAGTCAGTATCCAAACACACACACGCACACACACACACACACACACACACACACACACACACACACATCTCTCCGGCGGCCAACGACTAAGCGAGTGTGTGTTATTGTTGCAGTTATACTCAGAGTGATCAGGAGACGAGCCGTCTCATTAAGGAGAACGAAGATGTTTACTTCCTCTGTCATTTCAGCAAATACAGCCGGAGCACAAATCAGCTGAGCTCCCTTTGTTTTCACAGTTTTGTTCCCAGGAAGAGACGGATTTGAAGAGCGCGCGCACGCACGCACGCACGCACACACACACACACACACACACACACACACATCTTTTTTTTGACTACTCTGTACTAAAGTTGACATCTATCCCTCCTTAAACAGAATCTTCACATGAATCGATCATCACACGGTTCATTTAGAGACAGAACAGACCATCAATGCAACTGACCAATCAGGCGGCTGTGATGTCATAGCTTTGGGACTCACAGACACGTGGGTCGACGTGGTGAAAGGGTCTATCTTAACCCTGGACCCTTTAAACCTGAACGGGACCAAACCGCCACAGGAGGTCAGCGATATAACAAGTTCCAGCTGGGACACAAAGCTCAGCGTCCAGGTCAAAGTCCTGTGTTTGACCCGTCCACCACGACCTGCTGCACGTGTTGGTGACGAGGATGATGGGAAAAATACATCCCTGACAAACACAGTGAAGCTCACGACGTCGGATCTTCACTCAAATGTCAGCGTGTGATTTTTAACGAGTCAGAGGTCAGAAGTTCTGGTTTCACTTCAGCTTTTCGGCCAGCTGTTAGCACGCCGTCAACGCCAACCGACCGACAAATCACCGACAAATCACAGACAGAAGGAGCGTTTGTCATTTATGTCAGACGACCTGAGAGGAAACTGGACGCTGAGGAGCAGCTTTCAGCAGTTTGACGGATCATTAACACACAGCCGACACGTGAAATAACACATGGATGACCGGACACATCTGTGTGTGTGTGTGTGTGTGTGTGTGTGAGAGTGTGTGTGTGAATAAAAACACTGTGCAGCTTCTCCAAACGGTCTTTTATAGGCAGAATTCAGCGTATGAATGAACTGTACATTCATGAACAAGCAGCTGCTACATGAACAGTTAGTGTGAACAACATCCAGGAACAGACAGAACGACACACCTGACACACCTCCGACCTTTTCATTCTGGGAGGCAGAAACTCGTTTTCAGGTCAAATGTTTGAGGTTTGAACATGAAATACCTCTCGTGTACGAGAACTAAACCGACAGCAGCAGGTTTCAGTCAACGAGCGGCTGAATCTGAACCTGCGAGGTGACTTAAACCAGCAGAACAGCCTGTGATGCAGAGATCGAACGACGGCAGAGGCGCGAGAGGAACACTTCAGGCCGACACCGTGACTTTAGTGACACCACAATTCAATCCTGGCAAATCTTCAGCATCTCAATTAGTGAGGATGAGACGCTCTCGACGGCCAGGAGCAGCGCTCACACTCCACAGGAAGTCCATTAAGTAGATGTGTGTGTGTGTGTGTGCGTGTGTGCGTGTGTGTGCGTGTGTGTGCGTGCCTCAGGCCTCGGCCAGGCAGCTCATGACCTTCAGCATCAGCTCCTCCTTCGTGTGTTTGGCGCTGACGAAGACTCCTCTTCCTGTCAACCAGGCCGACAGGGTCCCAGAGGGCAGCTTGGACAACTGGAGACGGGGAGACAGACAGAGACAGGGAGACAGCTGAGACAGAAGTTTCAGCCTCGTGCCTCAGTTACTGCACAGCCCGCCGAGCCGTTCAAACATCGTTTTCCTCCATTTCTGCAAATCAAAGCAGCGTCACCGGAGAGGTTGTACGTGTTAGGAGATAAATCCGTCTGTGGGAGGAAAATGCCACCTCCTCACCTCCTGAAACGAACACTCCTGCACAACACGCCCACACTAACAGACCGCGCTCCATCAGACCGGGAGGGAAAATAAAAACACGCCGACGCCGACGCCGTGAAGGAGAGAGCTAATTAATGTGCTGAGAGGAAATCTGAACAACACGAGAGGAAAGCAACGCGACTGACGAAGAGCGCGACGGAGGAGATGAAAACACAGACGGAGGGAAAAGAAGAAGAGCTTTTTAATCTTCCACGGCTCTGAAACAAGAAGAGGATCTCAAAAACATCGAAAGCAGAGTCAGAAAAACATCTGACGTGTTTCTGTGGAGGATCGTGGTCAGAGTTACCAAGACAACGAAGACAAAACAAAGACAGAAAGAAGCTCAGAACACCGAGTCACCACGAGCGTGTACTGTCACCACGAGCGTGTACTGTCACCACGAGCGTGTACTGTCACCACGAGCGTGTGTTTGAGAGCGTACTGTTACCACGAGCGTGTGTTTGAGAGCGTACTGTTACCACGAGCGTGTACTGTCACCACGAGCGTGTACTGTCACCACGAGCGTGTGTTTGAGCTGTTGGCGTGTCTCTTCAGCCAGCAGACGTGTTGCGGCTGATCGCAGCGGCTCAGACAAACAGTGGAAAGTGTTTGTTGAACTACTGAGGAACAATGTGTCCGGGGGCAGCCGTGTAAATAAAGTAAAAGACAAAGTGTAACTGATGTGTTGTTCTTGAAAACTTGCAGGTTGAAGCTGTAAAACTGATAAATGTTGTTATTAATGTGCGGCGCCCCCTGTGGGCTCCCGCCCCCTCCTGAACATTCATCACTTTAACAGGCCTAACCCTCCTCTGAAGGGGTGTTTGGGGGGAAAGCGAGGCCGGCAGAGCGGTGTGTGTGCGAATCATCACACGAACACACATCAACACATCACAGTAACGTATGCAGTCCTCCTAAAGGACGTTTATGAGGACGCTGCAGCTGTCCATGCAGAGTGGACACGCAGGACATTCATCACTTCTGAAGGCTCTTCTCCTCTGAAACAAAGCACCAGGTCTTCCACCTCTTCGCCCTTCAATATTTGAAACAGAACAAACCCTGTAGATAAGCTAGCGCCCCCTCCAGGCTGCAGCGTTCATTAACACCACAAAACAAAACGGATTTCTCTTTTCTCAAAGTCTCGAGATCGTCCTAAACGGACATGATGCAGACAGTCAAACCACGCTCGCCATTCACTTAAAGTGAGCGTGTGGGCAGATGTGTCCAACACTCTGGACACAGACGTCCACGAAGACACCCCAGTGAGCCAATGCCGACATACTGAAAATTACATCACGCAGACCCTCACATTTGTGCTTTACATCTTTAGCCGTACTTCAAGTTTGTCCTGCGGGTGGCGCCAGAGGAAAGGTTGTTATCTAAATCAAAAGCCGTTATCCTCTGAGACTCGGTCGGTCGTAGCTGTTGGTGGCGGTCAGCTCCATCAGCACCATGCTAAAGACACTGGTGTTATTAGTGAAAGCAGGAGTCTGTGTCGGGAGGACGAAGGACAGACAGACAGACAGACAGACAGAGGGACATGAAGGAGACAGGAGGGGCACTTTGTGCTCTGACCTGGCTGCTTCTGGCCATTTCCTCCACATCCACGTCTCGCACTGCACATCTGGATTTCTTCGGCTTCGACTGAAACGACACAGAATCACAACACGGAGAGTTTTCAGCTGGGATCTAACACAGCAGCAAGAACAAGGAGTCGACGCAGAATTTATTCTGTCATCACCATCGTCAAACAGCGAGGAGCTGCTGGTAGGACTGAGACATGTCGCACTCCGTGTCTCAGGAACAGCCTCCATGTTTTAGAAATAACACGAAAAGACGGCTCACGACAGAAAGGAGGGGTGTAAGACCTGAGTGGAGATTAACTGGAGTGAATCTGTCCAAACCACCTGGACTCACCCGTCTGCTGCTGGTGGACGTGTCTTTGCCGGAGACATCAGAAGATGTCTGCGGTCCAGCTGATGGTTGTTTTGTTGTTCTGTCCTGCACTTCGTCTCTGGCGTCGGCAGCAGAGATGGCGTCCACGCTGGTTTTGGGGTTGGACTTAAACTTGATCTCCAGCTTTGGAGCGAGGATCAGCCCGGGTTTGGACTCCGGCGCGGGGCTGAGGCCGCCGACGTGCTTGACTCTGGGATGAGCTGCCGGCTGAGGAGCGGCGCTGCGGCGAGGTTTGGGGCGGCGGCTGAAGGAAGGAATGGATGGAGGAGGACGAACTGCAGCTGACAGAGAAGAAGCAGATGAAGAAGAAAAAGAAGAGGAAGAAACGGCAGCGGGAGTCTTCTTCCTCACGGCAGGGATCGTCACCCTCCCCCTTTCCTCCCCTCCTCCACTCAGCTGCTCCTTCTGCTTGTGGAGGCGCAGCAGGGCGACGTTGAGGTGGCGCGGTGGACACTTGTTCTTGAAGATGGGAACCAGTTTGGGAGCAGGGATCACTGGAGTTTGATTGAGGGGAGGAAGAGAGAAGAGGACAGATGAGGAGGAGGAGGAGGAGGAGGAGGAGGAGAGGAGGGCTGAGGCTGGCTGGAAGAGTGGTAGAGAAGAAGAGGAGGAGGAGGAGGAGGAGGAGAGGAGGGCTGAGGCTGGCTGGAAGAGTGGTAGAGAAGAGGAGGAGGAGGAGGAGGAAGGAGCTGACTGGTAACCCGAGGAATCAGAAAAGGAAAAAGACACACGTGAGGAGGAGGAGGAGGAGGATGAAGGCCAGTGTCTGTCCCCTCTACACCCTTGACTCTGACTCAGACTGCTCCACTGGGCTCCGTCCTGCTGGGAGGGAGGAGCCCAGGCTGGAGGCTGTGAACCAAAGGGGGGCTTCATGGGCTGGGGAGGAGGAGGAGGGAGCTGTGTGAGGACCGGCCTGATGGAGGAGGAGGAGGAGGAGGTCATCTGCTCACCGCTCAGCACCTGAGGAAGAAGAGGAGACTTCAGTGGAGGAGAAGCTGAAGCTGCGACCCTGTGGGGACTCCTGAGCCAGAGGTTGGGAACCCTGCTGAGGAGGAACATTTAAGTCGAAGACGCTCAGCGGAACGTTTCCACCTCCTGAACGTCTGTGACGGCGGCGTGAACAGACGAGGTCAGCCCACGTCTTCATCAACGAAGACAGGAACGTTAAGAGCAGGACTGAGACTGAGACGTCCTCCAGTTTCCACCACGAGACAGACAGAAAGTCCTCTCTCTCTGCTGAGCACCATGAACGTTCCAGCTGCTCTGTGAGCTCTGACTCCATCTCTGGACGCTGAGCTCCTCCAGACGATAACACACACTTCAGCTGCTCCTCGTCAATAACAAACGGCAGACGGAGGAGTAACTTTGATCCTGCTCATCACAGAGTTCGAACGGACATTTATTCATCATTACAGTTTCATCTACGGGCTTCACGGAGAGATCAGAGCTGTTCAGGAAACTCTCAAGAGGACGAGCAGCGACGATCAAAGACATGAAGAACGTTTGACCTGCTTCAGAAGAAAGGCCTCGAGAACATCTCCAACACACAGAAACGAGAGCTCCTGCAACATCACGTTTGTTTGTTTGTTTGTGAATCGAAGGCAGATCACTGCTCTACTTGTTTATCATGAGCTTAAAAATGTCCCTGGCTGCATCAGTCCACATGTCCAACACATATTCCCACAGTTCCTTGGGAGCGGCCGCTCTGTTGGAAACGGTGAGGCAGGACGTCTGTCCACGATCAAAACCACGAAACACTCAACTGAATGAGTTAATATTAGAAGAAGGATCACTTATTGTGAAAATAAGGACAAACGAGAGGAAACCTCATCGACGGAACAGCGAGTGCAAACACTGATGAACTCAGGTCGGTGATGTGAATCCACTGAGGTTTGTGCTGCTCATCTGAAGTCTGACACATGACGGTCCGTGGTCACACGTCCCTGCAGTTTAACAGCACGATAATCAAGAAAACGTCTGTGTGAAAACACTTCCTGTTTAGGTTTGGACGGTGTCCTGAACGCAGCGTTACTGTGGCAGCTGACAGAGCTACGTGCAGAAAACATTAACGTTGAGCCGTTAACACAGAGCGATGAAGGAGCGTCCACACGGGTCAAGCTTTCACAAAGGACCTCGTGTCCTTGAACACAGCACGGCTCAGATCAGATCAGCTGCTCACAAATGTCTCGGGGGCTGTGGGCGTTCCCACAATCATCACACTTCCTGCCATGAGAAATGTTTCTACACATCTTACTCGAGCTCTCGTCTCACATCTGCGGCACATTTTTCGTTAAAAGTCAACTCTGGAAACACATTTCCTCCACCCTCCTGCTGACATCCGTATCATGAAAATGAGTCCTCGCCATGCTGCGAGGAAACTTCCTCTCCTCCTCAGCGTCGCACCTTTATGGTCGTAAAACTGTCCGTGAAGGTTTTATAGGTGGGAGACGCTCCGATGATCACTTTTCCTCTCTCCACCTCCACCTCCACACACTCACACTAACTCAGCGGAGAGACGGAGGGAGGAACCTGCACAGGGAGGAGCGTTAGCAGCAGCCGCAGGCCTGGACTGACGCCTCCAGACCTCAACAACGTCCAGCGTGCAGCTCAGAGAGCAGAGGAAACACTTCCTCTGCGAGGTCCCTCAACATCACCGCCCACTTCAGCAGCGTTCACGTCTGTGTGTGTGTGTGTGTGTGCGTGTGTGTGTGTGTGTACCTGTGCAGCAGTGTTCAGACCGGCTGTGTGGTGACAGGGTCTGCTGGTCAGCCGTGCAGGGAAGCCACACACACTCTGCAGCCGCTCCCTGATGTCAGACAGGAAGGAGCTCAGCGCCCCCTGCAGGTCGGCCCGGGGGCAGCGCTGCACCGGCTGCAGGCGGACGCAGCTCAGAGGGTAGCTGCTCGGCATGAAGGTCAAAGGAAGCAGCTTCTCCTCATCAGATTTCATATTCTAGCAACATCAAGCCGTCACGTGTCACATTTGGTACGTTTGACTTTCAGCTAATTCATCACCGAGTCGTTCAGGATACGTGAAGAGTCTCTCGCCCACGAGTCTGAAGTAGACGCTGCAGTACACCACCTCCTCCTCTGCAAGCTCAGGGAGTCTGTAACCATACTGCGACACACACACACACACACACACACACACACACACACAGAGATGTTTTAAAGCAGTAAATATATGAACTAAATGGATCAGAATTAGCTGCTTTGTATCAAAGGACTCAGCCGAGCCCTCAGATCGACTCTCAGATGATTTGTGAGTGAAACCTCTGAAGACATGAAAGTCAGCTCAGAGTGTTTACAGTCAGATCTGCTCCGTCACAATTCTGTTCATTGAAAACAGCGTTTTAATCAGGCCAAGCTCTCAAACAGCCGTTTGTGCCAGACAACAGACACGTCTGACAGGCAGACCGGCACTGCCCGGAGCCTGCAGCGCTGTCTGCTTCAGCTTTAATGTTGCTTTCTTCTCCTCTTCAGCGCCGTGATGAGAGACGGACGGACGCCTCGCCTCAGTCTGAGCCCTCGCCACAACCTGACAGCTGCACAGATCACATCAAACCACACATCAGTCTCCCTACCAGGCAGTTCCAGTGGCTCTGCAAGTCTCTGTAGGTCCGAAACGGTCCATCTCTGGGCAGCCGACGGCTGATGGAGATAATCTGACCTCTCTTCATGCTGAACACACACACACACACACATTAAATTATACAACACAACCTGTTCAGTGTGAGATAAATCTGTCCATCAAAGAGTCACTTTGAGAGTTGAGAGGATAAACTCTGAATCAGAGGTGTGGGTTTAAACAGAGCTGCAGTGCCACCTGCTGCCCACAGTCAGTACAACACAGACGTCTCTCGTCCACTGAGTCCACTCAGTTGACTCTGTGACAAGTTGAGGAAAATCACGTTAATATGATCTTAAAGAAAACAGTCCGTCTCATGCTGTCGCACGTCCTCCAGACCTGTGTGAGGGACACGATTCACACGGGACAGCTTCATGCAGAGCTGAGAGACAGAGACCAGCTGAGAGACGCCGCATGGTGTTTGTGTAATGACCTGATTTTCTGCTCATCTGCAGAAAAACCAGCAGAGCTTTGTTGAGTCTCTCAGCTCGGCCGTCTGTCTCAGACCCCTTTGGTCTTTTTGGTGTTGTGTGCATCGTGTCCAGCAGGTGGGGCTGTCCTACCTGGGCAGGACGTGGCACCAGACGGCTCCTCCGGTGGAGGTGGGGCTGAGGACGGAGTCAGGATCACTGCAGAACCTGCTCAGCACTAACGGAGGGAGGTCAAAGTCCTGCAGCTGCCACAAACACACACAAATCCTCATTTTTCACAGACCTCCTCCTCATCTTCCTCACGTTCAGCTCACGCTCTCCACCATGTTTGTTCCTTATGTTCCAGGACAGAAGTGATTATGCGTTACAGTACTGCAGTCATTTCCCATGACCGCGCTCTGAGTGAGACCTTTAAATAAAGTTTTCCGCTCCTCACCGTGGTCGGCGGCAGTCTGACGGCGGTGGCTTCGATGCTGATGCACAGCTGGCCTTGGCCGGTGCTCAGCTCCACGCCTGACAACACAAACAATGAGGTTTGAGACGTCTCATCAGTCACATGGTCCACCGGTCGCCATCTTCACGTTCTTCAAACAGAACTGTATTAGATTCACGCAGTAACAGACATGAACTTCTCATCTTTGGTCCAGACTCGTTTACTCGTTAATCACACAACTGTGACGTGACTGTGATCCACCACCTGCAGGTGTGATCAAAGACAAAGAGAGACTTACTGGCGGCGCTGAGCCTCCCCCTGTCAGACAGGAAGTCTTTCCCTGAGGACAGACACAGTGAGAACAAAGCAGCTCTGGGACACAACAAGACAGAGGAACCTTTTCCTGTCTGAAAGCTTCAGCCTTCATCGAAGCCACCATCAGATTAAACGTCGGTGTGTAATCACATGAGGAGGTTCAAATGTTTCTTCTTCTTCTTCTACCATTCAAATTTGAGTACAAACACACACACTGAGTTTAAGTCAGACTGGGTCCAAGGTGAAGGCTGTCACACACACATTCAGTCTATTAATAATCCACAGCTGATGATCAGAGATTATGTCTATCCTGATCAGAGGTTTCACACACACAGGAGCCTCAAACAGACTCCAGGTGGCGCCGTTTCCACTGCAAGCTAAAACACACGAGTCCTGAGTTTTCAGTCTTCAGTGAGCGAGGACCTGGTCCTCTCACGTCCCGCCACAGTCCACCGGTCTGACCCGGTGCAGAAGTGTGCACTGGTGCGGCGGGTCACAGCAGCGAGGACAGCAGAATGAAGTCAAACCGTCACAAACACGGCACACGTCAAAAGTAATGGCCGCTGGTGTGTTGAGGCAAGCGCGCGCACGCACGCACGCACGCACGCACGCACGCACGCACGCACGCACGCACGCACGCCCGACATACCGCTGATGAGGAAGAGTCCTGCTTTATTCCAGCTGGGAGACAGTCTGGTGATCAGAGAGAAGGACAGACAACACTGGAGCACACCTGGAAACACACACTGAGGAGAGCCCAGCTACACACACACACACACACACACACACACACACACACACACACACACACACACACACACACACAGAGTCAAACAGAAAGCATCACTTCAGCCTGACTGCACAGTTTTGGGTCCACATGTCCACCGCTTCCTCCCACCTGCAGACCGCGTCTCCGTCCAAACAGCTGGAGGACGCCTCTGTGGAAGAGCTGGCTCTACAGGACGAGGAGAGTTCATCAGAAACACAAAAGGTCAACTCAGAGTCGGACGAGGCCGTTTGCATCAGCTGGAACAAACTGGAGGAAAACCTCAACACGGCTTGTGATTAAAAACGCTGGCGTGGAAACCAACATCCTCTGATCTGAATGGATCTACTGCTGGACATGAACGTGTCTTCATGTCCAGTAAGATTAAAAGTCATGTTGTCGGCCACACAAAGTTTGAATTTCAGGTTTTTCATGTCCACCAGCGTCCGTCTCCAACGTTAACCGAGTGTTACACGACAACCACTCCCTTCCCACTCCATCACCCGGCGACCCTGAGGGCGACGCGGCTGCGTGGACGTCAGCCGTCAGTCGTGTCCACGTGTACCAGAGCTTTGAGACACACTTAGAGTCTTCATGGTGTTCAGGCGTCGCCGGCAGCACGCGGCACTCTGACAGGCCTGACACCGTCCAAGAGACACAAACGTTCGATGTCTCTTCTCCACCAACAGAGGGCGAGACGACGACACGTCCGTGCTACAGAGCGCGACGAGTGTGTGTGAGTGTGTGTGTGTGTGTGTGTGTGTGGGAATGTTTGGAATTCGACTGTTTTGGCTGCGTGTCTCT
This sequence comes from Chaetodon trifasciatus, assembly GCA_037975065.1. NCBI lineage: Eukaryota > Metazoa > Chordata > Actinopteri > Chaetodontiformes > Chaetodontidae > Chaetodon > Chaetodon trifasciatus. The sequence continues at coordinate 67,913 of JBBMOE010000116.1, forward strand.
GCTTGGGAAGCGCCTGCACGCAAACACGTCGTGTCGCTGAGAAGCCTCGGAGTGTGTGTGTGCATGTGCGTGTGTGTGTGTGTGTCATGGTATGTAGCGCGTGTGCAGACTGAGGTGGCGTGCAGCAGCCAAACTCACTCATCAGACTCATCAAGTTTACGACGTCAAAACTGTCAGCAAGACGAGCCGAAGGCGTCTCCCTCACACACACACACACACACACACACACACAGTCTAATAATCACATACAGGTACAGTAAAATAAATGTAATTAAATGTGTCGATGCTACAAATAACGATAACTAATAACTCCAGTGACAGCTTAATTAATCGACATCCGCTTCAATTTCTCCAGATTCTGTTTTATTTTTTTCATTTTCATTTTTTTAATTCAGTGTTTCATGATTTAAGCTCATCCTGTCATCAGAGTCTCATCGTGTGTGGTGTGTGTGTGGTGTGTGTGTGCGTGCGTGAGACTAACTTGAGTTTCAGACCTTGACAGCGAGGACACTTCGCACAGCGAGGACATTCTGCAGTCCTCACCTGGTCAAAGCTGTCTGACAGCGACGTCTTCAGTCAAACCAAGCCGTGGTCTGACTTCACTGCTGCTCACTCACCGTTCATACTGTGACGGCTTCCATCTGTTTCTGTTCATGCACATTTCATTTATATACTTCATTCACACTACTTCTTTCTTCACCTCTGTGTCTGATTTAAGGAGTTAACCAGAGACAGAAGCTCCTCTGAGGACAGTCTGCACAAACACTTTTCTATGCAGTTTCTGGATAATCTAAACACATCCATAACAAACACACGCTCACTGATGAAGAGCGCGATCCCGCTGTGGATGAAGAGTTCTGTGCCGTGTGTTTGTGTTTCTTACAGCCATGACCACCGTGATCTCAGCGAAGGAGTCCAGAGCCGGAGAGGCCAGAACATCAGAGTACAGCAGGATCAGCTCTCTGTGGACACACGCACGCGCGCACACACACACGCACACGCACACACACTCTTTAACCAAGGGCACGGCCACAGGAACGCTGCATTCAAGTGATGCAGTAAAAACTGGCTCTGTGACAGTGAGCAGGACCAGCCTCGGTGCGTTTTCACACACTTGCTTTGGTGTTTTGGTGCATAACGATGAACACGGTCAGACTGTCAAAGTAAACCCTCATAAACAGAAACATTCATCATAAAAATGTGACAAATATGTAAAACATGTGCTTTTAAACTGAATGAAGATGACTGGAACGTGCAAAAACTTTTTCCACCACAGATCCCTCCTCTAGATCCTCCTCTAGATCCTCCTCTAGATCCTCTCTGGACCTTTAAGCCGGCGTCACCTGCAGGTCTTCATCTGTTTGCTCCTCAGCTCCTCGTCCTCCTCCTGCAGAGTCAGAGTGACGCAGACCAGCTTCTTCAGGTCTGGAAGGCTGAGGAAAACCATCGACTGCTGGACTCCTGCGCTCATCCTGCACACACACACACACACACACACACACACGCACGCGCACGCACACACACCGCATACACATGGTTTCACGGGCAGTTTTAGCATCAAAGCGTGTTTGATTCTTACCTGTATCACTCTGTTAAAAAAAGATATTTCTGTCAACGTAATAATGAAAAGGTGCATTCTGGGAGATTCTTAAAGGTCTGTGTGTGGGACTTAGTGCCATCTAGTGGTGAGGTTGCAGGTTGCGACTCGCTGAGCACCCTTGCCTCACCTTCACCTACAGCGGCTGCTAAAGATGCTAAAGTCGGTCTCTGGAGTCCACAGAGCGTTTGATTTGTCCACTCTGGGCTACTGTAGAAGCACGGCCGTGCTCCCTCTGTAGATGTAAAGAGCTCATTGAAAGGTCATGAAAACCTTATTTCCAGGTGAGTAAACACGACTTATGAATATTATGTCACATTTTCTGCCAACAGGTCCTGAAAAAGTCCAGCATGCAAAATTTAAGCTTTCATTTAAGAAGCAGTGACAGATGATAGCATCTCCACCGCCCAAAATATAACTCATGTATCACCATTTATCAAGTATACATGACATTTCCTGGTTACAAACGTCCAGAATATGAGGATAAGTACTGACACGATCAGTCAGTCAATCGACAGGTGAAATGAGAATTTGCTGTTTTATATTTGTGAAGTTCATGTCATTGTGTTTGTTATTCACTCAAAATAAACCAGAATTATCAGCTTTGTGTTTTTCATATGATCTTAGACTTCGTTAAACATACGGTAGATTAACAACAGTTTTGTGATCATCTTAGCGATAACCTTTGAGCTCTGGTGACTTTTCCTGGATGTTCTGACACATTAAAGACTGAAATTCAAAAGAAAAGCTAGATCACTAATGAGAATAACACTGAGCTAAACCCTTACATCTGTCTCTCTTACCGTTTTCTATCTTCTTGATCCTAAAAACAAGATGTCCGCGCAGTCACCAGCTAGCTAAAACTAGCTAAGGCTACCAAGAGGCTAACGTTAGTGGCAGCTAACTTAGCTAACCTCGCTAGTGTTAAATTGTAGTTTTGCCGTTTTTTCGGTGATGTCTAGGTCACCTACCTCGTATTAATAGTTACACTACACCGTGATAATCGTTTCCTCTGAGGGAAATCTTACTTTCATGACAATTAGTCCCGTAAAGAGACAATTTAAGGAAACAAATTTATGAAGCAATACGACGTAAGCCCGAAGCTGAAGATAGGTGAGGAGGGCAGCGGAGGTCTCACTCTGCTTCAGTTTACGCAAACCTTTCTATCTCATGTCCAGCTTAGTTAAACCGGACACAGAGGTTATGTCTTCGCTATTTTTAACTGGAAATTTGGTTACCTGACTTGCACAAAATGTTTTTTAACTTGATGTCAGAACATATTATTTTGTCCCCCCACCAGGATTTAAGTCCAGTGAGTTTGGAAAAAGCACTTAGACCTTTAGACCATCATGTAGTGGGAATATGGGCTGCTGCTAAATTATTAAAAACAAAACAGCTGAATTCTCCAAACATAGAAGGAATATAGACATTAATTATTAATTTCACTGACAGTACTAGTAGTACTGACATTTGTAATGGTTGACCGCGTGTTTTTCTTCTCCAGTGGAGACACACCTCCAATCAATAAACAATCTTTGTCTTGGAATCTGCGAGTTTTCCCCGCCACTGAGCTGCGGAAGAAGAAAAAGCACTTTTTCTACACAAGGCGCCGATTTCTGTCACCATTTTACAACTTTTATCCTCAGCTGAGTGTTTAGGATCCAACGCCACCTCTGACTGACAGCTGAAATGCACCAAGAGGGAAATAAACAGTCATTCCGTGAGATAACGCGCCCACAGGCTCGTTGCGTGACAAGTGGGTTTCCTTGAAAGTCGGTGAACTGAGGTGAACTTTAGCCTCCTCATCGCCCACAGCTGGCTGATGACTGACAAGGTTAGGGCCAATCAGAGAGCCCCAGTCATAAAAAGGGAAGAGACTGGCCAATAGTGTCGCCAGAAGAACGCAAGGGGCGTTAACCACCGCCGTGCCAGGAACCTTGAGGCTCCGTGAAGTAATCATAAATAAACGCAATGTAACCGGAAAACGACTTTTCAAAATAAATTCATTTTGTTTCGATGTTTCGATTATTCAGTCAGAACTTTCACAGTGGGCTAAAAACAGCAGTGTTTCCACATTGTTTGAAGAGTTTTTGAGGACTCTGGAAATACTTTGAAAAGTGGGGTGAGTGTTAGAAAACGTCCTGCTGGTGTTATGAGAGGTCATCCAGGATTTATCTCTCAGAAAAACTGCCGCTTTGTTGTGTGAAACTAAAACGAGACACAAACTGCTTCCTTTAGTTCTATTTTTATATACTTTGCTCTAGTTTATTAGCCTACCTATTCTATTTGTCAGTCTATTCTAATCGTTCGTTTTCTGTATGTTTAGCGCGGAGGATAATTTTATAAAATCACCTGTTGCTAATGACAAAGTTGAACCTCTAACCAAACTTGTGTTTTGAAAAGAGAGGCCGGATGTGTCGTTCAGTATCCTGGTGAGATTGACCGCGGTGAGTGGCTCTGGAACTTGGGACTCTCGTTCATAGAAACTGGGGTAAATGTTACCGCGTTCTGCGGAGTCACGGTTCCGTAGCTCGGTGGGATTATATAACCGCAAACAGGGCGTTAAACTGCTCCTGACGGCTTCAGCGGCTCTTCACGGTCAAACTGACGCAGTTTTCAGGAGCACAAATGGGTGAAAAGGAGGAAAAGAGTCCCGATGGAGTCAAGTATTACAGGCTGTCAGAGATCGAGGAGCAGAACTCGTTCAAATCAACGTGGATCATCATCCACAACAAAGTCTACGATGTCACCAAGTTTCTGGAGGAGGTGAGTTTAGTTTCGGGACATTTTCTGTCAGCCTGCGTGTGGAAATCCTCCACAACAGGAAACGAAGCAGACAGAAGCGATAAACGAACATTTTCTGCTTTGGGAAGGAGTTAAGTTGAAAGTGATGCTCGTTTCGCGGCGGAAGCTCTTAAATGTGTCTTTGTTTGAATGGAGTCTGGTGGAGAACTCACAGCCTCAGCTCAGCTGATCGGGCTGCAGGCTGCAGCTGCCCGAGCTCAGCCCGGTCTCTCAGGGGCCCCAAAAAGGCCCCTGGAGGAGCTCTACTGAAGAAAAGCTAGACTTTAAATCTCACACAAATATCCACTAATCAGGCATTACTAGAGCCTGATCAATACTGATTTCTTATAATCAATAATCAGCTGATATTCATGTTATTTTACCATAATAATCCATCATTGTTTTATCATTTGGCCTTTAAATATTTGAGCTGTTTTCTGATTTGCTGGATGTTCAGAACAGTTTATTTGACGACAGGAAGTTCAAGGAGGACAGCAGGTTTCTCCATCCTGTCCTCATGTTTACAATATCTGTTTGTTTGTTTGTCTGTTTGTTTGTTTGTTTGTGTTTTTGGAACTACTGTAAATACTTGTTTATGTACTCAGTTATATTGTATTTTTATTATGTCATTATAACATAACATATTAACAATACATATTATATAACTACGTATTTAGTTATATTTTTAACAAACTGCTGCTATTCTTGTTTCTATATTTTGTGACATTTTTAAACAATTGTTGTGTATTTGGTGTTTGTCTGTATGTTTAATTGCTACTGCAACAGAATAATTTCCCAAATGTGGACGCTTAAGAAACAGTGTGATAGCTCATGGAGCTGCAGATGACCTGAACTGTTGTTTTCTGACGTTTTATAGACAAAACTTTCACTGACTCATTGAGAAATGACGTCAGGTGTTCAGGAAGTGATTTCTCCATCAGTTGTTTATTGAAGAAACTTTATTGTCGGTGTTTGTTGAATTTGAACTTTGCTGTTGCTGCGGCACGTTTCATATTTCTGCACATAGAACTTGTTGACAGCAAGTGACAGACCCTGTTTGGACCTTTGACCGCTGACCAATCACCTGGATCAGAGCTGAAGGCTGTACAGGGTTCAGGGCGTGGACCGGAGACCTTCAGGGAACAGCGTTTGCTTCGCCGCGCTTCTTTCTGTCTGCGGTCGTTTCGGACGAGTCGAAGCTGACGGATCCAGGTGTGTCGCAGCAGATGCGTCCAGTGGAGGACGCTCTGCAGGACGAACTCACGTCTGAGTCTGCAGACTTTGGTTAATCATTGTCCCAGTGATTGACGATCCAGAAGTTCAGGACAGACTCTGGACACGAAGCGTCTCATGAAGACTCAGACTGCTGAACTGAACTGGAGAGACGTCGTTCTTATCGCCGCTGTGTCAGAGACAGACAGCATCAGCGAGGACGAGGAGGAAGATCCCTGCCGTGATCACTCTGCTCATTGGCCGGCTCACAGTCATTATCACCATCATTAGTGTCGTCACGCCGCCGCCAGGCTCAGAGCGAGTCCTCGCTTGGCGTTTAAATAGTTTCAGATGTCTTCTTCAGCTCACAGCCTCGTTAACATTTTATCATGTCAATGATTAACCGCCGTTCAAACAATCAGGAGCTGCATTTCGAGCCAGTTCAAACATGTTGCTGAGACCTTAGCCTTCATGCTAACTTCCTGTCTGGCTGCAGGTTAAGTTTGTGATGTGGAGTCAAACTTGTTCATCAGAGTGTGTTTGATTCTCACACCAGCACCCCGGAGGAGAGGAGGTGCTGAGGGAGCAGGCGGGAGGAAACGCCACCGAGAGCTTCGAGGACGTGGGACACTCCACCGACGCCAGAGAGATGGCCGGAGACATGGTGATCGGAGAGGTGCACCCGGTCAGTGTCCGTCTGCGCTGCTGCGCTCAAAGGACGACTGCGACAGATCTGAGGTCTGTGGCTGGAGACCTGCTGTCACTTAACTGACTGACTGTCTTTCTGTCTGTGTCTGCAGGACGACAGACACAAGATCGCCAAACCTGTGGTAAGTGAAGCCAGAGTGATGTCACAGTGATGTCATCATTAGCGTCTACAGCAGGGACGAATGAGGGACGCTGTCCAGGGACATCATGGGAAATGTAGGACGCACTGTTTTGAGACCTCTGCTGATCCTTTTTTCTCCCGTGGAGCGACGCGTCACATGACGGCATGACCACGTTGTCATGTGACCTGAGGGCGGTGTCACGTCTCTGCGGTTCCTGTTTGGTTTCAGTCGTTTGTGTTTCTGTAGAAACAGTCTGTGTGTTTTCAGCTGCTGAGGCTGATTCTGTCTGACCATGTTTGTGTTTTACAGGAAACGCTGGTGACCACTGTGAAGGATGAGCCCAGGTACACGCACGCACGCACGCACGCACGCACGCACGCACGCACGCACGCACGCACGCACGCACGCACGCACGCACGCACGCACGTTTGATGCTAGTTAGCTGCTAACCAACATCTGGACAGTCTGCACCAACAAACACAATGAAGATCCACAGACAGACCAGGACCATAGAGAGACCAGGACCACAGACAGACTGGGACCACAGACAGACTGGGACCACAGACAGACCAGGACCACAGACAGACTAGGACCATAGAGAGACCGGGACCACAGACAGATCAGGACCACAGACAGACTGGGACCACAGACAGACCAGAGAGACCAGGACCACAGACAGACCGGGACCATAGAGAGACCAGGACCACAGACAGACCAGGACCACAGACAGACTAGGACCATAGAGAGACCAGGACCACAGACAGACCAGGACCACAGACAGACTAGGACCATAGAGAGACCGGGACCACAGACAGATCAGGACCACAGACAGACTGGGACCACAGACAGACCAGGACCACAGACAGACTAGGACCATAGAGAGACCGGGACCACAGACAGACCAGGACAGCAGACAGACCAGGACCACAGACAGATCAGGACCACAGACAGACCAGGACCACAGACAGATCAGGACCACAGACAGATCAGGACCACAGACAGACCAGGACCAGCTTTGCTTTCAGCTTCAGTCACTGCAGGTTTCAGAGCAGTCTCAGCGGGTTTTGGTTGCTTTGTGAGTTAGTTACCTGTTTGACCAGGTGTCTCCCTCTCTTGCAGCTGATTGGTTGGTTGTTTGACCAGCTGTCTCCCTCTCTTGCAGCTGATTGGTTGGTTGTTTGACCAGCTGTCCCCCTCTCTTGCAGCTGATTGGTTGGTTGTTTGACCAGCTGTCTCCCTCTCTTGCAGCTGGTGGTCTAACTGGTTGATTCCCGCTCTGGTAGCAGCCATCATCACGCTGCTGTACCGCATCTACACCACAGACAGCGAGTGACATCATCAGACGTGCGGCTGTGACGTCATCAACAGGCACTACTGTCAAACGCCCCGTCTTCTGATTGACAGCCGTACCAGCCAATGGCAGCGTAGACTGGCAGCAGGGCGGACGACAGGCTGCTGCGGACAACGACCATCTGATTGGTGGATTAACAACGTGTCTACGATCGCCGCCTCTCCTGTCACAGCTCTGCAATACCCAAGATTCATTTCATGCTGTTTGGCCAACCAATCACATGGCATTATGTTAATGAAGTCATTTCTATTGTTGAATTTGCCGCCACATTTTGAAAGCTGGATGTTTTAAGGAATCTTTGTGATTTGAAAGGTGGAGAAATGCAGGACGTTTAATTTGTCGTTCGTTTTATATCTCTGGAACTGAATGTAAATGAGCTTATGAATATGCAATCAGCAGCTAACGAGCGCCACGGTGTCGCCGCGCTGCGGTCACGTGACCGCGCTCACATCCTTAATGCAGATCACGACATGAACAGCTGATTCTGTCTGAAGAACACGTGAACAGTCCTGTTATGAACCTGCTTTTGATCATTTGTTTAAAGGTCTGTTCAGCTTTTGTTTGAGGCTCGACCGTCTTGAACTTCGCAGTAAAGCTGTTTGGAAACTGATCAGTGTTTGACTTCTCATCAATCATGTTTGACTCCAAACCGACCATGTGATCGCTCTGATCCTCAGCCTCACCTGTCGGCCGCGCTCCTCTGTCGCTGTGAGTCCAGGTGGTGAGGCCTTCAGGTGAAGTGGGAGTTCTGATCATCTGACAGCTGTGGAGTGGTTTAAGTCTCACAAAGACAAAAAGCAAAGATCAGACAGACCTCAGCAGAGTCCAGTTTGAGTCCAACGCGCCTCCTTCGCTGCAGGTCGTCCTCCGTCCACAGCTGTTCTGTCCAATAAAGCCTAAAAATAATCTTAAAATGAAGAAGAAAGTCTGACAAAACTCCAACCAGTGACACCAGTGACACCAGTCATTGATCATCTTTTAACTGACCTGAAGGTTTGGGGCTGCTGATCCACACAAAGTTCACGTAACTGAAATGAACGTGGACACAGCAGACGCAAAAGACACCAGAAACACAGACACTAAAACATGCAGTGATTACCTGTGCAGGTAGAGCGACAGCTGATGAAGTGGAGGTGGACGAACATCTGAACATGTTCCACATCCACTGATTTAAAAGGTTGAACTCTGAGGACTTCCTGTTTTGTGACCTTGGAAACAGGAGGCGATCCCTTCAAGGTCAACTGAGTCCAAAGCCACACAGACTGAAGCCCTCCACAATAAAAGCCTGAGACGCTGAAGCAGCTGGTGTGGCTTTAGTCTGAAAACAAGCTGTTATCAGGAAAACTGGGCCAGAGTTCACAGAGGCTGCACTTTAAAATGTGACACCTGCTTCCAAAATAAGACGCTCTGCAGAACACCTGACCAACAGGTAAGATCTGTGAGCATTCAATAGAAACCACGCTCAGCTGGTCCAGGATCAGTGTTATCACATTCATGCTAGAAGAAACGTGAAACGAGTCTGATGGGCCTGAAACCAGGACCTGAACCCAGTCTGGGACCAGGTCTTACGGACCAGTCGGCTGCTGCCAGACGTGAGACCCAAAGCTGTCCCATCATCAGCTGTAAGACTGATGCTCTGCTCCATCGTGTGTGTCAGCGGCACAGAGAGACGTTTTATTTTAATGAATCACGTTTGAAAATGATGTAGAAGCTGAAAACATGAGCCGAGGCCCGACAGCTGGACAGGAACCTGTTTCTGACTCTTCAGAGGTCTCAGTCCAAACACAGACCACCCTAACAGCAGAGGTTATTTACTGGAGACTTTTATTTTGAAAAGCCCTCTCCTGAGCTGCAGGTGTGCTGACTCAGAATCTGTGCTGGAGGTCAGCTCCGTTATCAGAGGAGTGTGAAACGTCAAAGTCTGCAGCTCTGAGTGAACCGACGGCCCTTCACAGAACGAGCCAACGCGTCGACGACGCTGCGCTCAGAAGGAAACGTCCAGACGTCAGCGAGACACAGAGACTTCATGTCTGCCACAGAGACAGAAAAGACTCAGGAAGTGAGTGAAGTTAGAGTCCATCGTTCATCCGTGGTGATGACATCACTTTCGTCCTGCGTCACGTTTCATATTTTATCACGTGGTCTTACCGAGCTTTGTGCGTCATGTTGAAGCTGAAGATGAAACTAGACTGAGTGATGAAGGAGCGAAGTGTCTGAAGCAGATGAAGGTCAGAAACTGGAGCAATGCTGCCATCTAGTGGCCAAAGGTCGTCCCCACATGTTTGCTGTTTGTCCTCCTCATGGTCTCACGTCGAGGTTTGAGAATGTCCTCCTCACAGTTCAGTTTCTGCCTCTTTGGCTCCAGAAGCAGGAGAATGAAGTGACCTCCCTCCAGGTGAACTTCAGGTGAAGTTTGTGTTCAACCCTGCAGCGTCCTCATTGGTCAGACGGATCAGGCTTAAACTGTGATTGGTCCGTGGATCCAGGCTTCTGTTCCTGTCTGGAGCTTTAAGCAACATGTCAGAAACAGGAAGCTGCTCCTCTTTAAAGCTACACTTCCTGCTTCTCTGACCAATCACTGCTCATGTCTGCTCCTCCTGTCCAGGAGCATCACAGGAGCCGTCCTCCATAGACACACACAGCCGCGGCGTGACGTCAGGACGGAGAGGCGGTGACGTCATGTGTTTGTTTACCGGCCGCTCGATGACGCACTCGGCGGAGCCACGAGGCCGCCGTCTTACGTAACAACGTCAGATTCTGAGAAAGCTCTTCATCCTCCGACTGGAAACACCAAAATCTGGTTTTCAAAGCAACAAAACTTTATCAACAGGGAACATTTGGAACAGCTCAGAGTGCTGAGGAGAGACTTGAAAAAGGTTTAAAGAGACATTTCAAAGACAGACAGAGAAGAATCTGTTCAAGCTTTGATCTGATCGATAATCACGATCATCACAACAGAAACTCAACACAAAGACACTGATCTGATCACCATGAACAAGACAGACAGACAGACAGACAGAGACAGACAGAGAGACAGACAGAGAGACAGACAGAGACAGACAGACAGACAGACAGAGACAGACAGAGAGACAGACAGAGAGACAGACAGAGACAGACAGACAGACAGACAGAGACAGAGAGAGACAGGGACAGAGAGACAGACAGACAGAGAGACAGACAGACAGAGACAGACAGACAGACAGACAGACAGACAGACAGTACTTTTACTGCATGGAGCTGACAGTACTGCCGTACTTCATGTACTGTACCTTTACTCTAACATGATGCTGTTTGCAGTACTTTTACTGCTGGTGAAGTAGGCTGTTGTCACATTGTTGCAGGTTTACTGAAACTTTTACTTAAACGATGTGAAACTGCTGTTTGTTTCAGAGTCAAACTGACCTCAGACCTGTTTGCTGCTCAGACACTGAAGATGATGACGACGATGAAGCTTCATGTTGTCAAACAGCGAAGTTCACTCACCTGTTTTGTTGCTGTTGTTGTTGTTGTTGTTGTTGTTGTTGTTGTTGTTGTTGTTGTAAAGCCATCTCCAGTATTTAAAGTGTGTCCGCTGCGTGCTCGGCTGCACGCGGACAGGTGAGAGCTGACGCTTCTTACGTGACGGTGCGCGTGCTCCTGTGACAGCACGCGCTCAGTGGTCACCACGTTGTCCTCTGGGGGTGAGGGTGGGGGGAGGACGGGGGGCGGGAGTCTCTACTCTATACAAGCTGCCCCGCGCCGGGACTCCCGCGGACTCCGGACCGGCCTGCAGCCACAGCTGAGCACACAGGCCGCCTGGCTGCGGGCAGACATGTCCCGCTCACCTGTCCGCTTCCACACCGGGGGAGAATCGGCCTCCCCGGGGCAGTCTAAGGAGAACGGCCAGGAGGAGGTGGAGGACGAGGAAGGAGATCTGGACGACGAGGTGGACGCCTCTCAGCTGGAGAGATTTATGAAAGACAGGAGGAGAGCCAAGTCCCTGCCCGCGTACCCGGCGGCGCTCCTGGACGGCGTCTCCGGGAGCGGCGAGAGGAAGCGGGTGAAGTTCGCCGACTCCATGGGGCTGAACCTGGCCAGCGTCAAGCACTTCAGCGCGCTGGAGGACCCGCAGATCCCGAGTAAGGTTCTGTCCAGACACAAGAGCTTCCCGCCGCAGCAGCAGGACTTACTGAACGACCTGTGCCAGAGCTTCAAGTCCAGCCTGGACACGGACCGGCTGGTCGCCTGCTTCCCGGAGCCCCGGGAGGCGGAGCGGCGAGTCCAGCAGAGCCGCGTCTGCCTGGAGAAAATCACCATCACCCAGTTTGACGTGCGGGGACAGATCCGGGTCTTTACCGGCTGCAACGACAAGGAGGTCGGAGTGAGGTACACCTTTAACGACTGGCTCTCCTTCGTGGACGCGCAGGCTCTGCCCGTGGCCGCGGATCAGCCGGGCTTTGTGGGAGAGCGCTTCAGCTTCACCGTGTACACGCCGCCCTTCATGGACCCCAGCTCGGCTGTGCACTTCGCCGTGTACCTGCGGAGCGAGGAGGGCGAGTTCTGGGACAACAACGAGGGGCAGAACTACACCCTCAGGTACCACTGCATGTCCAGCACCGCACCCTTCGTCAGCAGCGCCGCATTCCACTCCACCTGACTGCTGCGTGTCGTGCGTAAAAGCCTCCATCCGCCAAAGAAAAGCTTTGATGTGCAGCTGCAGTTTCTGTGCTTTGAGGCGAGTCTTCCTGAGATCAGGTAGCTTGCAAATGTCACAGTCAGAAGATCCAGATGAAACTTAGATTGTCCTTAATTTTGGCCTCTGAATGATTCCGTTGTGCCTTTTCTGTAAAATCCTCCAAAGCTGAAGCTCGTGCATGTCTCTGAGGGAAACAGCTGATCTGGATATGTTACTGAACTTCCTCTTGGATGGACGGGAGGACGCAGACACACCGGACTGATTCTGTGCTCCGGCTTTAAGGAAAGTTAATCAGCGTCATCAACCAGGACGTTTTGGACCTGCTGACAGACAACAGAGACACAAGTGTCTCTGTCTCACTGCTGCCCGGACTCCATCTGTTGATAAGAGAAAGGATGTGGAGCCTTTTCAAAATAAAAAAAAATATATATTTCCGTGCTTTCCTAAACATGTTCAGGTCTACAATTGAGGATAATTCAGTTTGTCAGGCGAGAATCACTGAGACACAATCAAGGTAAAGCTGCTGTTTCTGCACAGAAAACACCTAAAACACCTGTGAAGAAGATCCACCCACAGATCAAACATGGCTTTTAATTCGCTGATCTACATCCTGCTGAATCTCACTGATGTTCACCTCTTTCAGTTTCCGCTGAGCTCTGAATTGAACTGTTTCAGACTGTTTTAGATTCTTAGTGCACGTCAGTCTGCAGACATCACGTGATCAGCGTCGCGTTGTTGTTGCTGTGTAATTCAGTGGAAGTGAAGGTTGTTTCCCTCAAGGCAGACGCTCACTGTCATTTCCCAAACTCAACAAACATCAAGTCTCTAGAGAGACATCGGTGGCCCGCAGAGTTAAAGCACGGAGATGCTTTGAAAGCGGATTTTCTGTGAGGTTCAGCTCATGTGAATGTAGCCAATCAGCTGCTTCGATGCTCAGGTTCAGCTTCACCTGGAGGAGAATTTGTTCCTGCAGTATTTACAGGAACAAAGAGTCCAGTTGGATGTTTGTATCAATAAATTCTGCTTTCAGGCACAAACTCATCTCGGCTGTCTTGAATTTTGCATTTTGAAAAGAGTCTCGTGATTTATTCAGAGGGAAACTTTTTGTTGGTCAGACAGGTGGAATTACTGCTTCACAGATTCATGTTTGATATGAGACCACAGGATCGGATTTAAATCACCTTTCTTTCCTCTTTTTGTTCACTTTTTCATTTATTAAACTGATCTGAGAACAGCCAAAAACCCTAATTGTCGCTATTCTTTTCATTTTCATTATTAATGCATTAACATGCTGTGCTGGAAAGTACCTAAGTACATTTACTCAAGTACTACAGTACAATTTCGGGCCACTTGTACTTCAGTATTTCATTTTCTGACACTTTATGCTTCTGCTCGTCTCTTCAGGAGCAAATATTTGACTCCACATTTACCTTCAGATTAATGATGCAAAACCTGGTCGTAAACAGCTGAATTATGGATGAAGATGAGACTTCATTGATCCTCGGGGGGGAAAAGTAAAGTACTTCAATCAGCTGCAACGTTAAAGTGATGAACACATGAATGCATCCATAATTAGAATCCAGTCATATGATTACTCTAAAACTTTGCTTAAGACGTACTTTTACTTTTTGTACTTTATATTTCAATGCTGATATTTCAGTGTTTTTACCGAAGCTCTGAATGGAGGGTTTTTGCTAGTTATTCAGTATTTATTCACTGTGGTACTATTACTTTTACTGTAGTAAAACATGTGAATACTTCTCCCAGCACTGTTAATGGATTATTATCCCTTTTAGTGGGAACTTTCTCCACAGTGTCGACATTTTTTTTGTGGATAATTAGGATCCTTCGTTATTTTGGGACATCTGTTCTCGTCATTTTACTTCAGTAAAATCTTTTTTTTATGCGTGAGAGCAACATGTTTCACAGCGTCGCTTCATCGCAGGAAACACAATCTCTTCCGCCTGAAACAGGAAACGAGCAGAAGCTTTGACAGAAATGGAGACGACGTCCAACCAAAGCTCCGGTGTCCAGCAGGTCTCCAGGTCTGTTTGTCCACAGCTGAAGCTCAGGCTGATTTTCTGCCTTATTGAAACAGACACAGGCTAACTGCAGCCCCCCACCCCCCCACCGGTAGATGAATGAAAAAAAACACTGCTTTGCTAAAATAACATCTTTTCACCGGTGGTGGAAAATGTCCTGTAGGTGGCGCCAGAGGAAAGGCTGTAGCATGTTGCTAATGGTAGCAATGCTATCTTAACACTAGTATTAAGTGCTACCATGTTAACATGCTAATGCTAACAAATGCTATTCATGAGTCCTGTTTCCAGTTGTAGTATGAACATCTCATCATCATCTCGCTACCATGTTAGCATGCTAGAGTTAGCAGAGCATGCTAAAGCTAATGCTCTCACACACACACACACACATCAGTGAAGGACGTGGCTGTGGATGTTTCTGAGTCTCCTGATCCAGACTCGGAGGAGAAGATGTTTCCAGCTGACCAGGATTCAAGCCGACGTGTCTCCAGTACGTGAGATCAGTCCGGTCCTCGTCCCCACAGCAGTCTGTCTCGACCTGTCTATCATCTTTACATGACGGCCAAAGTTCAGGAGTCCAGCGCCTCTGAAAAAAGTCCTGTTGACAAACCTGACGACATCTGTTTGATCCGTCAACACTGGTCGAGGTTCAAAGCCATGAAGGAATATTTCAGGTAAATCTGAGGTTTCAGGGCAGGGCGTCACTGTTCAGTAACAATTGCATCACCTCAACTTGACCAAGAGACGCCCGATCACCACCTGACCCAGCTTCATGTCTACGATCAGGACTCAAGGAAAGCTAAACCTCTCCGCCTGAACCCTGTGAGCAAACTGCTGCTGCCGCCGGCTTAATGCTAAAATCAAGCACTTTGACAAATCGGCTCTAAAAACCAACCGCCCATCAGAACAGAAGCTGGAGATGAAGCTGTGGCTGAGGAAGAGGAGCGGACTGTTCGCCCAGCAGAGGGTCGTTGGTTCAATGCCCGGCTCTGCCGTATAAATTCAGTCCATTTACCTCCAGCTTCACAACATAACGTTTGGAGCGATGCCACGTTTCAGGCCATCCACAATCTGCAAATATTTGAGTGTGGACGACACACTCTGTCTAAAAACAGAAGCTTGGCCCAAAAACAATCCTCCAGGAGCCAAAGTGAGCCGCGGGTCAGGACCTGGTCTGAAGTCCTTCTTGTGAATGTGGGACTCGTGCAGATCACATGCACAGCCCTGCAGAAACTCCAGGAAGCATCCTCAGTGTGTGTGTTCGTCTGATGAAACAGCCTTCACTCATTGAGCAATGTGATCCGTCACACCTNAGTTCACCTTCAGGGGTTTATTTATCCATCCAGGGACTCTCTGTGATCCAGATCAAGGTCTCAGAGAGACCGTGTTGTACGTTGGACAGAGGTGACTGATGCAGAGCGGCAGTGGATGCAATGCCGTCATCACTGCTGTGGTGATGAAGATGAGGTGGCTCAGGATGATGCTCACAGACGCCAGTTCATCCCAAAAAGTGATTTCATGGTTGAGTCTGCGTTGAAAAAACGTGGTTGAGCACATTAAACTGACGAGTCATTGGCTGAGAGCTGCCCCACAAACACGCTCACAGACACAGAGTGAACTTTCTTTATCAGTGTTCGCCTCCACATGACGTGAAGCCCTCAAAGCCTTTATCACAGCGAGGTTGAGCATTCTAGAAGAACAGAAGTGAAATATTTTGATATTATTTCACTAGCCGTCCCCTAAAAGCTGAGCAGTCAGATCCTTCAGAAAGTTCAACCCTGAGTCCAAACAGCTGTGACGGGCGAGGACGGAGCGAGGGTCACCACTCTGCGAACACACGAAACCCAGAGCGAAACGTACCAACTCCAGGTTTGTCTTTATCATGTGACATTTGGACCAATCAAAGCGACTTCCTGAATTTGTAGTTGAAGAGAAAATAAGCTGACCTGAGCACTGACGCAGCTGTCGCCGTCTCCTCAGCGACAAACACACACCTGAGGACAAAAGCTGACCTATCACGACGCACGATGCTCGTCAACCACAACGGGACAAAAAGACTTCAACCCCCAGAATCCCTCTGAGGCAGTCTGAGCTGCTTTCTAAGCAAAGACGAAGAGCTTCTCACACGAGGAAGAGGAAAATGCAGCACGGCCACGAGCCTCTCTCCTGTTTGAATGCAACTTTATTTAAAACAGCTTGAATTGACACAAACTCACTGCAGATTACAGCTTTCAGCGTCTCTGATCTTTGCTGCTTGTCGCTCTGGCTTGTTTCCTGGTTGAGACGGTGGTTTGGTGGCCTCGTCACTCTTTGGCTGCGGTGGCATCACGTCCAGACTCATTTCACAGAGTATCGAACCAGACGGAAATAAAGGGATGAAGAAAATGTGTGTCTGCACGTGTGAGAGTATAGAGGTGAGATCCAGTGTCAGTTCTTTTACAGGTTTATAGTCCAACATGTCACATCATCACACGTGGGATGGATTATTTGTGCGTTAGAATACAAAAAATAAGTAGAAAGAAATAAAGAATCATGGATGCACCGATGAGTTCACAGTCGAGGAGTTCAGTCAGTCAGTCAACACCACATTAAACATCACTACACTCATTACTTATACTTAACTTCATTTATTTCCTCATAATCAGGCTCAAAAAACAATTTATGAACCGATCTGAAACTGAACTTTAAATGCTGAATAATGAAGGAAATCTGAGGCGTCGCAAGCTGATTGACCTAAATTTCTTCAACGATTCGATGGTTCTGCTGCTTAACGTCCTGAAAAACACTCAAATGAGACAATGTGAACTAAAAAAGCCTCTTTGGTCGAACCACAAGGACAGATCGGATCACAGACGAATCGTTTAAGACAAACTGCTGGAAGTTCATCACTTTCAGCTTCTTAAATGTGAGTATTTTACTGAACGGCGTCACGGTGGACTCTGAACCTGTGACGTTTCACCCAATTGATGGATTATTTGAAACTCAGACAGACTGAAGAGGAAGACCCACTTCAGCTTCGTCACACTGATGCTAATCAACGATGAGAAAGAGCCAAAGACCTGACGGGTGCATCCATGAAAATAAAAAGAAGATTTAAAACTTCAGGTACTTCAAAGCTTTACTCTGTCCTCCATCTCCCACAATGCATTTCACACCTCCACCTTTGACAGCTGTGTCAAATCGAACGGCGTTTGAGTCGAGGAGGAAGCGGGTTGGCTGTTGGTGGTGATGATGTCAGGGCAGTGATTGGCTCCGGTCTCTGATGTCACATCCTGTTGTTGGCAGGGACGGCGCTCCTCCACCTCCTGCAGAGGGTTACTCCACCACGATCTTCTGGGTCTCGAACATCTTCCCGATGGCGACCTGCAGGCGGACAGATTCACTCGATCAGCCTCTGAACTTTGCTATTCTATCAGCGTCACGAGGTGACAGAGAAATACAGGCCGGTCTCTAATGTAAGCCTGTCTCCCTCCACGGGAATATTCAGCATTTACAGACTGTCCAAACATTTTTTACAGTGTGCTGTGATGTTCTGAATTTGGACTGAGGGTGGCGCTAGAGGACGAGTGTGTGTGTGTGTGTGTGTGTGTGTGTGTGTGTGTGTGTGTGTGTGTGTGTGTGTGTGTGTGTAGTGTCCACAGAGCCTTGTCTCTGTGTTATGTCAATATTATCCTGCTGAACTCTGTTGTCAAATAGAAGAGCCAATTATGTTTGAGTGATGTAGCTGTACTGTATGTACAAACTCTGTGTGTGCGTGCGTGTGTGTGTGTGTGTGTGTGTGTGTGTG
>JBBMOE010000116.1:91163-101163 GCA_037975065.1 Chaetodon trifasciatus
CAAAGACACAAAACAACCACAAAGACACAAAACACCCAGAAAGAGACACGAAACAACCAGAAAGAGACAAAACACCCAGAAAGAGACACGAAACAACCAGAAAGACACAAAACAACCACAAAGAGACACAAAACAACCACAAAGACACAAAACAACCACAAAGACACAAAACACCCAGAAAGAGACACGAAACAACCAGAAAGAGACACAAAACAACCACAAAGACACAAAACAACCACAAAGAGACACAAAACAACCACAAAGACACAAAACACCCAGAAAGAGACACAAAACACCCAGAGACACAAAACAACCACAAAGACACAAAACACCCAGAAAGAGACACGAAACAACCAGAAAGAGACACAAAACAACCACAAAGACACAAAACAACCACAAAGAGACACAAAACAACCACAAAGACACAAAACACCCAGAAAGAGACACAAAACACCCAGAGACACAAAACAACCACAAAGACACAAAACAACCACAAAGACACAAAAACTCAGAAAAAGACACAAAACAACCACAAAGACACAAAACAACCACAAAGACACAAAACACTCAGAAAGAGATGCAAAATCACTACGAAAACATGCTAAAGAAAAATTGACACACAAAGGGACACAAAACAAGGACACACAGACAACAAAGAGACACAAAACAACCAAACACAAAGACACAAAGACACTCAAAGACGCTCTGGAATAGCCTCGATTCCACGAGCATCTCTAAATTATTTTCTCACAGTAACATCTGAACAACTCGTTATTTGACGAAGACATGACTAAAAATAATATAACAATAACTGATGATAATAACATGACAATAATTAATAATAACATAACAATAACTGATGATAATAACATTATTAGTTTTTGGTTCGCACTCAAAGCCTCATCAGTATTTACAGTCAGCACGCTGCTGAGGCCTCATGGGAGTTCTCTCCGACAAAGACAACCACAGTGATCAGTGTCATCATGGAGGGCTAAACTTAGCGTCTCTTAAGATACCAACACACACACACGCACGCACGCACGCGCACGCACACACGCGCACACGCACACACACACACACGCACGCACGCACACACACACACACACACACACACACACACGAGGCAGCAGGTGTAAGATTAACATCAGTCTGCTGCTCTCAGTCCTCCTGATGACACAGACTGAAGATATTAAAGCAAACATTAAATATTATAGAGGACAAAAAGCATTAAAAAATGCTTCACCACAAAATCTCCACACATTAGTTTCATGTATCTGCTGACATGGATGAATGTTCACTGATGCTGTTTTTTAGTGGCCTCACATTGACCTGCGCTGTCGGTGTGACTTCCCACTTTCTAATTTACAATAACCAATGAGAACTGGGAGGATTTACTCTGATCAAAAACATCGACCAAGAAACCGTGAAACCAGCTGACATCTTTTCTGTTAAATCAAACGGTCGCTGGCAGGTCTGGATACTCGACCTCAACGCCTTTTTGGTACCAATATTGGTACCAGTATGAAGCTCGAATTACGCCCGGACACGAGAAAACGACTCAATCCTACACAGAGACGAGTTACTGAAGGCTGCAGAGGTTTGAAAGGAGCCGAATCTCAGCATCGCGCCCGCAAAGCTTGAATCGAACGAGCCGATTGATTGGTCAAGCGCCTGTCCGGCTCAAACTTATAAAGCTTACAATTACTAGAAACAACCACAAGAACATCCCTGAACGACCCGTGTGCACATTCGCAGACGTGCAGCAGGTCCCTGCCTTGATTATGAAGGACATGATGCTGTTTTTGTAGAAACTGTTGACTCAACTCTAAGGTCATTTTGGAAGCAGCAGTTCGTGGTGACATCGAGTTGTACTGAATTACAAGGAGAGAGACAGGTTCATCACTTTTAGGACAGAGAGGATCCTGCAAACTGCCCAAAAATGCATCCGTGACACTTGTGCAGCAGATCTTCTTGTGTGGTATCTAAAGTCTTTAAAGAGAACGGACGGCAGCTTAACGCTGTAAATGATGTTTGCAGTAACATAACCAAAATAATTTGGATGATGTAGCGTATTCTTACACGGTAGGTGGACGGTAAAACGGAGGCAGTCGAAGCTAATTTCAGTGCAAACCATCCTCGTGGTGTGCAGTTAAAAAGAAATGCTGCCCTGAACAGCAGGAGACAGTAAAAATCGAAGTTAAAGAGCCGTTGAAAGTGGGAGGAAGGAGATGAAGCGACAGAGGGAAACCTGGAGGTGGCCGGCAGAGCGGCTCAGACAAAGAAAATGAGGTTTTCATGTGTGAGGGAGAGAAAGGGGGGGGGGGGTCTGCTGGGNGAGTGTAGGAGAGAGAGGAGCACGGAGATGGAGAGTGAGGGGAGCAGAGGGATGGGAGGTGCTCAGGTAGATAATAAACTGAGCATAAGGAGCGCTCCGCGGCGTTCCGGTCCTCCCATTCGTCAGGAGATGAGAGCAAAGCGGCGGGTGGCACATTTTACTGTCTGAAGTCCAGAAAGTCAAGACAAGAAGACCGAAGACGAACCCAAAATCTGCTTCACCTCTTCAGGTGGGTGCAGGGAGTCATCAGAACATTCAAAGGTACGTCTCACACCAACGGCGAGCACACCTGTAGCTCCACAGGGACGGAGCCTCCTCAGGGTGGAGTCACATGTGCTGCTAACAGGAAGCTAAAGCTACAGGCAGCTGACTCTGGATCAGTTTGGCTGAATTCAACAAGTGCAGTGAAGTATTTGGTCTCCAGTGAAACTCCTGCTGACAAAACACTTCTGACCTTCTCAGCTCACACCTTTATTTGTTGCTTTGTGGGTATTTCTACTTCACTCTGAGCCCGTTAGCAGCAGCTTTTCTCCTCCATCATCGCGGTTTGTTGTTGACAGGATTCAGTCGACCTTCACTGCCATGCATCGTGATCCAACGGGAACATGCTTCAATCATCACATCACCTCCGAAGGCTGGATTAAGAAAGTCCTGATGGAGGTGGGCGGTGAAGGTAAAACCCACAGTCTGTATTTGAAGTGTTTCTCTGTTCATTTCTTCACGTTTGTCCTCTAAACTGTGAACCATCTGCACTTTAGCAAAGGCTCTTTAAGGACATTTGGCCTGATGATTCTTCAGCCTGACCAAAGGAAACAGCTCTCTGAGAGAGAAACAACAAAACACAGAGTTCCTCTGCGAACTATTCAAACCCGAACAAAAGAAGCTGAACCACAGCGACGTCACTTAGACTTAGACTTAGCTCAACTGACGTGGGAGACTTGTGGACTTTTCCCAATCAACTAGAGACTTGTGTTGGACGCATCTTGATTCATTTATGATTTGACTTAACTGATCTCAGGTTCGTGTCGGACTGATCTCCACTGACTTAAAACTTGACTTACCTTAAACTTTCTTTGACGAGACCAAAGACTTGACTTGGACTTGTGCCGACTGCTTTGAGACTTGACTTGTGACTTGGCTGACCTCGACTGATCTGAGATTGTCTCTGTTGACTTGAGACTTGACTCTGTCTTGCCTTGCCTGACGTAGGAACGGTTGTGGTTCTGTCTCTATTGACTTTGACTTGCACTTGTCCTGGTCCACTTCAGAGAATGACTTGGGACTTGAACACGTCTTGTCTTGTAAAGACTTGGCACTTGACTTGAACTTGTCTCTCACGTCGTTGTGTTGCTCTGGTTCATTAATGCTCATATTTTTACACAGAACATCTTGAATCTGCTGTCGGACATCACGGTCGCTGCACGTCTTGGGGTTTCAGTGTCTTGCTCAAGGACACTTCAGCAGGGAGGGTAGTCTTTTTAAGGACGACGTCTTTGCATCTCACACATCCTGCTGCTTCATTTCATGCTAATGCAGCCAATTACATCGCTGCATTACGATCCTTCCCCTTCACCCCCCACATCTCCCTTGTTTGTCCCTCCCTGCCTCCCTTAATTGTCCTCTGCTGCCTGCTGAGTGTGTGTGTGTGTGTGTGTGTGAAATCCTCTCATTGTCTTTCCTCCTCGTTCGTCCTCTAGCTCCTCGTTGCTGCTGCATGCGTGTGATTAGCGGTGCAGAGCAGGGCTGCGTTGGTGGACTATTTGAACGTCCCGGTGAAACGTCCTGTGTGTTTTCCAAAGCGCCGGAGTCTCCTCCGGCTTTGTCTCCTCATTAAATATTCATGTGCATCTAAGAGCGCCACAGGCCGTTTCCAACACTACGTCGTTCTCTGCACCACCATCTTTTCCTCCTCACACTGCTGTCATCCTCCACCCTCTTCTGCTTTACTGCTTCTTCATTTTTCTGACTTTCCATGTCAGCAATTAAACTCATGCAACTGAAGTGTTCTTCTTTGGTTTTAGTTGTTTCATGTCGACGCAGTTTGGAACCAGTCACCTCCTTCTTAAAGCTCACACTGCTGTATCTTCAGGCCGTGTGTGAAGGCCACAGTATGCTTCAAAACATGCTGTAGTTGGATTGTACAACAGCGCCTGAAAGCAGAATTATGGTCATATGTGCAACAATTTCTGTAACCGACAATCTTGCAATCAGGCTGAGACGTCAGGCTTCTCACGGCGTGGACGCTGAGAACACCTCGAACTACCTTCACTTCAGACAAAACACTGGATGAACTCATTCCTTTCAACCTTAAAACATTTCAACAACATAAACCTCAAAGATGTCCACCAGACATCCATCAGTCACATCAGAAGGCGGCCATCATGTAGCTGCTGAGCTAACGTCAAACATGCTAGCTAGCCAAGAGCATTCTCTGCTCTCCCTGATGCCACATCTAAAAAAAAGGACCAATGGGAAGTCTTCGTTTACACATCCCTTTTCTGTTACTGTGACTGTGTGTGCACGTGTGCGTGTGTGTGTGTGTGTGTGTGTGTGTGTGTGTGTGTGTGTGTGTGTGTGTGTGTGTGACCTTGGAAATCTCCTTTACTGAAGTCCCACCCAGCACTCTTAACGAGCTCCTTTGCCTGTCTTGTCTTGCTAATTGGCTACAATGACTCAAAAAAAATAAAAACACCCACTTGACATCCTCCTGACCAATTAGCAGTCAGCGTTCAAGACTTTGCGTCAACCAATCACAGTGCAGCTAAAGAGTAATTAAATGTAATTATGCTGTGCAGTCGAGGCCACGCCCACATGGACATGGACAGAGAACACACACTGCTAAAAAAAAACTGATTCAGTGGGTGACGTGTGTCTCTCTCTCTCACACACACACACACACACACACACACACACACACACACACACACACACACACACACACACACACACACACACACACACAATAACAGTAATGAGGAGTTTCGCTGCAAATCTGCTGTTTCTTAACCTTAATCTGAGCACACACACTAATTAGAGAGGAAGAAGAGATGAAGGCAAACTGTCCTCTGTGTGTGTGTGTGTGTGTGTGTGTGTGTGTGTGTGGAGTTCCCTCCCTGGCAGCACAGACTCTGCTGTGATCTCCCGTTTCAGTCCATCGCACCGACAGACAAAAAGAGGAGAGAAAAGAAGATGAAAGGAGGAAGAGGAGGAGAGAAAGGCTGGGAGGAGAGAGGAGGAAGAGAGGAGGAAATGAGGAGGGAGGCTGGTTATAAATTGCCGGCGCCGTTACGCTTCCGTTGTTCTCCCCTCTCCCTCCAGTTTCCTCCTCACGCCTCCTTTCCCCTTTAACTTCTGATATTTCTGTTCATCCTCTTCGTCAAATCCAGGGGGAGTCCTGAGGAAGAAAAACGTCTGCGTCTGTCTCTGTCAGCTCTCTCACACACTTCTGACAGGATTTAGACAAAACTTGAACCATGTATTAATCCAGCACGGTTTTTAATTTTCATTTGTTCCACCTCACGGCAGAAATGACACGTTAGCAAAGTTAGCTCGCAGGCTAACGTTTGCTGGCTGCTCCTCTGTTCACTTTATTCTATACTTTGTACCGTTAGTCGGGAAGCAGCTCACCAACCCCAAAACATCTCTCCATTCAATAAACGGCGAGAGGCTGCGTCGGTGAGGGCGTGCTGCTTCAGGTACCGCTGGGACATTCGTGACTTCTGTCAATCAAGTCGCTCATTGAGAAGTGTCAGCCGCCGACGTCCACTTGGCCGAGAGGACGACTCTTCTTAAAGCCTGTTTCAATATGAGCTCTTTACATGAACCGCTGATCACTGATCACACGTCAGCTGTGTCACGACAGCCAGGCCTCACTGAGGTGAACCTGGTGGTGTTTAAAGGCGCTGCTGCGTCCATTTCTGTGGTCAAAGGAAGCTTGTGTGTGTGCATCCAGCTCATCCAGCTGAACCCCATGAAAAGAAAGTGTGTTTCTGTCGGTGTGTACACAGTTTCAGTCATGATTCAGAGTTTTCTGCCTCTGGAAGCTCCCTCCTCTTCACACTGTCAACAGACTCGGTTTCTCTCATTAATCGTCTCGCTATCGCACCACCGCAGAGAAGCAGAGGACGGCCAAAACTCAGAAAAACACTTGGACGCTCACACATCAATACAGCCGGGCTGAGGAAAATGAGAGGTTTGAGAGGAGTGAATCGATAGGCCGGCCGGCAATCTGCTGAAGAGAAAGGGAGGAAACAGAGCGCAGAAACACAGCGAAATACAGACGGACTCATAAAGAGTCCTTCAGCGAGAGGCCGGGAAACAACAGCCCACTTCAGACTAATGGAGGACAGGCGCTGACACCGAGACACACTGAGGCTACGGCGACTCCTCGCCGCTGTCCATTACCTGTCAACAGCCTGACGAGGCCGGCGCGCCACAAAAATGAGACGGACATCACAGACATCGAAGAGACTCGAGTGTTTGTGTTGATGAAAACGAGACTTAAGTTAAACTAAAACCAAAATGAGCAATAATCAGGTCAGACTGTGGTCATACAGGTCGTTCTGACAAGTTTCTCCTCCTCCTCCTCCTCTCCCCTTCCCTCTTTACTTCTCCTCACTCACATCTCTCCTCCACCTCCTCCTCTCTTCCTCCTTTCCTCCACTTCCTCCTCCTCTCTGTTATCTCTGCCTTTCCTCCTCTTGTTTTTAACTGTTATCCTTACATCACATTGCCTCCTTCAGTCAATGAATTTCATCATGCAGAGTGTGTGTGTGTGTGTGTGTGTGTGCAGGAAGATGGAGTATCATCATTGCATCAGACCCACATTTCTAAGAATAGAAGAAAAACTAACAAACAAAACAAAGCAACAACAATAGGAGCACAGAAGAAGAAGAAATTAGCGTCCGCCGCGGCGCTTCAATCTGCGGATGCTGTTTAATCTCACTGCAGCACTTTATAGATGAACAGCTAATCTCCAGAATCAAGTTTATCTATTGACAAAGCTCAGACCGGCGAAGCAATCCGATGCAAATCACATTTTACTGCCTCCACAGTTACATTAACGGGAGACATAAGCGCCAATAATTCTGGATTATTGCCGGATCGCGATCATTTCCTGGCGGAGGCTCGGAGGTCAGGATGACACACTTCACAGAAACGTCTGAAAGTTTTCATTTGGACATTTCCTTTCCTCTGAGAAAACAGTCAGTAACTTGGAATCTGCTTCTAATCAAGACAATATGATTAAGTCTGTCAGCACTCGACGCGTGCAGCCTCCAGGATTTAACGGCCTGCCGACAGCTCGCACTCGTGGGAGACGATGTTCAATTTCAATAAAACTGGTGTTTTAGCTCATTGAAGTATCTCGTTACAACCAGAACGCCTTCTCTCGCTGCTGCAGGTTTGGTTTTGTACAATCTAGCTGAAGTTTCTTCACGTCTCACAGGATTTTTAGCCTGTTGTCTCCA
Organism: Chaetodon trifasciatus; assembly: GCA_037975065.1. Classification (NCBI taxonomy): domain Eukaryota; kingdom Metazoa; phylum Chordata; class Actinopteri; order Chaetodontiformes; family Chaetodontidae; genus Chaetodon; species Chaetodon trifasciatus. The sequence goes on from JBBMOE010000116.1 coordinate 98,967, forward strand.
GTGTTTGTGAACTAAAACTTATTCTAGTCCTCAGCTGCTGTATCAACACTGCAAATCAGTTTTCACCTTGAAACTGGTCCCAGTCCAGCATGTTGGGGTCTTTCACGTCGGTGTAATGAGGTCTTGATCGGCAGAATGAACAAATATATACCTCTTCATGCAATTTATCTGTCGATACTTGCAGGTGATTCGATGCTCAAACCAACAGCGTTACTGTAATAAGACTCCACGGTGTGGTTTAATGCCAGCGATGACTGCAGCAGAGGATTCTGGTTTTTGTGCTCTTTTGACCCCTACAAAAGTCTGATTTGGTAATGTTCCATTTTTAAAGCTGCGCCGGGCGGCTCTGCATGTTGGCAGCTTCTGAGGGAAGCGCAGGATGACGGTTTGAATTTTTGAGGGAATCGATACTCACACTTCAATGCTCAGAGAGTTTGTAGGGCCGGAGATGATGGGAAGAGAACAAAGGGATGAGAGAGGAGAAAGATCTGCCGTTACAGAGTCCAGGTCCGACTCTTTTCCGAGTTCACTTTTCTGTTTTCATTCGTCATTTGTCGAGAACAAAGAAATGAACTCAGGTTTGAGTTAAGCGCCCTGTTTTTTGTGCACAAGCCCAAAAACTAACATGGACACTGTGTCTGAACTCGTTTTCAGCCATGACCCTGGCCTTTTCTGAAGGCTTACTACGAGAAGTCAGAATTATTCTTCGTGATAATGAATAAAACTGTCAGAGACACCAACTGCAGCCACAGATTTACTTTGGAATATATGCCTGAAGCTTTGTCTGCTGAGCATTGAGCACATCCTGATGTAACTGTGGATCAATAAAAGGCCATTTAGAGACTCCAGAAGGCCACTCAGTCATTTGTTAGAAAGGCATAGATGAAGAAGAGTGGGCCGTCCACGCTTTAACTCACGATGCATTGACTAAAATGTCTGCTCTTGTCATTTGGTCATTGATTCTGTACAAACTGGCAAATTGTAACCCCAGCTGGGAGTATGATGGTTTACTGGACAGGAGGAGAGCCTCTGTTCTGGTGTGATGGGGTGCCACAGGGGCCTATTCTTGGTCCACTACAATTTACATCACACATAAATAAACATTATTCTTCCTAATAAGAACTTCTACATCAATCTTTACGCAGATGATGCAGTTTTGTATGCACCTGGTTCCACTCTTGTCCAGGCTCTGGTCTTTGTCCGTCCAGACTTCCCTTCTAAATCGTACACTCGCTTTAAATGCAGATCTTGTTTCTCATAACCTTTTAAATGGGATGAACTGCAAACCGCTCTCAGTCTAGCTTACCCTACTTTATTTGAAAACATTACTCTGCAATTGCTTCTATGAATTATGTTTTCTACTAGGTTTTTGGAGATGTGCGTTCGTTTTGAGGTTGTCAGACCGAGAATGCTTCTCGTTCTCAGGTCTCTCTTGAAAAACAAATCTTGATATCAATGAGATGACTTGATCTAAAAGAAAGAATTCAAATTAAGTGATGAAAGTTTTCTGAGTTTTTCTCAATGACAGCACATTTGTGTGACTACAGGCTTTGCAGCATTTTGTTCATTGGACCCTCCACTCTGGAGTTTAAAGCGATTGAATGAATATCTGCCCCCACAATTAAGGAAAAAGGTAAGAAGCGACCTGCAGGCTCCATCGGGCACGGCTGCATTGCGGTCTGGCTGCTGGAACTGATCGTGGCCTTCCCAGACGGTTCTTGTAATCCCACCAGAAGCACCGCAACACGTTTCGAAAGCGTCCCAGAAAAGGCTCTGCTCCGCGGAGAATACGTGGTTAGTCTAGTTTTGATGGAAGCAACGTCAAGCTGCACAGAGCAGATCGAGCCAGACACAGAACAGATGCAAACCACATCGCAGCCGCAACGCAACACAGCCGTGCCCAACGGACCCGAGCCGCTACTGCTGTTCTCCACATATGCTGCTGCAGCATAACAAGCAACTGATGTCTGTGTGATAATACGATCTTAAAATGGTTTGGACGGATGAGACTGCGGCCTCAAAAGCGACCATAAAGTTAAATCAACAACTGAACTGTCATGATGACTGCAGAGATGCTGTATTAGAAATCAGGAATAAACATAAAACAGACTTCAAATGCAGCCTATAAAACATTTATATGACGCAATTTTGTTGTCGCTTATCTGCAATATTTGTGCCAATACTGATCTGTCTGCCC
>JBBMOE010000116.1:106163-132252 GCA_037975065.1 Chaetodon trifasciatus
GTCAGTCAGTAAACAGGTGTTCATCTGCATACTAGTCAGCGTGGTTAACCCGAGGGAGAGTCTGTGTGTGTGTGTGTGTGTGTGTGTGTGTGTGTGTGTGTGTGTGTGTGTGTGTGTGTGTGTCACCTGTCTCTGTATCAGTGCCAGTGTCTGCTGTCCCTCCACCATCAGCCTCTCCACTGTTTTTGGATCCTCCACTGTCCTGTTGGCCCTGAAGGCATCACGAATCCGCCGCAGTGCATAGGTCCTGCAGTAACACACACACAGACACACACACACACACACACACACTTTAGTTTCATTTACACTGAAAAGACACAGTAAACAAAGGCAGAAAATAATAAAATCAACAAATCTGTGCAGCGGAGACTGAAAACTCTCTGCGGGTTTATAAAAGCAAACAAACACGAAGTTAAAACACAGAAACCTGAACATCATCAGGTGGGATGAAGAAAATGAAGAGGAGACCAACAAATTAGTGCAGATGAGATGAAAAGCACAGAGAAACAAACAGCAACAACTGCAGCGAGCATCGTTAACGGGACCCAAACCGGAGCCGAACCGTTCACACCAGCTGGACTGAACCAGTTTCAAACCAATCAGAAACACTCTAAAACAGATCCGGGTTCAAAGATCAGCTCCAGCTCCTCTCAACCAATCAGTATCAGTCACAAGACCTTGACTTCAGGTTTCGGAGGTGAGTGTGAAAAGGTTTTAAATTTACATTTAACTAATAAAATAATACATTTAACAGCAGTTATGGGTCAAATACAGAAATTTGCCTTTAAATGACGCTGTCCAATCAGTCAAAGACCCACTTTAAGATCAATCATCCCAGCAGAGAACCTGGAGTTATTACACTTGAAAAATCACTGATATTATCGATTGATTATGAACATGGTTGCAGATTAATTGATCAGCTGATCGACAAATCGCTGAAGCTCTAAAAAAAACAAAAAAAAAAAACAGACGTGACCAAAGTCTTCATGCTTTATATTTCATGTTACGACACTTCATGAAAAATAAGCCAACGTCACGTCAAGTTTGGTTCACGGACGTCGTCGTCGACTTCTCTCCTTCAGTTTCTTTGACTTGTAATCGAAGACGTTTGATGGCACAGCGTTTCGTCTCCTGGACTGATAACTGAAAGCGGGACAGTTTCATGTCCATCCGAGACTTAAGGGGACAGAACGGACCCCTGGACGCCGAACATAACTCCCCGCTCTTCACTACAATCTCTGATTTAACGTAAAAGTGCTGCAGAGCTCAGCGTCTGACCGATAACGAGTTCATCATCCTGGGAGCCGTTTCACACCTCGACTAAAAGCCCTGAGAGGACAGCGAGGTGGAAACAACCCTCTGAGAAACCAAGCGATCCAGAAACAGTGGCGGCATCTTCGTCCCTGTGGTGAAACCAGCAGACCAGTTCACTCTGGACCGTCAGCTGTGAGGCAGCAGTGAAGATTTTTGGGTTGTGGACCAAACGAGACGTTTGAGGACGTCGTCTTAGGCTCTGAGAAACACTGAAACATGGAGTGTTTCACTCAAGGACTCTTTCCCGTCCTGAGTGGCGCTGGACTGACGTGGACGTGAGCGCGAATGTGTCTTTGTGAGGACCTCGGACACCTCGGACACTCACTGCTTCAGTTTGTTTCAGCTGGAGGCCGCAGAGTCCACAGCGATAACTTACGGATGAGGGAGTAAATCAAAACGGACAAATTGGACAGAGTGAAGTATTTCCTGGCAGGAGCCGCTGAGGTGAAAATGATTATTGGTTTGATTTTCAGCTCTTTCTCTTGATGGACTCGGGCCTCATCACAGCTGGCAGCTCCTCTGATGTGGGGAAACTACAACGTCGACCTTGGGAAGTTCCAGACCGGCCGGGCGAAGCCATTCGTCTTCCCTGTCCGTCTCCGTGTCTCCTGCTCATTTAGGATTTAAGACGGAACCAATAAAAGCTTGATGGATCTGATTTACATGCCGTGGTTAAACACGAGGAGCGTCACGAGGACGTGACGGAGGAGCGAGGAGGAACCGGAGGCTGGTTTGAAGGTGAGACAGAGGGCGCTGTGGGGGCTGGATGGAGCAGGAAGGAGGTGAGGAAGAGCTGAAGAGGGTTTGGAGGAAGGACACAAAGGAAGGAGGGAAGGATAAAAGGGATGAAAGAGAATAAGTAAGAGGAAGGAGGGATAAAATGAGGGAAAAAAGGGAGGAAGAAGGAAGTTTCGAGGAAGAAGATGGAGGAATACAAACATAAAATAAGGGAAGAGGAGTGGTATGTGGACAGGTAGGAGAGAGGGAAGGAGACAGGAAAAAAGATTTCAGGAAGGAAAATGGCAAGAGGAAGTAAAAGTTAACAGGCAGGAGAGAAAAAAAGACCATAAAGGAGGAAAAGGTGATAGGAAGGAAATGAGGACAGAAGTGATGAAGAACAGAGGAGCGTAAACAAGGACAAAGATGGACAATGTGTCTAAAAAAAAAGGAGTGAAGACAAAATGAAAGGAGATAAAAAGGAGGGAAGGAAACGACTCGCAGCCAGTCTGAAGGAAAGATGATGAAGATGAAGGTGAAGGATGATTTCTGTGTGTCATTCAAACGTCCGGCTGAGTTTTCCCCTCTCAGTGTGAAGCTCAGCGGGGCCGAACACGAGGCCCCGCGGCCCCGCGGCCCCTCCATCAAACTGACTCACACAAAGCCTCAGCTGACGGCCTCAGCATAATGAGGCTCCTCGCTAACGAGCACAACAAGAGACGGAGGGGAAGAAGAACAACAAAGAGATCAGAGAGAGCCGAAAATGATCAACAGGCAGGACGGAGACGACCGCCAGCTGCATGTCCAGCAGCCCAGTGTCTCCTCTGGACAGGAAGTCACACATGACGACGCCCCGGTCAAACTTCATTTTAAAGGCTTTAAACTGTCACATGTGGAAGTGAGTGTTTAAATCAGCTTAACGACAGCGTGTTACAAACGTTTATGAATGTTTACACCGCGCCTGAAGCGCTGCCTTCAAGTGTCACCTTTCTATGGGAAACACCGACGCGATGAGTCCACGTCCACCTGGCGTTAGAACGTGACTGAGACGTCATGCGTACACAACACAACACGCCGCTGATATTTGTTTACAGCGAACACAAAATCCAAACTGTCGTTCACGTTTAGAGAGCGAGGCCTGTAGCACTGGTTCCACAGCCATTCTGTGCCATGAACGCACCAAAGGATCTTATTTAACTGTGTGGAGAGTGAAATGAAATGACGGTGTGCAAAATGAGCGCAGCTGATCTGCTGCTTTACATCTGCCGAATTCACAAGAGAGGACAGACAATTAAGAATCTGTCTCAGACACTTTCACAAAGCTTAGAAAGTTTCCCTTAACTTAACAACTTTCAAAGCTGTGTGATTTTTAGAGGGAGTCTGGGGCTGATGTCCTGCCGCCTCAGACCACTCACACAGAGATCTGATCTCAACTAAAAGCACAACGATCAGATCCTTATGATCCCCGTGCAGATCCCAATATTCCTTTCACGTCATCCATCACACCTGTGACTGTCCTGCCGTGACAGGTCAAAGTCTGCACCGTGATGAAGACGAGCAATAGTATCGAGAAATGTATTTGGTCGTCTGTGCGTCTGCATGCTGAGATGATCTGTGTGTGAATGACGTCTGTCTGTGAGCCTCGACACTGAAACAGAGGGAACTCTCTCCTATGATCTAAGAGGAGGTGAGGAGAGGAGACGAGGGGAGGTGAGGAGAGGAGACGAGGGGAGGTGAGGAGAGGAGACGAGGGGAGGTGAGGAGAGGAGATAAGTGGAGGTGAGAAGAGGAGATAAGTGGAGGTGAGGAGAGGAGACTTCCACAATCACTTATTAACCACAAGCTTTTGTCATGTTGTGTTATGACTGGACAGTTTTCCAGCACACACACTCTGATGATGATGATGATGATGATGATGATGATGATGATGATGATGACATCGAGTTTGACTGAAGCCACCGGGGAGAGATATTTTTAAAAGAGAGGAAGAAGGAGACGCAAGGAGGACACAGAGGAGGGAGACACCAATGACAAACCCGAAGAAGACGCATGAAGACAAACACTGAGCGAGTCACTTTGGATCCGATGCTGCAGCCCTCTCCAACAGCTTCTTCCTCTTCCTCATCTCTTCCTCACCTGAAGCTGTGCGGGTGTTTCCTGGTACAGAGGGTACAGAGGACGACTCTCCACGACGTTTCACATATTTAAACTCAGACTTTGACTCTGATCATCTAGAAAACTGCTCACTTTTTTGTTTTCCCAGCAGAAAAAATATGAATTGAAATCTGCTTCATAGAATAATTTTAGTTCTTAGTTCATGAAGAATCGATATTAATTTTAAGCACTTTGAAAACTCCTCTTCTTCATTTTACTGCTGCCTCACACCAGCGTGTACTGCACTTTCTTTTAGAGGCTTGGTAACGTAACAGTGATAGCAACTGTCATGCTAACATGATGACATGTTGATGTTAGCATGCTAACATTTGCTATTTAGCTGTAAGCACACGCTTTAGCTGAGGCTGATGGGAAGTCATTCATTTCTGAGGCATTTTGGTCAGAACATTAAACCAACACTTATCTATTTGTTTTGTTTGTGAGAGGCCGGGGACAATATTACACAGGAATGTTTAATTCGACGGATTGTGTACCAGAGTTAGCTTAATGCTAATTTTCATCTGCAGTCCCTTTGCAGGCCTTAAAAAACATGCAGTCACAGATAAAGAGGACGCATGAGACAGAAGTTACACATCACACACCGACATGTCAAAAACGACAGGACATTCATGTCCACAACGTACCTGTGAGGACATTTAGGACATTTACAATCCTTCAGACAAACAGATTCTCAGGATCAACACAAGACTTCAGTCTATTAGAAACTCGAATAAAGCGTCTTATGAAAAGAGACAAATGGACACAGTGCAGTGCTGAGTACAAACACTCAACAACAGATCTGAATGAATGAATGAATGAATGAATGAATGAATGAACACGCAGCCTTTGGGACGCTTCTTCAAACAGTCACAGTATTCAGGAACACCTGAGGAAACACTTTTCAAGCCGATTCAAGGCCTTTCAAGGACCCTGAATTTCTTGCTAATGCTTTACAAACAAACTTTTTTCACATCGACCTGAATAGACAGGTGTGACTGGCTGCAGTTCAGGAGTCATCGGCTCGCCCCCTGCTGGCCTGAAGGTGCACTGCAGCAAACGTTAAACAGTTCAGTGCTGTGGCCTCACTCTGGGTTTCTGGTCACTGACTTTCTGTTTTATCTTTCATGTGCTCTCCAGCGCTCTGACTGTTGGTTTGTGCCTCTCTAACACTCCTCACATCCTTCAGGGCCTCTGCTCAGCTTCTTTTATCCGTGCACGTCTCTGCTCTCCAACAAATCCTCCCTAGAGATCAATTTCTGCTGCTTGTTGCTTCTCCTCGTCTTAACTCAAACAAAAGTCTACGATTCTTTCCTCTCTTGCTTCTTAATTTACCCTCCTGGACGGTTTCTAGAGCTGAAATAAAACATTCTGCATGTTCATGAAACTCCAAACGCGTCAGATTTGTCTTTAAATTACATTTCAGTGTTTACGCTCCGTTTCCTGTTACTATGAGCCGCAGTAATCTCATTTTCCTGCAGAGGATCGTGAATGTTTCATCTCACTCCTGTTTGTTTCCGTGTTTCTCAAACACACACACACACACACACACACACACACCTCCAAATCCAGCCAAACTCTCCCACCTTTCCTTGCAGGAAGTGCTGCGAGTGCCTGCATCAGCTGTTAATGTAGTCGGAGCGAGAGACAACAGAACGCAGCCTGCAGCGTCGTCTGGCATATTCAGGTCACTCTGCAACAACCCAACAAGTTTCACCACCAGCCGGAGCGTCTGAGGGAGAGCCCGCAGCAGGATTCACACTCTGTTTGGACTCTCTCTTCCTTCACAAAGATGAGATTTTCTTTTACATTCATGTCGGAAGGACGGCAGCAGTGACACCACGAACAGGCACAGGATGAGGTTTCATCTGATCCCGGTCGGGACGGCGGTGAGGAGCGACCCCTCAATCTCAGAGTGGTCAAATATTCCACCTGAAACTTAAAATTAAACATCTGTGGTGCATAAAGTGCAACAGCTTGTGTCCTGCAGTCCAGCGCAGGTGTTTGTAAAATGGCGTGCACCTCCTGGTTACGTTCTGTGTGTGTTCCTCCCACCTGGATGACGCGTCGTGTGTGTGCTACACCTGTGCGATGCTGACATTAGCGCCACAGTCACCACACATTTCTCCATTCTACCCGAAAATAACATGACAGCAAATGAGACTTTGAATACCAGACATCAACAGCCTTTTGAGGACGTCTCAGGCCCAATGCATGCTGGTACATGTAGGCACTTTGGAGCATCCTGACGTACTAGCAGGACACAAAGACCTGATCATGGAGCGGACATGCTTGTAGTCTGTAGACTACAAAGTCCACCAGTAAACACACAGATTATGGAGTTCCATCGTTTCATAAAGTCGTGTTCATTCCTCTTTTTGATGCGTCCTCTCTAACAGGACGGACTCTCCAGACAAGGGGTCCGTGAGGCGGTGGACCGAGCCGTCCGTCTCCAGGCAGACAGCTGGAATTTATTTTATTTGGACGAGCAGCAGCAGCAGGAGGCCATCTCTCATCTGGCCGCTCAATAATTCAACACAGCGGCGGTCCGCATGAAGGCGAGCGGGGAGCGGCGGCTCTCTGATGTCCGTGTGCAGAGCCGTGTGTTACGACAGTGAAGACGCTGTCCCAGACTCACCCCACACACACACACACACGCAGATGGTGACTGTGCTGCTGCAGAACGACTGACGAAGACGGTGAGTAAAAGGAGACAGAAGATGAAGACGAGCCGATGAAAGTGAGGTGTTTGGTGACTCGTTCGATGCACTGACCTGAGACCAGAGCTGCCTCGCCTGCAGTGCAGTTTGTGGTAATAAAGTGAGTTTCAAAAGCCCAGAGGTCAGAGTGCGTCAGACAGAACAGAATGGAATGAGTCCAGGTGAATCCGGCCAGGTGCATGCTGGGCCTCAGTGTCAGTGATATGACAGCAGGATTCAGGTAGAAGCTTGTAATTAAAATACTGTGTTTTTTCGCTGATATTTGGGAGCTTAAAAAAAATCCGATGTTGACCTCAGACTTTTATTTCTGTCCTGAAATTTATTGACGGTTATTGGCCGACACACACACCTACACAGACGTATCCGCAATAAGCTAATGAGAGCTGGATGACTGCATGAATATATTGGACATTATTGCTGGTTGGTTTCTTTTGGGTCATTTTATTTTGTTTATCTAATGATCCGCCTCCTCAGCGACAGACTGTTCAGCCAGTTAACCCAGCACACAAACAGCGTGCAGACCAGAACATTTACACATCAAACTCAGTAAATGAAGGGTTTATTTCGACCAAACCAGAGCCGGCGATCAGTGGAAAGACAAACGAAGACGGTTCAGGTGAGTTTCATTCTGTTCCTGTCGGGATATCAGATGAAAAATCCTGAGGTTTGATAAACAGACGTAGTTAAGCTTCATATCAGACAAATCTCCTCATCAAAGCCCTTCAAACACCTGCTGCTGCTCACCTGCAGGTCGACACTGTCACACCTGCAGCCATCACAAACAGAGGAAGTTGACTCCACAACACAAAGAACTTCACAACACAACAGCTCCATCAGCACAACGATGTCTGACGCTGTTCAGAGAGCAATAATCGTCCAATCAACACTGTGAAGTTATGGATATAACACAATTAATAAAGACAAAGGAACAAGACGAAGCTCTGAGCTGAGCGAGCTTCACTACAGCGATAAGAAACGCAGTGAGATGATTGAAAAAGCAAGTCGATATAAACCAGCTTTGAGACATGATATAAAGAAATTAACAGCTGCAACTTCAGCAGATTGAATTCAATATTAATCCGATAACAGTCTGAAGCCACTCAAACTGTGTTAGCTTCAAGGGCGGCCGGCCGGACTGATTTCCAGAATAAATGCAGAGCGTGTCACCGTCAGTTAGGCAGAGCGCTCTGAATCCTGATGGGATGTGAGCAGCAGGAGGCCCGCAGACAAATCGGGTCAGTGGTCAGGTACAAACTAGGCCACGGACTCTGGCTCTGAAGCTACGACAGCACACCGACGAAGAAACCCTCCGACCTCTGAGTCCAACACACGGCTGCACACAGCGTGAGCCTTCAGAATAAAAGCCGATCATTCAGGAGAGACAGCGGTGGACAAAACATCAGCACCTTCAAGACAACACGACGCGGCGCACAAACTGCATCACCAACACGGACACAAAGGCAGGTCAACGGCTCTGTCAAAGAGTTTCAACGTCAACATAACTGAAGCTGGGACGATCGATCGATTAGTCGATCAACGGAAATGAACCGGCAGCTATTTTGATCATCGTTTGGAGTCATTTTTTTAAGAAAAGAAAAATGGCTGCAGCTTCTCCGGCGTGAGAATTCACAGCTGTTCTCTGTTTAAGCCACTGTAAACTGAGTGTCTTTGGGTTTTGGACTCAAAAAAAAAACGAGATGCAAAGATGTTAAATTGGACGGACAATTTTCCCTGTTTTTGTGCATTTCATATCTTAAATGATTAATGGACGTACTGAGAGAATAATCTAGATTAATTGATTTTGAAAACAACAGAAATTGTTGTCCTAAACTGAAAATGTTTCAGCATCAGTTCACATGAGATGAACCTCATAAACGCACTGAATCTCAATTTTCTTTCACTTTCTGAACAAATCGGAAATGTTGGCGGTGACTCAAAAAGCCGAGTCATCGGAGAGTCAACGTGAAACTGAAACTTCATCCTCTGTTCCAGAAGAAAGATCAGATCGCGTTCCTGCTGCACCGACATCAACAGCTAACCTTTCAGCAGTGTGTCACAGGGTTCAGTCGGCGTGTCGACATATCAACGACGCCACAAAACATCACAGAATTTCATTTCTGGTCTAAGATCAGTTCTTTGGGCTCTTTAATAAGCACCACTTCCTACAAATCCAACACTAAGCTGGATGTCAGCTAATCTCCTGTTTTCATTAACCCTGAGACAACGCAACACTGACCGTATGAAGCCGACACGGTAAAACACTGAGGCTGATCCAGAACCAGCAGGTACAACAGACACCAAAAGTCCACATGACGCATCGTCATCTGACCCACACTTAATATAAAATTATGATTAGAGCAGCTTTCCTTACATCAGTAACTGATGCTGGTGGATCTGTATCAGGGCTCCTCAACTACATCTGTCCAAGGACCAAAACGTTTCAGACATTCAAATAAGGAGAAATATTGAGGCCTAATTATTTTCCCTTTCTTACAAAATGAATGTTGCTTTCGTGAGTCTATATCAGTGTGAACAGACTGTTAAAAACATGGAGAATCCATGATGATCACTAGATACTGAACTAGTTCAACGACCAATGAATGAGTCCTGATCTCAACTCAAACTCCTCTTCAGGATCCAGGAAGCACAGAAACCCTGTTCACAGTCCAACCGGGTGACGGCTCCAGGGAGTGATCAGCCTGAGAGCTGAGAGGTCTGATGGAGGGTCCACGGGTTGAGAGGATGGATCTTACTCTGCACAACAGCTGAACTATGCATTATGGACTTTTGGGCTTGTTGCAGGAGTTGGCAAACTGTCAGGACAGGACGTCTTCCACTGGTGACCAATGTTAGATGAGCGAGTTTTCTGCGGGTCAGATGGGAAGCTTTGGTGGGCCGGACGAGGCCTGCTGGCCACCAGCTGACCATCACTGCCATAAAGGAACACTTCAGCTCGTCAGAAAAGCTGGAGATACTGGACACAGTTGTCCCTGAACGGCAAGGTTATGGAAAGTAACTAAAACCTAAAGCTGTCAGACAAACATAGTGGAGTAAAAAGTACAGTATCTGCCTCTGAGATGTAGTGAAGCGTAAGTAGAAGTACACACAAAATGGAAAAGCTCAAGTGTTAAAGTACAATGTACAACACTTTGCTCCAAACTGAGGGACGTTTTTTACGATTTTCTGAAGAAATGGAAAAAATACTCAAACTAAACAATCATTAGTTTCAGCTCTATTTGAAACCGTGTTTGAGATGAAGGAAAACGAGGAAATGGGTTAAAAATCACCAGTAAGGTCTTTAAAGTAATCACAGACATCCCTCAGGTCTCTGTAGAAGTCTGGAACATGAGCACAGACGTATCAAATAGACTTAAAGGTAGTTTTTAAATAATTTTTGGGATTTGTGAATCCATTGTTCCATTCATAGAAAAAAAAAACAAAGCGCGTGCGAAAATCACCGGAATGATCCTTTAAAAGATCAGTGATCCTGTGAGGGATTACAAAACGCTAAACTAACACAAATACAACAAACTACCACAGAATTAACATAACCTCTCTGATTAATCCCCGGACACACGCCGTTAACAGCGTCGTGAAGCTTACAGGACGTTCACTTCTTCTGCTCAGAGGCCGTGTTTCGATTTGTAAGCGTTGAATAACAGTTATGACACTGAATCATGTCAGGCCGGCTGATGTAAACGGCGCAGTTAGCCGCGACATTAGCATCTTTCGCGCCACTGACACTCGGTTTAAACCGACCAGCCGAACCGTTCAGATCAGTCAGCGTTCATCTCTTACCTGTAGTTGTACGAGGGGAACTTCTTGCTCTCTGTCAACATCATTTTGTAGAGAGAAATCACCTGGGCTCTCGTGGACGCCGCCATGATGTTGCTACCAAAACTGTTCCCCGACCGACTACGCTTCAGGACCTTTATCGGCGTTTGTCCATACAGTGCCTGTACAGAAATATGACGTTTCTGTGAAGGCTTATCCTCCCGCGTTTATTTCCTCAACGAAATATTCGCATTTATAGACTCTGTTGTCATAAAAAGTCACTTAAAATAAAGTTTTTGGATTTTGAATGTGATTATATTTCACTAGGCACGCAGGCACGTCTCCGCCGACTGAGTGGGTGCTCAACGCTGGTGTGTGACAGAAGGTAAGTTAGCTTTGCTCATTTTAACCTTTTAAAAGTGTACGTTAATATGCAACTGAAACGTTTTAATGATAGAACGATGCTGTGAGGTTGTAACGCCAGACTTCAGAACACAAACCGGCAGCATGTCGGGTCACACAGCGCTTCATTTCCCTCCAAAATGTCCTTGTTATGGGATAGCATGCTAGCTGCTCAGCTACAAACACTCCTGACAGAACTGCAGCTACAGTTAGCTTCTCTTAGGTGCTAAAGTGAGTTAAACCGTGTATGACGCAACAAGCGACACCCGAGAAATTCGTAAAAGTGAAGTAAAGTTTGTGTGGTGTTTGTTGTGTACTGCGTACATGCGTGTGGTCACTCTGTATGACCTCTCTCCGAGGTTATCTAACCTGACTGTGACCTGATGATGACCAATACCAGGCAGTACACCAAACCTCATGAACCCACGTGGTCCCAACGATCCCTTAAGATTTCCCTGAAAGTAGCCTCAAAGTTTCATAAAACACGTTTTTCATAGTATCATAACACAACAAAAATAAAATGGGTCCATACACAGCACAGCTACAATTCCAAGGTCAGTTTGTGTTGATGTTAAAAGCTCCTTCGCTCAACTGTCTTTCATTAACATAAAGCTGTCTGCACTGACTGTATTAATCAAGCTGATGTAAGTTGAAATGTGCAAGATGTACAGTCAGTAACAATGTGTTACTGCTGCTCGCACTCGACTAAACAAGTTAAGTGCTGTTTCATATTTCTAGCGATCAATAAATGCTCTGAAATGTAAGTTTCCTCACAGGAAGTTGGTTAAGCATTTAAAAAAGAAATGATCAGTGTGGCTGATGGCAAATTGATCGCTGTGTCTGATTGGATGTTTATGCTCTGGTCAAACATGTGATCAATCACGTGATCATTTGATCTGCTCTTAGTGGTTACTCCGAGTGAGACACTTGATAATTGTGTCTTATCATATTTAAAACATCAGTATTGATTTGATGGATCGTTTACTGGTTTTAATGGTTTTAGTGCTGAAACAATTTGTAAATCAAATCAATCAATTAGTAAATCGACAGGAAAAATGATCAGCAGCAACTGTGATGATCAGTGATTAATTTCAGATGATTGCCAAGTTGATTTCAGCTTCTCTGTTATAATGATTTCCTGGAAAACTGTCAAAGACGTTTTATTGACAAACGGATTGATCGATCATTTGTAGAAATAGTCGACAGATTCATCGATCATGAAGATTAGGTGGTGGCAGCCAGACTTGGTTAGGTGATGTGTTAGGGAGGCTGACGTGTTGAGGTCAAAGACAGTCTCTGTTCTCACTGGTGGGGTCTGACCTTTGACCTCTGGGTCGGTGTGAGTCAGCGGGGCCAATGAGCAGGAAGTGAAACAGACGAGCTGACATTTGTGTTTACAGTGGAGATTTGTCTCCACAGAGAGGACCACACACACACGCACACACATAAATCAGCTGATACCAGAGACCCTGATGTGTGTGTGTGTGTGTGTGTGTGTGTGTGTGTGTGTGTGTGTGTGTGTGTATACAGTATGCTCTTTAGCAGTGGATGTGTGAAAGGTCAGAGACACATCCTGTTTGTTGATGTCCTGCTGTCTTTTAGTGTAAAGGTCAGTGGCGCTGCTGTGTGTGTGTGTGTGTGTGTGTGTGTGTGTGTGTGTGTGTGTGTGTGTTCAGGTGCATGTTGATGTGGACCAGTGTGTTTTGTGTGTGTATTTGTTGGTAAAAACTCTGTTGATAACATTGATTGTCGTGTCTGCTCTTCGCGTCCAATGAGGCAGTGGTGTGCGTGCGAGTGTGTGTGCGAGTGTGTGCGCGTGTGTCTGCTGTTGTACATCTATGTTTGTGAGGACCAGTCTGAAGCACCTTTAAAGTGATGTTACAGTCGTGAAGTGAGGATGAAGGATGTGCTGATCCACCTTTTCTCCCCAAACTCTGATTCTGACCCAAATAGATCTAGAACTAACAATTATTTTCATGATTGATTAACCTGCTTGTTATAACTTGATCAATTGCCTCATCTATTCAAAGATCCTCTCACTTTCAAAGCCCGAGTAGACAAATGCTGTATTTTGTCTGACGACAGCCCCAAACCCAAAAATAATCCTTCTAATGCCATCGAAAACGTTTTCTCATCAGAAGCTGGAGTCAGTGAAGTTCAGGCTGTTTTGTCTATAAATGTTTTAATTCATGTTTTAATAAATTAATCGCGATATCTGTTAAAACTTTATGGAGGAAATGTACGCTAACATTAGCACGTTGGCTAACCGTGAAAAGATATTCGTCTTTATTCGGATCCCCGTTAGCGTCCTCAAAGTGGCTTTTAGTCCACATGAAGTCCATACAAAACAAGAACAGTGAGAAGACAACAGTCAGAGTCACGCAGTTCAACAAAAACACAACACAAGGCAAAAAGAACGATCAGAAAACAAGCGAGCGACTTCACACACGACACAAGCTGCAGCCACAGAAACAAGGAAAAAGATTCCAGCAACAATAAAACAGCAGCAGCTTCTGCTTCAGCGACGACTGGAGCAGGATCTGTTTGAGTCTGTCTGATGCTGGGGGGACATATTCCAGGCAGGGACCGCGATCAATAATCACAATCAGAACACTTTATTGATCCCAGAGGGGAAAATGGGTCGGCTGCAGCTCCTCACACTGTAGAACAAGTGAATACAACAGAAACAGGAAATGAGAAATGTCTTCGAGTACGTAAACATCTGTACAGCAAACTAAAGTCAGCCGTCTGTGTGTTATGCTGCAGTCAGTAACAAGAATATTAGAACACTAGAACAGTACTTCTGCCAGTACTATTATGATAACAGTACTTACGATAGTAGTAATATGTAGTAGTTATGTGTACCTGGACTTGGACAATCAGGTGACCACCACCTGCGTCCACACCATCGACAGAAACCAGTGTGATGTCCCCCTCTGCATGAGTAACTGCAGCTGATGATTACTGCTGATCAGGCTGAGGTCAGGTTAACTAACTAATTAGCTGCTCTGTCCTGTTGACGGTGCTGAAGACGTTCAGCGTCCAGTCACGTGAGACACGGACAAGCAGCGTGTTGTTGTTCCGGTGGAGACGCTGGACTCAGATAAAGGTTTGACATTTCAGCTTGAATGTGATCTCAATGATTAATTAGCTGTTAAGACAGCTGCCTGATCAATTAATATGAACTGATTGATCTCTTCACTCTGTGGACGAATTCTGTCATCACTGTCGTTATTGATGAGACAGAATGAGGGACGCTGCTGTCTTACTGTGAAGAGACCGCATCAACGACGGTCCTCACAAGTGTAGAAGTGGACTGTGTGTATGTCTCTGTCTCTGTGTGTCTGTCTCTCAGTGTATGTCTCTGTGTCTCTGTGTGTGTCTGTCCCTTTGTGCGTCTTTGTTTGTCTCTCTCAGTGTCTCTTTGTGTGTGTGTCTGTCTCAGTGTGTTTTTCACTCTGTGTGTGTGTGTGTGTGTGTGTGTCCCCTGAGCCAGCTGAGTGATGGACGTCTCTGCAGCAGTGACAGATCAATAGAGGAGGATTTCCTTCAGTCCCAGCTGACTGGACGGACTCTCTGTGTCTAATCGGAGCTTTCAGTGTGTCTCCAGCAGATCAGCAGACTGCTGTCAGTCTCACTGTTCACACAGCCCGTCATCCAGTCTCACTCCAGTTTCACTGTTCACACTGACAGCTCCTCATCCAGTCTCAGTCCAGTTTCACTGTTCACACTGACAGCTCCTCATCCAGTCTCACTCCAGTTTCACATCTGCTTCCTCTCCATCCGACACTCAGTGCGAGAGCGGGCGTGTCTTTTCTGCCATTTAAATCTCGGCAGGATTCACAGAAATCGAACCTGAAACGTTGTCGACAAACGAGATGAGTTGAGATGAAGCTGAAATCTGAATTTTGATGGACAAGAAGAAATGTTTTTGTCCTTTAACTCTGAGGCGTTCATGATTCTCTCCTGGAACCGCAAATCTGAACTTATGACCGCCGTCTGGCTGACACCACCTGAATATGCTGCACGGCTGCAGCCTGCAGCTGTTAGCTTAGCATGGCTAGCTGCTTCCAGGCTGTGATTAGCCTAATGTGACTTACACAGTTATTAATTTGAACCTAAAGAGTTAGCGAGTGTGGCGTGAAGGGAGCTAACAGTTTGATGCTAATGCTCAGTCGGCCATGTTTTGAAAGTCTTAATTTACCCAGAGTTCATTGCAGTCTTTACTTTGGATGATGGAGAAGCAGTCAGCTGTGGGCAGCGGGTGAAGTCAGACCTTTAGATCAGTGGCATCTGTGTGTGTTGACGAAGTTCTGTGGCCCTCAGCTGAAAAGCTCAGTGGATGAGGTGAGAAATAGTTCCAGGAAGTCGGCGAAGTGTCGACGTGAGTTTGTTTGATATGTTAGTTTCTCACTTTGAGTCGCCGCTGCGAGCTGCAGATTGAGTTTTCTGTCTCCTTTCTGCCTGGAGGATCAAGGCCCCGACGTCCCTCCATCGATCGCTTCCTCCCGTGTTCAGACCTGCGGAAGAATCCGTCTGGGACGCGTCGGCCCGTGACCCGAACCTGATCGCTTTGAACCCACCCGCCCATCCGCCCGACCCTCCCTCCATCCAGCCAGACATCCAGCAAACTCTACTGCACCGTTCATCCCGCAGACTGAGGTAGGTGGACAGGTGTGTGTGTGTGTATATTCCTTATGTTGTGGGGACAAGTGCAGCTCATGATGCAGTCATGTAGTCACACGGTCTCATAGAAAATGCATTTTTATACAACTCATTTTCAGCCTTTCTTCGAGTGCAGGCTGCACGTTTGAGGTTTCCAGTAATTAACCCAGACCGCACTCTTCTCCTGACCTTTGCAAAGTGTTACGAGTGAACAGACCATAAAAACTGAAATTCAGCTCATGCAGATGTTGTGTTACATGAGCAGAAACACGTGAAAGCATGTTGTTAGCGAGCGCTGTGCTGCCCGGGAAGACGCTGATTAAACGTTTCCTCATCATGTTCATTTCAAAAAGACAAAAGATAAAACTCGTAACGAGGACAAAACACATCAGCAGGCTAACAAACGATGAAAGTTATGTGTTTGGACACGTTCACGACGGCTTCCGCAGTTTTAGCTGTATGCGGTGTTGAATGTCACACTCGGTCTGAGGAACCTGAAGTCAGCGCAGCAGATGTAAACAAACCCGACCTCTGCTTTAATTGGCAGCAAAATGCAAATGTAGTCAGAATGAGGCGACGCTTTGATGTGGTGGAGAGAAGCCGGAGAAAGTCCAAATCAAAGGCTGCAGCAACTGGACTGAAGGAACATCTGTGGTGATTCATAATGTTTACGGTGACAAAGTTAGCATCCTGCACAGGGATGTTCCTCACGGCTAATCTCCATAATGATTACGCGAAAGTTTAAAGTTAGACGAGTCTGAAAGTAGGAAAACGCTCAGAATGTCCTGCACCAATAGGAGATCCAAGTGACGGATGGAGAGCGCTGCAGCCAGCAGCCACAAAACGGCTGCAATGTGATCCCTCCACGCTGTCAACGGACGTCCACCAAAAGTCTTTCTGCCGATGACGGGCTCAGATTGTCCTGACAGCGCTATGGAGATGATCCCTGCACCGACACACCTGTTTGTTAAAGAGTAAGAGCGGACTTAAATGTGTCCATTAATAAAACGATAATCGGTATTTCTGGTGTGTAATCGACTAGTCGATCAGTCGTTCGGGGACTCTCACATCTGCAGGATACGTTTTGCTCAGCGGCACGTGGGCAGAACAGAGCAGTTTGTGTGGGCTGAAGCTCAGTCGTCCATCTAATCAGGAAACCTCCTCGATTTTCTAATGAGACACACATAGAGAAAGCGGATGTGCGCCTGTAGTCTAAATGAACCCAGCTGCCGTTTCCCTCCACCCCTCAGTCATGGAGGGTGGAGGAGATCAGAGCTGCAGCCTTCATTAACTTTCATTAATAACAGAGGAGCTCCACGTCCGGCTCGCTCCTTCTGCCTTCACCTGTAATTACACTCGGCTGTGCGCTTCAACCAGGCAGCCATCACCTCATCACCTCTGAATGTCATCATGCTGCGGCCACAGCCTCGCGTTTGACGTTAAACCTCCTGATAAATGTCTGCGAGATCCAAACGCGTCCCCACAGGTGGACAGTGGACAGGTAAGCAGATGTGTGTTTGTCAGCAGCAGGTGATGCAGCAGCAGGTTTGCTGTCAGTTCAGGACGAGCTTTTTGGATCATGTGATGTGAACAAAATAAAATTCTGAACCTCAAAAATGACCACACAGTCCACTGGTTCCCAAGCTGGGGGTCTCGACCCCTGCTAGAGGTCACCAAAGCTTCATGGGGGTCGCGAGGCCTTCTTGATTTTCAGAAAACCTTTCTTTTAAATCATACAGAAGGCTGAAATCTCGGCTTTTCTTTCACTTCTGTGAAGCAAACTAAATGGAGTTGTCATTTTTAACATTTTTTTTGGCCACTCGGGGGCAGCAGAAACAAGTTGAGTTTTTTTTTTTTGCGGCTTCTTCTCTGAAAATGAGCGTAGAAACGCTGCACGTGATGCACAGAATGACGAATGCGGCTTCCTGCCAGGTTAGTCTGCCCGTGCAATCAGCTCCACCAATGAGAGTTCAGGTTAGGCTGTATTCATATCTACCAATTAAAAAACAAAGTCATGAAAAAAGCAGCCCAGCAGCGACTGATTCTGAATTCATTAGTGCTTAATTTAAATAATAAAACACTAAAACCCGACAGGGATTAAATCAGTGTATCAGAGCTCATTCCTCAGACTTACAGTCCAGGTGATTAAGTGGCCTGTGGCTGCTTTACGTTTGTGTGAGTGTGTGTTGTGTCTCTTGGCTTCCCTCCAGGTCTGAAAGCAGCTTCGAGTCTTCAGTCCGAGCTCATCAGTCGACACTCTGAGCGTCTGAATGTGGAGCAGCTTTGAAAAATGTCCAAATGTTTGGACTAATGAGGAGAATGTGGACTTTCTAAAATGCATTTGTTTTAGCTGCTGCAGGTGTACCTAATAAACTGGCCACTGAGTGCATGTTTTGGCATGTTTTTACCTTCAGTGGAGCTAATAGGTCTCGTCCAAACCGTGAAAAAGGAACACTAACACGTGTGTCCGCATACTTTTGGCCACAAGCGTTGCTCCTCATACCGATTGGGATCATCTTAGATTTCTAAACTAAACACTACACACACGTTCACAGTCACTGTGGAGCAGCTGAAGGTCTGATTGGACGCTGAAAACCGAGGTCGCAGAGCAGGAAAAGGCTGCCGCGCTCGTTCACGTTTGATCTGAACTCATCCAGCTGAACGTCAGCACTGATGTCGGCGTCAACATATAGTTATAGAGGTCGACGGAGCGGCGGTGAGGAATGTTTTCAGTTAGCAGCAAAGCCCGTCCACTCCAAATGACGATTGATCCCACAGGCTCGCCGTACCATCTGCTGCATGGGCAGACTGGAGCACACACACTGTACCAGCAGGTGTGTGTTTTGGTCCAAACGTCATCACTCTCCTCCAGTTTAGCTTTGGATTTAACAGCAGAGCAGCAGACGTGTCGCTCCTTCCTCCTCTCTCAGCCTCCATCCCTTCATTATTCGTCCTCTCTCTGTCACGCAGATAAACTTCAGGGCTCTGACTCTGAACTACATTTCCCAGAAGGCCGATTATCTTCTGTGGAACCTTAATCACCTTTGTCTGGTGTTCTTGGCGGAGCTGTAAATGAGGTCGGACCCCTGGTGTACAGCGCTAACCACATTAGCGGAGAGAGAGCCGCCTGCCTGGCCTCTGTTAATGACAGAGCGTCGCTAACAACATGAGCTGTTCGCAGGTCGGCTGGAGGCGTGGACGCTCAGGTTTCATTCACCTGGAGGACCAGGAACGATGCCTGCACTGTACTTTTGATGCAGGACTAATCTGAGTGTAGAGTTTGTGTCAAACATCTCATTGAACTGTTTTATTTTGGAACTTTTGCCTGTTCTTCTAAATGCTGACATTTTATTCTGAAAAGCCAGAGTCTGCTCTGCGCGTTCAGTATCTTTTGATACCTCTGACGGCATTCCATTGTTAGCTTCTCATCTACAGTGGTTAGTCGAGCATTATCCAGGGTGGAAGTGCGTGTTTGGGTCTCAGTTGGCTTTGAAAGCTTTGTTCAGAGCTTTGGAGGATGTGGTTGAGGTTAACGTCAACTTATTGTTTCCTCTCACATCCTCTGCTTCCCTTTGAGTCCCACACAGTCCTGTGCTATCGAAGGAAGTGGCCTGTGGTGTAGCCTGAGAGCTAGCAGCGGCACGAGCGAGGCCGAAGAAGCCAGCTGGACCTGGCCTAGCATGCTAACTGTGTTAGCGACAGGGGGTGCTAGCATTAGTTATGCTGTAAGTGAAGTCAAATTAGCTGCTGTGCTAATTGTTTGGAACTGCAGGGAGATGCAGAGGATGCAGAAGGCCATCATACTGTGTGTGTGTGTGTGTGTGTGTGTGTGTGTGTGTGTGTGTGTGTGTGTGTGTGTGTGTGTGTGTGTGTGTGTTTAATGTAGTCCTTTGCTGTCCAAATATCACCCAGGATGTCAAATTGATTTCTCTGGCGTGAGTTAGCGTGCACAGTCTTTCCACAGTGTGTGCGTTTGTGTGTGCATGTGTTTGTGTGTGTATGTGTGTGCATGTGTTTGCGTGTGTGTGCATGTGTTTGTGTGTGTTTGCGTGTGTGTGCATGTGTTTGCGTGTGTTTGCGTGTGTGTGCATGTGTTTGTGTGTGTGTGCATGCCTTTGCATGTGTGTATGTGTTTGTGTCCTCCATCTGTTCTAGAAAGCCCTTCCTGAACCTGCTGAGTCCACCAGACCGTACACACACACACACACACACACACACACAGAGTTCATGGCGAGCTGGTCTATTATGTAACATCCGAAACGCTTCCTGGACTCCCGTCACAGACTCACATCCAAATGTTTCTGAAATCTGAAGTGGATTTCCAAACTGTGGATCCGTCGAACTCATCCTGTCGTTTCAACAAACATGCTAATGAGTGAAGTAGGAGGCTGCAGCTCATCATGTGCCAGATCGTTTTCAGGAACTTAAACAGGATTTAAAAGTCTTGTTTTAAACCGAGAAACCCAAAGACCAAAAAGTGCAAAGCGAGTCCTCACACCCCTGTTAAATCCTGTTAAACTCGTCCTCACTCACACGTGAACAGAAGCAATTTATACGTAAATTTAAAGGATGAATCTGGTGAAATACTGTTTATTATCGTCAACATGTCTCATGAAAAGGCCAGCATTCTCTGAGCACGAGGCGTCTCTCCGGTCGTCCTTTTAGCAGCGTCTTGCAGGGTGGGGGGGACAGCGCAGAGCAGGTTTTAAACAGTAAAGTACCGTTTTTTCCTCATTCTGTCTTCTCACTGCGGCGTCTGAATGCTGTGAACGTTAGCGCCCCTGCTCAGCCTCCCGTCTTCATCTGGGCCGGTGGTAACATTCAGCTGCTAATAAGGAGGCAGCGGAGTGTGCCGGGTTCTCCGAGGAGCTGACAGAAGATTACAGGGAAATATAAAGGAGGCAGAGATCTGCTGTGCGGCGTCGCTCTGCTGCCGCGCTCACGTTATCGCTCTCGTGGCTGCACTCTGATGGAGCTTATGTTTTACGACGGGCTGCTAATGTGTCCTGGATGTAAATATTAACTGTGTGTGTCTGTGTGAGTGATTGTGTTGTTTTGTCCAAAAACGTCTCCAGTCTACACTTTAAGCATAACTCAGGTTTATTGCAGCTCTTATTTTCTACTTTTGTTTGTTCCTGGCTGTAAAAGGACTTTGCAGTCGTCATGCTGATCACTGAAGCTTCATGAGTGGACGTTTTCGAGCACGGTCAACTCTCACGAGAGTTTCCTCCTCGATCTTCATCCCAGTGCTGATCCCAGACTGACATTGATTAAATCGTACCTGACACATGGATTAACTGCTGAACTCTTAATCACTGAACCACTGAAAGTCCAAACTATCACATTTGTAAGTTTAAATTACTGATATTAGAAATGACAGATGGCGTGATGTGATGAGCTGGAGACAAGAGAAACCCACACAAACACTCCAGTTAGCGGGAAGCTGCTAAGCTACACGAATGTTCTGTACACTGAGCTTCGCTAACGATAACTAGCATGACAGCTAATCTGTGCATCTTTGCACCCTCACAGTCGCTCGCAGATGCAGCCTGATGATTCCTCACATGAACGCTCTCTGATGTCCACCCTCACGTGGTGAAACTCTGCATCTCGACGTGGACAAAACGTTCAGGGATCACGTTTTATTGTAGCCAGCAGCGATCCACTCAGACCTGCCGGATCAGCTCTGATCTGCTGATCCTCAGGAGCCGCTCCTCTATGAAGCAGCCGTTTGAGCTCCATCTGCTCTGCTTCACCTGAAAACACGCAGCTCTACGAGCAGAAGCTGAAATATGCACTTGAAAACATTATGGGATGAGCGGAGAGAGTGCTGGAAAACAGCAGGAGCTGTAATGAGAACAAGGGCGGGGGTGTAAAATCACACGCATGCAGGATTGATAGCACTGACCGACCATGTGATATTAAAATTGCCCACCTCCCCCAGAGAAATAAATCCTGCATGAAGCAGGCTGTGGGTTTCCATGTGGATTTCCTGCCTGAACTCTTTGAACTTGTGTCTTTTTTCCTTCATTAAACTGTCATCTGAGCGTCTCTCCAAACTTTGGCAGCACAAGACAAAGAGAGTCTTGGAGGATTAGAACAGGAAGTCCAGCTTTGCTTCGCCGTGGCTGGACGAGAACATATTTCCACGTGAGAAACGGACAAAGAGGCGTGAGGAGGGAAGATTTGAAGGTGTGATCATGCAGACATGCAGAGGATGTACGAGCGAGTCGGGCTGCAGACCTACAGGTCGGCTTTCATCCTCACGCCGCCGACAATTACTTTTCAACACGACTCCGAGGGCTGACGAGCACCTGCCAGCCGCTGGCTTCGCCCGTTTCCTCCATCCTCTTTCATCTCTCTGTCTGTACAGCGGTGGCACTTTCCAGCGAGGGAAGCTCGGCGTGCATGAAGAGTCGTCTCTTTTTTAACGGCCGGCTCGAGTGTTAAAGGATAACTCTGTGAACCTGCTTCCTCAAACCAACCTGCTCCTTATGAAACTCCTGGGCTTCTTTGGTGATAACCTGGAGCAGCGGAGAGCACCAACACTTTATCTGCAGCGTATTTTACACATTTTGAAGCAGCTGCTCATGAAACAAGCTTCTGATTTCATGTTGAAGGGCAAAGCTTTCCGATGTTGTACCTCATCGTGTTTTCTCTTAAGTATTTTCGGGCACGAGCGCTTTGTTCTTGAGCTAAAGAGGCGTCCTAAAGGCTGTTTTTAGCAGCGTTTATTCGAGGTCGGACTCAAAGTGATGTTTAGCAGATTGAGGCTATCGTCAAAAATAAACATCTGTGCTTCAGAAACGCCTCTGAAAGTTTAGGAAATGTTAAAGTTAGACATGACATCGCAATAAAGACCGTTTATGCTTCTCACTCAGGTCGCAGTTCATTTCCTGACGATGTTATTACAGCATTTCTTTTCATTACTGATTGATCTGGAAAATATTTCCTTGATTAATGGAAAAATCGATTGGCCCCTGAAATAATGAAATGTTGCCCTTCAGTCTAACCGACAGGCAAAACCTCAAAGCTCTTCCATTTCACTGTCATACAAGATTTAGAAAACCAGTAAGGACTCACATTTGAGAAGCTGGAACCAGTAAATATTTACTACCTGTTTAATAAAGAAACCATTCTGTGGCGTTCTGGTGGACGTGCAGCGTGAAGCCTTGTCACCTCACAGAAACGTCTTTAAAAACAATGAAACCCCGAATGAGCTGGATGGATTTTGTGGAAATGTGACCAAAATGGTGCCCAAAACATCTGGAAAATGTCCATTTAATGGAGGAGAAGAAACTGCTCAGGGCCCCGATCACGTTCCCTGAGGAACCCCAAAATCTTCACCAGCTCTGAGGCTCATAAGGAAGTGTCCTCAGTGGAAAAATATACATTTTTAAGCAGAGTAAATTGTCCTTCACTCAGTCTCTGCAGTGGGCCAGAATAGCTTCAGCTGAAATATTCATTCAACTTCTCTGTAATATGTAGGTTTTAGATGTGTTACTGCACCGACGCTGTTGCTCCAAATCGATAGCTCGACGAAAACGAGGCTGATCAGTGATGAAATATTTAAGTGTGTGAAGAGTTCAGAGAGCGATTCAGTCTCCGTCCTACCAGTCCCTCATTCGTTCCCACCAGTCATTTGGCATTTTCATGCCAACACTTTGTCTGTCTTCAGCAGATGCTGTAAAAGAGCTGAAATGCGTCGCCTTCGCTGTCTTTCCAGTATTGTGTAATCATCATCAGAGGAGTCCCCGACTGCCGCCGCGCCCAGAGGACGGCGCCGTGTGTGGGTGACAGCTAAACGGCGAGAAATGAGACGTCTGCTCCTGTCAAATCCCCAAACTCGGAAAATATGAATTGCAAAGCTGTAAAGTTAGCCAAAAAAACCCGAGTGTGTGTGTGTGTGTGTGTGTGTGTGTGTGTGTGTGTGTGCGCGCGTCTGAGTGCGTGCATGTGTGTGAGTGTTTGTGTGTTTGAGGCATAATTTCAATTTCCAATTTGCACTCTCTCCAGCGTCTCTTGAGCATATGTTTACTGTGCTGCAGCCAGGATTCACACTCCTACACACTTCCTCTCTCTCTCTCTCTCTCTCTCTGTCTGTCTGTGTCTCTCTATCCCTCACACACACACACACACACACACCCACCCCCTCCCAGCAGTGGTAGTTAACAGGTGTACAGGTAGTCTCTCTGCAGCCAAAGGTCCTCAGCAGTGCTTCCTTTAGAGGTGCAGCTCCAGTCAGATTCACTTGATTTTTACCGAGAAGAAAAATGAAACAAGCTTCAGAAACACACCAGCGTGAAAATAAACTCTGAATCCTGCTGAACTGAGCTGTTGATGGAGCGTCTCCTCCTGAATACTTTAACATTTTGAGGGTGGAAACATCAATAGTGCAAACTCCTTCAATTCCAATTAGATTTCACATCCTGCAGCTCTTTGCTTTCTAAGCAGCAGCGTCAGAAGATGCTCCACAGGTTCCTCCCAGGACCTTCACAGCAGAGGCGTTGAACAGCGAATCTGTCGCGTCGCGGTCGGTTACGTCCTGCTGAAAACCGTCACGACGCTCTGACTCTGCTGCGCATGGCAGCGCTCGTGATGCACGAGGAATCAGATACTTCACAGCGTTCAGCAGAGTCGATGCAAACTTTAAATCCAGACTTCACCCACTCACATCTTCTGTCACTCTCCACTGACGCTGCTGCATTAGCTGAAGCTAAGCTAAGCTAAAATAAGCTAAGCTATGATAGCAGTTCTGGCTCTGAACCTTAGACTGTTGAAGGAGTGGACGGAGCTTCAGGGTCTGAAAACTGAAGCCTAAACCTGCATTCTTTCTACTGGCCAGCAGGAGGCGACTCCACTGGTTGCAGTTAAAAGTCAGATTGTATGGAAGCTTATGAGAAACTGAGCAACTTCTCACTTTATTTATTCCGTCAGTGAGTTTATGGTCTGAATCTCTCGTTTCAAGTCTTCTTCAGTGCGGCGTGATGTTCATTTTGTAAACGGTGGTCCTGTTTACAGAAAAACAGATGATGCAGCAGCTGTGCTTTAGGGCGTGGCTGCCTTGAGATCAGTCGTCACGGCGGCGTGGGTCCTCGGTCAGATCCAATCAGAATTAAGGCGACATTTATCCTCCCCAGCTCTCCAGTGAGGTACTGTCTGCTATCAGATGAAGTAAAAAGTACAATATTTACCTCTGAAATCTCGTGGAGTAGAAGTACAAAGAGACTTGAAAGGAAAATACTCAAGCAGACTACCTCCAATGTGTATTTAAGTACAGCACTTGAGTACATGTACTTCATTACTTTCCAACACTGGTGCAGAGAGTGGTGACGGACTCCTCGTAGTTCCCACACTGACCTCGAGGCAGTGAAGCACACTTCAGTGATGTTGGCATGTTCTCCACGGCGATGCGTTCACTGACTGACTCAAAACAAGGATCTCATTTTCAAACACGTCCCTCGACGCTGAAGAAGCGTCTCAGGACATCGGAGCTCAGCGACATCCAAAGTTAACTTCCTGTTCTGCACAGTGTGCATATTCCTGCTCGTCCCCAAAGCCGCCGTGTGCTGAACTTGACAGATCGGAGGAGAAAAAGCGATGTTTGAGATGCTGCCGTGCGGTCACCGCAGAGGGTGATTGATTCAGATCAGCCCTCGGTGTCCCTCGGGACGACGGCTCGAGGCGATCGATGAGCGGGCGGCCTGCTCGTGCTCTTCAAGAAGCTCAGCGCTGCTGCTGGGACTTCACTCGACGTCCGCGATGACAAAGAGCTTCCTGACGGCCCTGAGCTGAAATGATAATGAGCCATAACCAAAAAAACAGGTGGGACAAAGAAGCTCAGACAGGGAGAACAACGCAGGTTTAAGCATAGAGACGCTGATGTGGACGACTCTAATGTCCGTCAAACTGAAACGTTCCTCAACGAAGATTCATTTTCAGATGATTTAACAGAAACGTGGAATATTTCCTGATCTGCTGGAGGCTCCGGCCAATCAGCGCAGGCAGCAGGCTTTAGACTCAGGACCTGCTGCTGGTCTCTGAAAGGGGCGGGGCAGCGGGGACACCCATGTGACACTGACGCAGGAAGTGGCTCACCAGCGTGGCGTCCCGTCTCTGAACCGTCTCCATTAATGAGTTCATGACGTAAGACTGCGGTGTGAGAAGCGTTTCCTGTCCGAGGCGTGTGTGTGCGTGCGTGCGTGCGTGCGTGTGTGTGTGACAATATTGTGTGTGTGATTCAACAGATTTGCCTCTCCTCCTGTGTGTCTGTGTGTGTTTCATGTACTGTCTGTGCATGTGTGTGTGTGTGTGTGTGTGTGTGTGTGTGTGTGTGTGTGTGTGTG
>JBBMOE010000116.1:147227-174727 GCA_037975065.1 Chaetodon trifasciatus
AGAGAGAGGGGTGAGCGAGGGGAGAGAGAGGGGTGAGCGAGGGGTGAGCGAGGGGAGAGAGAGGGGTGAGCGAGGGAGACACAGACTGAGAGAGAGAGAGTCTATGTCTTCTCTTCTTTATTCATCAGGGTCCCCTGTAGTCCCTCCACACACACACACACACACACACACACACACACACACCCTCACACACACACACACACACACACCCCTCTGTGCTTATCTTGCGTGTGTGTGTTTTTAATTGTCACTTTTTATGTGAATGTGTGTGAAGTGTGTGTGTGTGTTTTGATTTTTTCCTCATAGTGTGTATTTCTTTTTGTGTTGTCGGTGTGTGTCTGTGTGGATCTGTGTGTTTGTTTGTGTGTGTCTGACCATGTGACTCTTTTATATGTTGTCTTTGTGTGTGTATGTTAGGGTTTGCGTGTGTGTTAGTGTTTGTGTGTGTATGTTAGTGTTGCGTGTTGCATGTTTTTCATGTTTTGTACATGTGTGTTTTTTTTTTTTGTCTGACTGTGTGTGAGATTTTGTGTTTGTGTGTATAATATCTCTGTGTGTAAGAGTGTGTGTGTGTGTGTGTGTTACATTTTCTTTCCTCACAGTGTGTACTTATAACGTGTGTTTTTGTGTTTGTTTGTGTGTCTTTTTGTGTGTTTAAGGTTGTGTGCTCCTGACATGTTTGTTGTGTGTGTGTTTTTACATGTGTTGTGTCATATCTGTGTGGTGTGTGTCTTCCTGTGTGTATTTGTCTATGTGTGTTTGTTAGTGTTACTCTGGTTGACTTTTTTGTCCACTCTGTCTGTTTGATTTTGTGTGTGTCTTTGTGTGTGTGTGTGTGTGTGTGTGTGTGTCCCAGGGGTTTTCCCTCCAGTGTCGGCGGGCAGCATATGGGACTTGGCGCTAATGACCACACCTCCTTGCCAAAACCTGATTTACACACAAACACACACTCACACGCCCAATGGGACAGGATGGTGTGTGTGTGTGTGTGTGTGCGTGTGTGTGTGTGTGTGATGAGGGTGGAGGCTGAAATCTGATTAAAGTCGTGTTGGAGACAATTAACAGCCTTTCAAACCCGCCGCCCCGGGCCCTGTGGGACTGTGTGTGCGCGTGTGTTTGTGCGTGTGTGTGCGTGCTGTGGTTCAGGTGGCAGCTTTCGGGCTTAATCCCCCCCTCTCTTCCACCTCTGAATAAATCATGTGACCCTTCCCCTCCCTCCTTTCATCCCTCCATCCATCCGTCGCTCATTAAAACTCGTCTGTCACCATCGCAGCGCTTTCATTCCTTTTTTCTCCTCCACCTCTTCTTCTGGTGAGGGTGCAGTTTAATCCCTCACTTCCTCTTTTCTCTCTCTCTCTTTCTCTCTCTCCCTCCATCTGTTTGAGGATGGAGGGATGGAGTGATGAAGCGGGGGAGATAAAGAGGAAAGGATAGATAAGGGAAGTGTGGCGACCCGTCTCTCAGGTTGTGTTTTCAGGCTTGTAAAGACCCGCCTCCTCCTCCTGACCTCTGACCTCTCTGTACTGATTGACAGCTCCTTTCATCCCTCCGTCAGTCCACCAGCACCCCTCGGTTTCCTTCTTGTCTTCCTCGGCCATCACTCCATCCTTTCCTCATTTTCTCCTCCTCGTTTCCTTCCTTTCTTCCTCTTCCTTTCCTCCATTCCTCTGTCAACTTTTGCCTTTTGCTCCTTCCTCCAGCCTTGTTTTCTTATCTTCCTCCCATCATCCCTTCATCCCACTTTTCCTTCTCTCCTCCTTTCATTCCTCTATCCCAGCTTTGTTTCCTTATCTTTGTCTTTCTTCCCTCCATTATTCCAGCTTTTGCATTTTTCTCTTCTCTCCATCCTTTTGTCACTCCATCTTCTCCTTCTCTCCTCTTTCCCTCGTCGTCCCTTTCCTCTCCTCCTCTTCTTCTTGTCCCTCTTTTTCCTTCATTACCTTATCATCGTTATATCTTCCTTTCCTTTGTCTGTTCTTCTTTTCCTCCTCCTGTAATGACTCCATCCACCACTCTATCCTTTAATCCATCTCTCTCCCTCTTTTCTCTTTCACCCATCTCTCCCAGTACGGGCAATAACTGGTGGACAGCTGGTACACACGCGCGCGCACACACACACACACACACACACACACACACACACACACACACGCACACACACACACACACACACACATGCATAACCCCACCAGAATAATCCAGAACAATAAGAAACTGTGAAAGTAAGAAGAAATAAAACACAACAGCTCCCTCCTGCATTTCTTCATCTGCACACACACGCACACACACACACATACACACACAAGTTGGGATAGACAGCTGTGTGTGTGTGCGTGTGTGTGTGTGTGTGTGTGTGTGTGTCTGGGGTTTGCGAAGGGCAGAACAAACATTTGTTTGTGCAGCGATCCATCTCAGCCCGGCCTGCTTCCTCCATAACAAACAGACCAGAGGGGGGAGGAGGGGGAGGGGAAAGGGGGGAGTGAAGGAGAGACAGACTGTGTGTGTGTGTGTGTGTGTGTGTGTGTGTGTGTGTGAGAGAGAGAGATGTAATCCACCTGACTCAGGTGAAAATGATTGAAACGTCCGTAAACGAGTTCGCCGTCAGCTGACTGAAACTCTGCATCCAGTAATGTTGAAATAATGCTACGTTAGCTTTAGCATCAACTAGCTTCAGGTGTTTAGCTGGAATGTTTATGTTAGCATTAACCAAGCATGTGTTAGCAGTTAGCTCTATCAACTTAGCATATTATTATATTACAGTGTTTGAGCTGTCAGGCTACATTTGAGTGATTTTTTCTATGTTGGGATTAGCCCTCATTGATCAGCTTTGAACTGATCAGTTAACATATTCTCGTTAGCTTTAGCTGCTTGGTTTAAGTTGCTTTAGTTTAAGGCTAGCTTTAGTGTAAGCAGCCTAGCTTTCATTGCTTAGCATTGTTATTTTGGGTTGCTTTAGTTTAATGGATACCATTAGCGTTATCATGTTAGCTTTAAGTGTTTAGCTTCAGCTGGTAACCTTTAGCTTTAGGCTAATAGTTGGTGGCTCCGCTGAGTTTGTGCTGTTTGGAGGACAGACAGCAGGTTTAGCAGGTTTGAGGACGACGTGAAATCCAGTTTGGTTCAAAGATCTTCAGTCCTGCAGGTCGTCGTGGGTCGGCCTGATAATCTAACACGTTGATCTGTTTGTAGACGTGTTTGTTGTGCATTTTCTCTGCTCTACAACAACAACAACAACAACAGTGTTTTCTGGCCGAGCAGCCTCCATCCTGACTGTTAAATATTAAAGCAGTGTAAGTGAGCCTGCAGAGGCTGCTGCTGCTGCTGCTGCTGCTGCTGCTGCTAAAAATACTCTCTGCAGATAAGAATAGATCACGTTTCATGTTGAAGGTCTTCATTTCATTGAGAGGGAAACGTGCGCGCTGTTGTTTTTTACATCACAGCCTTAATCGGTTCATGGGGAGTCTGCTGGCGGCGAGTGAACCACGACTCCTCTAAATATAGTTCACGTCCACTCAGAGGCCGTTTGTACCACACGTGGTCTGCTGGTGTGTGTGAACACTCGTCATGAGGTACAGGTGGTGTTCACATACTGCAGTTACAGTCACCAAAACGCAGTATTTAACTTTTCAGCATGATCCTGAGCTTTGATGTTTACTCACGTTTGAGGTATTTGTACTCTACTGCAAATTAGAAGCAAATAATCTACAACTTTTAATGATAATACTACAGAAGACAAGACTGAACATAAAGTGTGTGTGTGTGTGTGTGTGTGTGTGTGTGTGTGTGTGTGTGTGTTTAATATGCATCAGTAATCATCCAATAACGTCACACATATTGTTCTGAAATGGTTCGTTCTGCCTGCGGTAAATTGTAGTTTTACTTTGTTTTTTTGGATGTAATACTTCGTCGTACTTTCAAGCAAAGTCTTCATGCCCGACTTGTACTTCTTACAGAGTACTTTTAGTAAGGCAGTAGAAATAAAGCCGTGATGTAAAAAGGGAATATTTCCCTTCAGAGTGAGATCATTGATCGATTGATCAGTGCAAACCTCTCAGATTAGACTTTCAGATTTCCCTGCTCTCAGATCAGTTGATGGATTATTGAACAGGCGTCTCTGCTGCTTAATTCATTAAAACCTTTTAAAGTACTTGTGTTGTCAAGCTGGAAACATCATCATCATCATCATCACCATCATCATCTTCATCACAGTAATCAGCGACTCACTTAAACGTAATGGAGGAAAAAACACAATAATTCCCTTTGAAATGTATTTGGAGGAAAAGTCAAACATCAGACAGCAGCAGAAGAAGAACCAAGCGGTGTGACGGGGCTCCGTCATGTCCGACCTCAGCCTGAAAAAACCTCCAGGTGGAGGAAAAGTGACGGAGAGTTTATTAAAAACGTCCGCTGTAAATAAACCAAAGCTGCTGCTCTTGGAAACAGCTGCGCCCTCGTTCGGCGTTCTTAAAGCCTGAGTCGACTTTTATTGCTTTCAGGCGGTGAGCTGTGCCCCCGCTGAGCCCACCTTCATCCTGCAGCTCCGCGGTTCGCCCTGAACAAGCCCCCCTCAGATCCTCCCGATGACATCATCGACACGCGGCCAATCCCGTGCACGCTCCTCTGGCGCCGACACTCTCTGGATGTTTGTCGGCGCTCTGGAGTCCTAACGAGCGTCTGTGGGATTTGTCCTGTGAAGGCTTCGGCCGTGCTGCCTTCAGGGACCCTCGCTCCTGCCTGAGCTGGATCCAAACACTGTAAAAAGTGTCCGCTGTAAGAAAAACTGTCCGTTTAAACAACCTGCCTTGTGGAGAAGCAGCAAGTTTAAAGGGATAAAGTCAGATTTGATCCAGCTGATCTGCATCTACAGAAACATCAGAAGCTTTATTACCTTCAACTGTCCAAAAGGATTTTTGGTTTATTTCTGCAGCAGCAACATTTTTATCCCATAATAAATAAACATTTCTGTTCACCATTAACTAGCATGCAGATATTAACATGCCGCCTCGTTATTGGTCATTATAAACTCTTATTCATGCCTTGTTCTGGGGGCTAAGCTGATCAGGGGTCAGGTTACGAAGGCTGTAATTCATGTACAGTAACTTCCTTATTTCCCATCAATAAGCAGTAATTAGGTTATTGACTCTTAGTCAATGCAGTCATGCAGAATAAGGCATCAATAAGTGCTTTATAATAACTATAAATAGCCAGTAGCATGCTGCTAATAAGCGGCTAGTTGATGGTGAAGATGTGCACCTTCGTCATCATCACGTCTCGTCCCGTCGTCTCTCAAACTCATCGTCTCTTGTGCGAGTCGTTCACCTTGATGAGGCGTTACAGGTGTGATGATTTAAAGTGGACCACTGAACGCAGTGAGCTAACACGGCTAACGGAGTGCAAACAGGAAGTTAGGCGTGAAGGCTTCGAAGAAGAAGAAGAAGAAGAAGAAGAAGAAGAAGAAGAAGAAGAAGAAGAAGACGAAGAAGACGAAGAAGAAGACGAAGAAGAAGAAGAAGAAGAAGAAGAAGAAGAAGAAGAAGAAGATCCAGGGTCAGTGTGGTTGTGAGGACGCAGCACGCAGGCGTCCGTCTGAGTCACAGCGGCGAATCGATCAGCGTCCATTTTTATCTCCCCGTTGACTCGACTTTTGGCAGCGAAGCCACACGGACTGTTTGTGTTGGTCACATGACCGCGATTACACAAGGCGCGCACACGCGCACACACACAGACACACAGATTGTGTGTAGGCTGCTCTGTCCTCTGGTCATTATTCACTGCAGAGCAGTTGGGAAGAATGAATCTCGCTGCATCTGCTGCTCTGTCCTCACTGACTGACACACACCAGCTTCATCGTCCTCGTGCACCTTCATCGTCGTCGTCATCGCCGTCTCCATGCATCTTCAGCATCCTCACGTTACGCCATCGTCATCGTACGGCGTTATCAGCCTTCATCGTCATCATCATATACCATCATCATCATCATCACACACCTTCATCATCATCGTCGTCATCATCACTGCTTCATCATCATCATCATCATCATCATCATCATCATACACTTTTATTTCATCGTCATCATCATATACCGTCATCATCATCATCACACACCTTCATCATCATCATCATCATCAGCATCATCATCATACACTTTTATTTCATCGTCATCATCATCGCTGCTTCATCATCATCATCATCATCATCATCATACACTTTTATTTCATCGTCGTCATCATCACTGCTTCATCCATCATGTGGTGACGTGTGTTCAGACAAATACTGGTTTACCAGTGTGTGTGTGTGTGTGTGTGTGTGTGTGTGTGTGTGTGTGTGTGTGTGTGTGTGTGTGTGTGTGTGTGTTTATCACCATCTGTGGTCTTTGCCTTCATCAGACTCTGAACCACCTGACTCAGCAATTGGTGTGTGTGTGTGTGTGTGTGTGTGTGTGTGTGTGTGTGTGTTGCATGGTAAATGATGCACAGCTGGTGTCTGACCAGCCTTCTGCCAGACTGGGTTATCGTCATATGACAGAGTACACACACACACACACACACACACACACACACACACACACACACACTTGTCTGCCTGTCTCAAACTA
This sequence comes from Chaetodon trifasciatus, assembly GCA_037975065.1. Taxonomy (NCBI): domain Eukaryota; kingdom Metazoa; phylum Chordata; class Actinopteri; order Chaetodontiformes; family Chaetodontidae; genus Chaetodon; species Chaetodon trifasciatus. Next base: position 153,823 of record JBBMOE010000116.1, read on the forward strand.
AAACTGAATAATTCCGGTTTTAACCTTTAAACCGAGTCTGAGTCTGAGTCCGAGGCTTCAAGCATCTGGAAAACATCTCTTCATCTTCATCTTCATCTTCATCTTCATCTTCATCTTCATCTTCATCTTCAAACATCTGACAAAACCCCATTTATGAGGCCTTTGTTCATAAACACCTGATCCTTTAACTCCGCAGAGCTCCGAGCTTCACCCTTATCTTTGACTGACGTTCACTTCTAGCATATTTTACCTCTATTTACTGTAAATAAAATATACATTAAATGTTTTTTTGTAAATAAAAACATGCTGAGACGTGTCTGCCTCCACCAATAAGACCCGTCTGACTGCATGTAGCCTGGCAGGCGAAACCCAGGGCACAGAGTCTGCCCTCACCCTGACTGGAGTCGCAGCGTTCACTGTGTATTTACTCCACTGCACCGAAAGTGTGTTTTCTGCTGCAGCTGTTTGCTGACACACACTAATGAAGACACACACACACACACACACACACACACACACACACACACACACACACGCTCAGCCGTTGGTGTTAACATGTCACTTTTGTTTAAGGAGCCGTGTGTTGCCAAGTGTTTGTGGCTTCGTAGGTCGTGGGGGGAGCGTCTCCACGGCGTCTCTGATCGAGAGGTTTACTTCAGCGGCGTTTGATGTCAACCCCGGGATGTGGTGGGCGGGTGGAGAGAGACGGAGATGTCATGAAAATAATGAGATGAGAGGAGGATGAAGAGATGAAGAGGACACTGTGTGTGTGTGTGTGTGTGTGTGTGTGTGTGTGTGTGTGTGTGTGTGTGTGTGTGTNGTGTGTGTGTGTGTGTGTGTGTGTGTGTGTGTGTGTGTGTGTGTGTGAGACTCATACAGATCAGTATCTGGATCAGTTTTCAGGGTTCAGCAGCTTAAACTTTGTTTTAGCAGACAAACTTGGATCACAAGTAGTACTACTACTCCTATGACTACTACTTGCTCCGGTACTACCACTACTACTGTTCCTAATACTCTCCATATTGTATTATTGATATTACTACTACTACTGCAGCCACTACTTCTGATACTAGTGGAAGTACTGCTACTGGTGCTACTACTGCATTTACTGCTGCTGCTTCCAATATTCTTACTACTACTATTGTATCTACTACCACCACGCCTGCTACTGATATAACAGTACTACTACTACTACTGCTTCAACATGTACTGCTACTACTACGTCTGTAACTGCTCATATTAATGCAGTTACTGCTAGCAGTACTGTCACTACTACAGCCCTGATTGGAAAACAGTTGTGTTTGCTGATCCTTTTTGCAGTACTATGTCTACTACATCTTTGACTGCTTCTCTACTAGATAAAATACTGCTTCTACTGCATCTAGTATTGCAGTACTATGTCTACTACACATAATACTGCATCAACTGCATCTAATCTTGCGTTACTCTGTGTACTTCATGTAACACTGTTGCAATCCTCTATGTAATTCATATAATACTCTTGTAGTATTCTGTGTACTTCATATAATACTCTTGTAGTACTGTGTGCACTACATATGACACAGCCTGCACTGCGTGTAGTACTGCAGTACTCCGTGTTCGGCTTGTGGACGGCGGGCGAGCCGAGCAGCCTGCGGTTATTTATCCAAATGTTTCCTCGGTGTTTGACTTGATAATCCGCCGCTCGCTGCAGATCGTGTTGATGCCATGGAGACGATGGCGGACGAGCAGCTGCTGGGACTGAAGGACTCGTCCGTCCTGAAACACGTTGACTCCGCTCGCCGTGATTCTGCCTCTGATGGGGAACAGAACGGCGTGACGGCCCTCCGTTCCACGCCGCGTTCCTGTTCACACGTTGGCGTCAGGTGCTGCAGCCGTCCTCGCCAAAGTGACACCTGTGGTCGGCGAGGTGATTCGCCGCCTGTTCTGCAGTTCACGCACAGCGACTCACGCTCCCCTCTGTCTAAACCCGTGTCTGGTTTCATCAGAACGCCGCGCCGGCTGACACGCCGCTCTCTGACCTCACATGGCGTGTTTTCAGGGTCGTCCTCAATCAAAGGTGGCAGCTGTGAGAGAAAACGCGGTGAAGTCTTCGGCCGTCAGTCAGAAACGATGATGTTGGATCCGACGGCTGATTTGGAGCTTTGAAGAGCAAACGCAGGCACATCAAAGGACGTCCAGGCCGAAGCGTCTTCACGTGTCGTCTGCTGCGACTTTCATCTGCGAGACGATCCGCCGTGAAGCCAAGTGACACCAAACAAGCCGGCCAGTTAGCGTCATGACGTCCTCGACGGTGTGCAGGAAAACCTGAAACTTCAGCTCAGCAGGTGCAGCAAACTGCAGGATGCAAAGGAGAATTCTGGGAAATGTAGGAAGAAGTAGAAGGCTGATCTGGGATCAGCGCGTCCAGAGTAAACTGAGATTAGATATTAGATTTCTGTTCACTTCTTCTTCTTCTTCTTCTTCTTCTTCTGAAACCTCGTTGGATTCAGTTACAGACAGTTTCATGTCACCGTCGGCAGCGCAGGACGCTGTTTTCAGACGTCCTGATTGGCCTCCGGACCGTTCAGCGTCTGCAGCCTCACTTTGAATGGCTGCTGTCCTGTCGTCCTCAGACTGACGGCCGTGCGCTGCGGCGGTTGTTAAACTCCTGCTTCGACTGCGGCTCGGCTGGAACGTCGGAGGCGGTCCGCTCCTGCAGCTTCGCAGAACATTAGCGCCGCTCGCCGTCATCGTGCTCGCCGCTGGCAAAAGGTTAATTTGAAGGCCAAGTGACTCGCGGGGCTTTGATGTCAGTGTTTAGTGTGAGAGGAGCTGCCATGTTGTCTCCACAGTGACAGCAGATACACTTCAGTCAGAGTGAAGAGCATAACGAGCCAATCCAGACCCTCAGACAGCAGAAGACCCACAGTCATTACTGCATCCGCCGGTTTGTACTGAGCTCAGAATCACCGCCAAGGTTAAACAGCGAAAACACGGAGCGACTGAGAGTCAGTGAACAGGCCGCCCTCGCTCTCTCTCAGCTCTGCTTTCAAAGAGAATGAGCGAGTGAACACGGCCGAGCTGACCAGCCAGAGCAGAGACGCCCGAAAGAACGACGAGACGAGGAAGACGCCCTGAAACGCAGAGAGGACGAGACATCCTGAGCCTCCCCTGGTGGAAAGCACTGGATCCTACGTTTCCCATCATGCACCTGGACGCTGACATTGGAGCCTCCCTGCTTGCTGCTCACTGTGACGCTCCTCAGAAGGCCTGGCTGGAGTCCAGGCTCGTCTCTTTAGACTGTTCACAGCTTCGTTTGTGAGCGAGCAGGATAACGAGCTCTACCTGTTCGCCTCTGGCTGTGAGGACGGCTGTTAAAACCAGCTGCACCAGTAAAACCATTACACACCCAGATGGAGTCATTTGTTATGAGCCCAAATCTTTTTTTATGGAAGCTTTTCTGCTTTATTAGATGAAACAAAATGGAGGCCGACGTGGAAACTTTATGTTTGTGTGAAACTCTGACCCGTGTGTGTGATGTTCAGTCAGCTGAAGCGGAACAGACGTTTCACAGAACAGTTTTCACACTTGTCACTAAGTAATCAATAAATCTGTCAGATTTTCTTTTCGTAGAGCACATCAGCCAATCAGAGCACAGCTTTCCTCCATAGTGGAGTTTTTTCTCCCTGAAAACTGAAGAAATCCTTCTTCAAAAGTATTAATAAGTGAATAATAATAACAGCTTTTCATTCAAAGCAGCTGGATGAACCCTGAAAGCAGAATGGAGGAGCTCTCATTGAGCCCATCAGCTGCTGATAACTCACCTCTGAACGAGACACCGAAGTCTTAAATGTCTGAGTCGATCTCCTCGGGGGCTCCGGGAGGTGAATCTGTCTCCGGCTGCCAGCTTCGTGGAGGTAAGCTGTCGAAAAGGCTGTGGCGGAGCGCGCTCTTACATCTGGATAAGTCAGGCTGTTGTTGAGGTGAATCTGAACAGTGAAGCTTAACAGCTGGAGTAGATTTGCTCAGTGTCAGCAGGAGGTTTGAGGAGCTGCAGCAGGTGAACGTGTGTTAATGGACAGGAGCAGCAAATCAGCCGCCGGCCGGTCGCTGGTTCACCTTTTCAGCGCATTTGTGTTTCTCTTTGTAAAAAGGAGAGAAGAAGAAAAAAATAGTAGAACGACTTCTTGCAGCTTTCAGGCCTTGAAGGAGGAACATGTTCGCTGTCAGGCTGAGAGGAGGAACAGAAGGTCACGGCTGAACCTCCTCCTCCGTGTGACAGGAAGGGAGAGCTCCACCTCCACCAAGGACTAACCTGAGAGGAGCGTAACGATTCGCCTGCTCTCTGTATGACTTCATGTCGCCGCACTGACTCTGTGTCTGTAACCTTTAACACAGCTGTGAGCCTGAAAAGGTCTTTTTCTGAAGATGCCGGCCTCCTTTTCTGATTTAGTGTTTTGTTCAGGTCTGGCACGGTCACAGGTGCCATCAGCAGGTGCATTGGCGTGGCGTTAGCAGTGATGGAGGTGTTGTACTGGACTGTTGTGGTGAAGAGGAAGCTGAACCAGAAGGCAAAGCTTTCGCTTTACCTGTCGATCTACGCTCCACCCTCACCTGCGGTCACAAACCTTTGTTAGCGACAGAAAGAAAGAGATCTGGGATCCAACCAGCGGTTTCTGGACTCGGCTTTAGAGACACGGTGAGGAGCTCAGACATCCAGAGGGAGCTTGGAGTTGAGCTGTTGAGGTGGTCTGGGGATCTGGTCAGACCCTGAGGTGGACCCAGAACATGCTGGAGAGATTCTGTATCTCATCTGCATGTGGAACACCTCAGGATCCCCAAGACTAGCTGGAACCTGACTTCTCGGCCTGCTGCCACCGCGTCGACCCGGGTGAGCGGTCGAATCTGGATGAATGTTTGTACAAGAGCTTGGTCACGCCTGATGTCTGTGGTGCTGCAGAGGATGATGGGTACAGTCTGAGGTAACTCCATGTAGGTAAGAGCTCGTGAATAGTGCGACGTGGATGTCTGTCGTTGCTTCAGCATCAGACCTTAGAGCTCAAGTTACAAAGCTTTTGGAAAGATGGAGGTTCAAAAGATCAAGTTTATCATTATGTTAGCATCGAGAGACTAAACCTTCTTTTGAGCTCCAGTAATTCTGTCCTATGGCCTGAGAGGAAATCTGTGACATCACTCTGCTTCCTGTTCCAGGACTCATCGCTGGTGTCCTCATGTTTGCATCCATCTGAAGATCCGCTGATGGTTTTGGCCTGTCAATAAATCTCTAAAAAGAATATTTGGAGGATTTCAGAAACAACATCAGTCAGACAAAACAACAAAGAAGCAAACAAGCAAATAACAACAAAGAGAACGAAGAAAACATGAAAAGACAGAAACAAAGAAACCAGAACCGGCGAATCCCTCCAGATATCAGCGCTCTAATGGTTATGAAGATTCATCCGGTGTTGACAGTGAAATGTGGATCTGCAGACATCACTCTGATAATGTCTTCCTCTGAGTTGTGGAGGAGGAGACGACGGACGTCTCCAGAAGCTGAAATGCTGGAGTAAAGCAGGAGTCGCTCTGAAGTGGAGCAGATGGACTCGACCACCTTCTGCCTCTGGAATTGAACCCTAAAGTCTAACAATCCTAATGCCTTTGTAAGCACCTTAAATGCAGCACTAATGAGTCGACCAGAGCTGCATTAAAGGTGTATTAGATGAGAATCACTTGAGAATCTTCCACACGTGCTTCACAGTTGGACGTTGAAAGGATCTCACTGCTGGAGGCTCTTTGCCAACGAGCACAACGTTTCCTCACTTTGACACCGTGCTCCTCTAAAACTAGACAACAGGATGTGAAGAGCGTCGGCCTGCCTGAAGGCCGTGAAACTCAGCATTCAGATGACCGTTAAAACCTCAAATGTGAGACGAAGGCCAGGCCGACAGCGGCGGCGCTCTTCCTGGTCGTTTCTCAGCAGCTGCAGCGCCGAGGTAATGATGGCGAAGGAGAAATGAATAAATGATGTGCAGCGAGGATCTGTAATTCTCAAACTCTGGCGGTTTTTACTTCTTAATTAATGCATGTTAACAAGCTAAATAACAAGCTTTAGGTAATTAGAGCTTGTTAATTGCGTGGCCTGCCTCTGAAGGAGCTCAGGGCAGAAACCAAGTTGGAGAAAGGAGGCGAGAGCGCTTCAGAAAAAAGAGACGCAGCAACCCATCAGGGGTCGGCGGAAGATGATGATGAGGAGCGGCGAGGAAAGGTTTGAATCGAGGGAAGCAGAGATGAAACGAAAAGCAGAGAGCAGATAAAGCCATGCACGAGATCGGCACCTTGAGTCGGCCATGAGCAGCCAGCAGGCGGCTGTAAGCAGCGCAGAGTAAGTCATCATGGTAATTGGACTTGAGGAGGTCTGTGGAGCAGCTGCCTCATCTTCTCGCCGCCATGATTAACTAACGTCTGCTGCAGCTGCTCAGCAGGAGACGCATCAGCGGTCCACATTCCCACTCATTATTTTATTTACTTTCACTATTTTCAGTGTCAACAACAAACTGTTGTGCTCAAATTGGCATGAAGAAGTAAAACCTCGATGGAAATGTGTCGTTCAACATTTCCTGCAGCTGCTTCACGGTGAATACAGAAGTACTGATCGTCAGGTGTGATCAGTGTTCACATTGGAGGTTCCTCTCGAGCTCTCAGCGTGGCTGCACACCTTTCGTCTGCTTCGTTTTGAATGCAGAAACAGGCTCACCTGCCCGAGGCCACTCGGTCCTCCAGCGTCAGCGCAGACTGAGGGAAAGTGAAACAAAGCATGGAAGAAGTTGAGCGCTGCAGCAGAGCGTCTGAAGACAGATACGAGTGTTGATTCCAGTGAGACCCCGGGGAAATACCCAAATACAACAGGAGTGCTTTGTTAGAGGCAGCCGGGTGGAGCAGAGGCAGTCAGGGTGGCAGAGATTTATTCCATTCTATAAAACATGTCCTGCTGTGGAGCGAGGGAGCTTTCAAAACAACAAAAACAGCTGTTAAAACCTTTCACAGGAAGCTTCCCATAGACCCGCTTCTCTCACAGGTGCAGGGATTTGCTTTGTGCTCTCAGACAGCGAGGTCCGACGCTGACGCTGATCCAGCCTGGCTCTCGGGCGGTGTCAGCTGGCTCCGTGCACACTGTCATGTTGAAACAGAGGAGACAAACACCAAGTGTTCACACGGTGCTGGAGGAACTCTGGGTCCCAGTGTCCCCCCTGAAGCCTGAGACCTGGACCCTCACGGGCTTAACTGACGTCACCTGCCACCCGACCTGGCAGGAACAGGAACGAGGCAGCGCTTTGTGACACATCACGTTTTCATGATTATCACTTTGTTGACGGTCAAGGCGCTGACGGGACCGGCTGCCTGGTTTGACCATCGTCAGGCGCTCGTCTTCCAGACGACCGGAGGGAACGTCAGATGATCAGTTAACTCGCTTCTGTCTGTCAAAGCAGCACCGTTCACATCTGTGGAAGCTTCTTTCCAGGTTTGCCGACCTGAACACTTCCAGGCTTTCTCTGGTGACCCCGTGTTTAACATTACGACACAATGAACTGTGGGTAATTCCCTCAGGCAAAGCCTGCAGAAATGTGGGCTTGCAGAAAATGTGCCTAAAGGGCTCAGAGAGTCCCCGGCAGCCCTCCTGGACTTCACGGTTTGACAGCGGGACAGACCTTAACCCTCGAGGATGCATTAAGATGTCCCTTCAGTGGAGCAGAGGATGATGATGTGAGGAAGATCAGTGAAAGGACACATGACATGAGGGACACACAAACAACAGACATGATAAATTATTAATAACGTCCATGTGGGACACAGAAGGCGATTGGTTGGTCATTCCCTGCAGAGGGAACAGCGCAGCCCTGACAGCAGCCTGCAGAGATAAATCACTGTGAATCAGACTCTGATGGTGACATGACGTTTTATTGATGACGGCGTCAGCGCCGAGCGAGCGGCCAAAAGACGTTTGCCAACGCAGATATTTCTGCATCTGTTTGAAAGAACTTGTGTTCACAGTAAATTTAGATTGTTCAGGAGTTGTTTGAACGCTGTGTGATGAGCCCGTCCTGATTCACCTGTGACATTCACCTGTCTGGATCATTCCACAGGTGAACAGGCTGATTGGTAACAGGTGAGAGGATCATGATTGGGTATGAAAGGGGCGTCCTGGAAAGGCTCAGTCGTTCACAGCGAGGCTGGAGCGAGTTCACCACTTTGTGAACACATGACTGGATGAAGGAGATGAACACATGAACACTTCAGAAAACTGCTGTCAGTGAACACAGTTTGATTATTGGTGATGTCCATGCATCAACGTCACTTCCAGCAGCGTGTGTGCTGTTAAATAATGTTTCATGATTGATTTTCAGGACCATTCAAAAATATGAAACTTCCCTCTTGTCTCTTTATGAAGCTGCTTTATTCGACCTGAGCGTGTGTGTGTGTGTGTGTGTGTGTGTGTGTGTGTGTGTGTGTGTGTGTGTGTGTGTGGAAGCAGGTGTAACAGAGCTGATGTCGAACGAGTCCGCGGCGCCTCATTTAGGATCTGACTTCCTGTCCTGGTGCTCCTCAGGTGGGACGCCGCCGCTCTCTGCAGCGCTCTGAACTCGTTAGAGAGAGGATGAGCTCCGTTAGCCGGCGGTCTGCGTCATAAATTATTACTCCACGCTTATCCTGGTCCACAGAGTGTGTGTGAGGAGGGAAAGTCAGAAGTCTGCAGTCTCTTTTCCTTCCACCGTCAGCAGCGGCGAGTCCTCGGAGACGCACACACCTCGCACTCAGGCGTGTCAGTCTAATTAACATGTAGACGTCTTTATTAAGGTAATAGGCAGCCAGGCTCTCTTCTCATTACAGAGCGCTCAGGCTGAATCACTGTTTGGAATCACTTCACCTCTCTGCCAGCCATTAATCACGTCTGACGCCATTAAAGATCTCGTCTCGCTTCTTTTTTCTGACCTGTCGTCGTGCGTGGAGGAAATGAGGAAAGGTCAGCGAGGTGTCAGCGTAGCGCGGAGGCTAAACAAGGAGGGTTCAAGGAGTTTGATGGTAATGGGAGCAGATGACAAGGAGAGGTGGAACCGTGTCAGAATAATTACACAAATAGGGAGCAGGAGACAGGTAACAGCAGGTAAAACAAGGAGAGGTCAACGGGGTCATAGCGAGAGGACGCAGAACACGAGGAGGGGTCAGACGGGACGCTGTTACTGCCTCACGTGTATGTACACCTGTCAGCGTGACGTGTGACGCCGTGCAGTTAATGTCACGACTCACCGTCCGAACGCGGACCTGAAACCGTTTCAGCCGTCAGAACAAGAGATGAAGATGGAAAATGTCGGCTTCTTTTCTTAAAGTCAAAGCGTCGCTGCATTTTTTAAAGTGACATCCAATCACAGAGCTTACGCTGACGCTAACGCTAGCGGTGGGCGAGAGCTGACATGATGGTCTGGAAACCGATTTCACCGTCAGCAGCTTCAGCCGCTTTGAGTTTTGCAGGAACTCAGCGACTTTGTGGTGAAACAAGCTGTGCAATCAAAGGTAAAATAAATATATTAGCAAACTGTTGTTTATTTCACGTCCAGCAGCTTCAGAAAAACCCGATGACTCACGCGGAGCTGAGGCTTCATCAGAGCTGCTGCAAACAGAACCAGACAGGAAATGAGCCGTACAACCAAAACTGGGAGCTAAAAGAAGCTAAAAGCTGTGCAGACTGTGAGTTTGTCTTTGTCAAACAGTGCGTGTAGTCGCTTGATCCATTGTTAATATAAAAATATGGATTAGAGCAGCTCTAAATCCCCTAAAAAATCCCCGTTCAACCAACAGATGGTCCTCAGTCCTTGGGGGAACGCTGCATTTCAGCCTGAAATTAAATTACAACCTACGAAAGGTGCGAACAAAGGGAAGAACGAGCTCGCAAAGATACAAATATGCTTGAAAATACTCGAAAGCCGACTGTGTTCATTTGAAGAGCAGAGGGGAGGATCACCGCCGAGTGTTTATCTGCAGTTTGACGAGGAGGAATGGTTTCACCCCAACATTTCCCAACTGTGATGGAGGTAGACAGATGGAGAGGCAGACACACACACACACTGACATGCAGTAAATGTAGACGAACACACACACACACACACACACACACACACACACGCTGGCAGTTGAGGGGATTTCCCTCCTTCTGCTGCTGATGTTGTCACATCTCATTACCGGGTTTGTAGTCCAGAGAGGACACAGTTTATCCCCCGTATGGAGCAGCGTCTTAATGAAAAACACTCGACGGGAAGGGCGCCGCAAAGGGTTAACACAGCCCTGCTAACGAAAACACGAGGAAGAAAGAGCAGGAAGCAAAGGGTGGAGGAGGGCGAGCTACAGGAGGAGCTGCGATGAAGGAGGTGATGGGAGGAGCGCAGTCACGACGGGAGCAGAAAACAAGTCACACATCAGCTTTCAGCTTCCCTGTCGCTCTTTATTCTGTGTTTCTTTGTCTATTAGTTGGATTTTATGGACTAAAACTGTTCAGGAAAGCACAACAAACAAACAATAAACACCAAACAGAAGAAACCCTCGAACTGCGAAGCCTTTGTGGAATAAAAGTGTGAAGTTTGTCCTGAAGGTGGCGTGAGAAGAAAGGTTGTGTTCTTACTTAAATCAGCCGTATGGTGGCCATTTTATCTCAAACTTAGCTCAGGCTCTGCGCTACACTGTCAGACAAGGTGTGTATGCTAAAGCTAACGTTAGCATTAGTAGATGTTAGCATTGCCGTGTCGCCTCCGTGATTGAAGGAGGCCGTTGCTCACCGCTGGAGGTGGAAGTGGAAGTGAAGCCCGGCTCCGGTTTGTGCTTCAGCACTGAGCACAAGCGCAGTCTGAGCAAACGATGCATGCTGGGAAGGATTACAGATTTCAGGAGAGCACAGTCTGAAACGTCTCTGATGTTGTTGCTAGCTGTTCTTGTGGGTTCAACCAGCGTCAAGTTTCAAGCCGGCATCTGAGATGAGATAACCGTCAGTAATGGATAAAGAACAGCAGACGCAGAGGCTTCCTTGTGTTCAGTTCAGTCAGGTTTTGGACACGTATGTACCTCTGCGTCATGCTAATGCTGCCTGCTAATAGCTGCTTTTGCTAGCGTACCAGCCCAGCTGATCTAATGAGGTGCAGAGTTTTGTGTTTTTGTTACCGTACCTTCACCGCAGATCAACCGTTGTTAACACGGTCGAGTCAGAACTCACATGTTGGCACTGGAGGAGGGAAAAAGTTGTCCTTGAACTGTGTCGTGTGTGTCTCTGAGACAAACAAGACACTCGAGCAATCAGTGATTAAATAATGAGTTTCTGGTTCTGAATGTGTCCACGCCACTAGAACGTCCCTCAGCCATCTTCCACCACATAAATCCATGTAAGTCCTCTGTCTTCACTTTGTCGTCCTTTGTCTAACCCTCCCTGCCTCTCTCATTAGTCTTTTATAATCTCAGCTGGTGTACAGGGACTGTTGATTATCACTGTGTGGATGACAAAGTGTCTTAACCTCCACTAAACAGAGGATCAGGCCGCTAAGCTGTGTGAACAGCTCCACCACCTAACCTCGCCAAAGCCCAGCCATTTCCCGCTAATCCGTCCATAATTACAGCCTGATCTCTGCAGCATAGCTGATTGGTGTGTGGACAGACGCTCACACACCTGTGAGTGTGTGTGTGTGTGTGTGTGTCTTGTGTGTACGCACATTCGCATGAGCAGAAAAACAAGCGGGCGTAGGAGGTGTTTTTTTGGAGAGGAGCGGGAAGCTACGTCATGTACCTGAGTATTTCTGTGTGTGTTTAGAGTGGGATTTATGTACCAAAACACAAAGAACTACAGTATTCCTGGAGTCGTGAGTCATGTGTGTGTGTGTGTGTGTGTGTGTGTGTGTGCGCGCCCACTCAGGCAGGGCGAACATGATTTCAGTGAAAACACAGCGAGTGTAATTTCAGAATAAAAGGCCGTGACGACAGCTGAGCCGGCGTTTTGATCTATTTTCTGCTTTCCCTCTCAGAGCCGACGATCCGCTCTAAAACCGGAGACGAGCTGTAGCTGCTGACTCAACCGAGCGATCGGCACGTTAGTCGACGTCAACGGCCGCCGCCGTCGACCCCGGTGATGTCACTGTGTTAAAGACGGCTGCAGGGTGTTGAGATCTGCGGATGGTCGGTGGTGTTTGTGCACCTTAAAGCTCAGCTGTCTGTATCCTTAGAGGTGTAAACAAAGTTATGTTTAGTTATGAATAGCATCGGTTAGCATGCTAGCGCTCTAAACTGAGCTGGTGAACTTCAGACTGCTAACACTTTCACGCATGTTAGCATGCATGTGCGCCCGTTTGGTTTCGGGCTCAAAACGTTAACACGCAGAGCACAGGTGATCGACGGGGAAGTTTTTGATGGATTGATTGTCCCTTCACCGGGCCATCGTTGCTTGCACCGACGGCGCTGAGGTTAGCAGAAGCAGACGATGACGAACACGCCGCCGACGCCTCGTCTGACACCGTCAAACACTCAGAAACCTGAAACGAACGGAGCGAAAGCTGAAACAGGAAGCAGAAGGTCCTTTTTAACACAACCTGATTTGCTCTTGAAGTCTGTTTTAATTGAAGGCAGTTTTCCCTCTCGTGGCGCTCTGACCCCCTCCCACTGCACTGATCTATAAACGGCGAGGTAAACCAGTGTGTTGCCTGGTTACTAATCACTCTGCATAATTTATGTCGTCCTCATTACTAATTCAGGAGCGAGGCTCAATAACAGGCGCCTGCCGCAGACTGTTTCAGCTCGTATTGTTTTCATAATCTATATGCATTGCTGGAGGCCGATTCAGAGCGGCGCCCTCACCGCGGGGCGAGTTCATGTTTAAGATTTTAGACATGAAGTGTGCGCTTGTACTCAGAGTGACAATGAAGGAAACAGACAGACACAATTCAATTTCTCATCGTCATCGGCGTCATCAGCACTTTGTGACTTTGCTGAGAAAAGTTCTGGCAGAAACAGTGAAGACGGGAGGAGTCTCAAACGTCCCCCCGTCCTCCGTCCGCGCGATGACGCGTCTTTGATCGAGATGCTGAAGCCCAGATGTTTTTGTACCAAAAAGAGCTTTCAGTATTAGAAGATTAAGAGCAGAATGAAACAGAAGAGGCTGGCTGGAAGGCAAGAACAGGAAGTGTGTTAGAGCCTTTAGCTTCATATTACCAGCACATTGTTGATGTCCAGTGAAAACCTTGTATCTCCACATCTGGTGTTTTGGGGCTTTTCAGCTTCTTCGCAGTTCGATTTAAGCCCCTTTGGATTATCTGAAACATGCATCGCCACAAAGCTGAGAACAGGCCTGTGATGTTTGGAGGTTTCTGCAGTGCATGTAGTCATTTTTCGAAATGCTCCAGATGTGCGTCAGCAGCAAACCTCCTTTGTTCAAACTCTCTGTGGGTGTGATTGTTCTTGTTTCTGACCGCGTCCTCGTGTGCGACCTCATCTCCAGCTACACATTCTCATTCTGTGTTGAGATGCTGAACAAGCACGGGTCCATTTCCCCTCTTTTTCTGCCTGTTTGACTCCCATGTTGCACTGCAGTCATATTTCCCTCCTTGAGAGCTGCCAGCGAGCGTTTCCATCTATAAATCATGGTGTTGGGAGACTGGTGGAGGCTGCCAATAGTGCTTTTAGGACCGCTAATGGTGACAGATGAGTGTGTGGCTGCGTGAGGTGAAGAGATGAGCCTCTGAGGGCTTCACATTAACTTGTTCCTCTAACTGCTCCAATGCAGCAGCTGTCTGAAACTGGGACTGACGGAGGAACCAGCTCTCCCTTCAGGCTCGACACCAGTTCCTCAACACGGGCCGCGTGGAAATATCTGGAATTGTTGATTATCGGACATGACAAAGTCTGATTGCTCAGACTAACAAAATCCCAACAGGTTTTACTGTAAAATCCAGTGTTTTCTAATGTTTCTGTCCAGTTCAAGGTTAAACACAGATGTGCTGTCACGTGCCTGCACGCTGCTGTAAACGTATGATGCTTCCTGTTCATATGGAAATGTTTGAAGGCTCTTATTGCAAATCTTTCCTTGAGTAATTAGTTTTTACCCAGACTGGAAGCAGATCAGATCACTGTCACAGTTCCTGGTTTCTGGTTATTTCTTTGTGCCAACATTTAGCTCATCTGAAACGTTTCAGTCACGTTTTTCCACCTTATAATCCTGGTGACATGTTTTCCATTTCTTTGCGATTGACGAACTGAAAAGTAAATTCTGAATTGATTTAATGGTGATGTTTGACTCGTTGAGGGAGGTGAGAGCTAACTGCTTCAGTCACTGCACAAACATTTCATGAGGTATGAGCTTTAAGTAACAGTCCTTAGGGTTTGGGTGCCGGTGGATTCGGTGCTGTGGTTTGATTCCAGCTCTGGGAGCATTTAGTTTGTTAGAAGTATAAGAGAAGAGCAGCTGCTGTGTGCTCACAGTGCAGCAAACAAACTCAGGCTGTTTAATAAAGTAGTCAATGATAATTACAGCCTTCGTTTGGAGTTTGGAGTTGGGGGTGTGCAGCCGGCAGCTCCGTCCTGTTTTGTTACCTCCTTAAAAACACTTAAACCGACCTGCTGACCAGAAGAACCACCTGTAATTCACTGAGCACTGACCACGCTGCTTTCTGTTTTTCACAATAAAATCTCTTTCCAGGAGCTTTCAGCGTGATGCAGCAGCATTAGCATTAGCATTAGCATTAGCGCTAGCTTAATCTAGCTCTGATACAAGCAAAGAGTGAGGCTGAAACCCGGGATCAGATCAGAAGCCGTAACTCTGGATCAGCTGCTGCATCGATTCCTGTGAATTCGTCGAACATTGAAAGACGATCGGACTCCAGCCGCTAACAGGAAGCGCTAACACTGACGCGATTACAGAACGGAGACACTTTGAACCACAGAAAGCATCCGAACAGGAAGCGATTTGATTAAAAAAACAACAGGAGAAGTCGAGACAGGCCAGAGCGATGTGTTAGCAGGCGGAGAGGATGAGTGGATGGAGGGATGAAGGAGGAAGTACGAGAGGAGTGATGGACTGCAGCGTGAAGCAGAGAGGCAGAGTGAACGAGTGCAGGTGGAATTAAAAGAGACAAAAGGAGTGATGGTGGAATGTGAGGTGAGGAAGAACGAGTGGGAGGAGGAAAGAGTGATGGAGAGAGCGGGAAGAGGAGGAGAGATCGAAAGTGAAGGGATTAGAGAGGGCTGAGGAATGAGGGATGGGAGGAGGAGAGGGAGAGAAAGGAGATGAATGGGTGGCGGTGGAGAGAAGAAAAAGTGGTGGAGGGAGGAAATTAAGGAAAGTGACCAGTGTTCTCTGGTGTTTCAGCACTGGTTTGGTCCAGTGTTCTCTGGTGTTTCAGCACTGGTTTGGTCCAGTGTTCTCTGGTGTCCAGCGTCCCCTGGACTGGTGATGTGATGTCACTTCCTGTTGACGTGCTCGTGTTTTATCTATTTGTTCTGTACGGTTCTGCATACAGGTGCCACATGTCACATGATCGTTAAGGAATGACGTCATCGAGATACGGCGATACGGCTACACACACACACACACACACACACACACAGACATGCAAACAAACACCACTACAACCACCTTTTTCAGAAAGCTCCCCTGATTGGCTGAGGGAGGAGGCCTGGCAGTGCAGAGCTGTCTGTGAGTAAAAAGAGGGAGGGCAGGGGGTTGTCTCATCACACACACACACACGCACACACACAGACACACACCCACACACACGCACCCACGCCCACACGCACACACACGCAGAGCAGTGTTTTCTCTCAGGCCATCTATCCTCGCTGTGTGTCATGCAATCTGTTTTGGCTGACGTCTGTGCCACACTGCAGCTCGGTTCAATGATATTCTGCCCACACAGACACACACACACACACACACACACACACACACACACACACACACACTCAGACTGGCTCTTGAGCATCAGTCTTTCCCGCCTTTCTTCTTGGCTGCCTGTACGTCAGCGTCTCATGCGTCAGATGTGTGATTTCTCTTGCGTTGAAAGCTCTTCATTAGCCTCGATGTCAGTTAATCTGCCGGCAGCTCTGGATGATGTTCAGCAGCTCGCGCTCTCACTCTTCATCCCTGTGGTTGACGTGATCCAGATGGGCTGACAGACTCAAGATCTTCAGATCTGATGCGGCAAAGGGCGAAGACTCCCGCTCTGACACTCAGCCTGATGAGTACACGCTCGCAGAGAGTTCAGAAACCCTCCAGTCCGAGTTGAATGTGCAGGTCATAGACAGCTCCTACAGCCCAAAATCTCCAGTTACTAGACCAGTCCCACTCCTCAGACGTCGGATAGTAGACCAGTTCTATATCCCCAAATGCCTCCAAACAGCTTCAAGCACCAGTTGGTAGACCAGTCCTACACTCAGAAATCGCATGTTTCTAGAGGCACTGTACACCTGAAATTTATACACCTATAGCCCTAAACCACAAGTGGAATAGATGAGTTGTAATTTTATTGACTAGTCCTCAAACCTCCAGTTTATAGACCAGTCCAGGTTTTAGAGCTCTCTGATGATAAGTTGTGTAAACGTGTCCTGCAACCTCTAACCTCCCGTAACACACTTAAACACTTAAACCACCAGTTTATAAACCAGACCGAACTGTTCAAACACCAGAATATAAACATGTCCTGTAAACCCAAATCCGGTTGTGTGGTTGAGGTTTACACCCTCAAACCTGCAGACCTGTTCTGCAAGCCAACTCGCTTATAAGCTGCTCCCATAACCCCCACTTTATAGACCAGTCCTCAACCCTCAAAGCCTGGTGTAGAGACCAGTTGCGGCCCCCAAACCTCCAGGATATAGACCTGTCCTGCACCTCACCTCCAGTTGATAGACAAGTTCAAAAGCACAAGTTAGCACATTTCATTGCGTTGTGGTGGTAACGTACACTAACGTTCCAGAGTTAGATGTTCGTGATGCTAACCGCTCGTCTTCCTGCACGCGACGGCGTTTCCGCTGAGAGTGTGCGTGCAGAGGACGGTCCGCCATCAGGTGAGGAGCTGCTGAGCCAATCAATGCGCAGCATGCAGCTCTGCAGCCAAGTCCGATTTTACACATTTTGAACTGTATTAAAGCAGAATCAATATGTGTCAGCGCTGCTCTTAATGACTTGATTTCTCACTGAAAGGAAGAAAAAGTTTTCTTTCCTCTCACATTTCTAACTCCAACATTTAGCCAGTAATGAGCTTTTCCACTGTTTTAATACTTGAGCGACTGCAGCGTGAGTCGCATGCTGACATTTGACAGTTCAGAGCTGCAGACTCTCAGCTGCTGATCAGTCCTCTCTGTTTGCTCCTTATTCTCAGTTTCTTTGAAAGAAGATAAAGTTCAGGAGTTTGTAAGAGTAAACGGGGATGATCGCTTCAAACGTGGCATCAGTTGAACAAACAGCGTCACTTCTTCATCGTCTGCTCTGACAGGTTTCCGTATGTTTTCTTTGCTTTCTTTATTGGCCGGCAGTGGTTTTAAATCGTGTTGAACTGGAAATAAAAAGTCTCAGGTTCCACTTGCACAAACCTGCAGTGGCCCTTTCTAATTATCTCTGGTGTTTTCTGTCACGGCTGTCGATGTAATCATTACACTTAATCACGATCCTGCAGCTTAAAACCACAGCCGGCACCCTGCACGCTCTCTAATAATGCAGTCATAAATATATTCATGGCAAATATAATTAGAGCGAATGGAGAGACGAGAGGAGGAGAGGAAGAGAAACAAGACAAAGTGAAGTCTTATCAGGGCTCAATTCAAACCGAGGGCAGAAAAAAGAGACGGCTGATGGAGAGGGAGGAGGTGAGGAGGTGAGCGAGGGAGAGGTGCAGCATGAATGAGGTGCAGAGCAGCTAATCTTAGTACATCGGAGAGAGGAGGAAAAGAAAAGATGGAGGAGGACGTGGAGGCAGAGGGGAACACCCTGAGCGTCTCGTTGCCTCTACACTTTACACTGTGGAGGGTACAAGAGAGGAGAGGAGCCGGGAGGTGAAGGAGGAGCAGAGAGCAGGAGAACAGGTGGAGAAGAGGAGGCGAGGGGGCGCAGATCTGATTGATTGTTGGTTATCATGAAGTGGAGATTTATTCCAGCGTGCTCCCTCTTCTCCTGCCCCCCCGACCCCACGCTCATTAGCATAGAAACCACATTCCCTGGCTGCTGATTGGGCCGGGAACAACAAGACCAGGAAGTAAAGGAGGAAGTGTGTGTGTGTGCGTGTGGGTGTGTGCGTGTGTGTGTGTGTGTGTGTGTGTGTGTGTGTGCTCAGGGGGTCTCACCTACGAGGGAGCAGGCAGGTTACACATCATCATAATAAGCAGAAGCATTTCCAATCAAAGCGGGTGATTCTTCCTCCCGTTAGCTCGCCCGCCGTCCGCGGTGTGTGTGTGTGTGTGTGTGTGTGTGTGTGTGTGTGTGTGTGTGTGTGTGTGTNGTGTGTGTGTGTGTGTGTGTGTGTGTGTGTGTGTGTGTGTGTGTGTGTGTCTCCATTAGCGGAGAGCCATTTGAATGCCCCCACGCACAAATATTTTGAAAAATGTCCAGATTACATCCCGAGCCTCTCCGCCCACCGCTCACCTCGCCGCTGACCTCAGAATATGAGTCTGAAAGCCAAACAGCCTGCAGCCTCGCCGCCGCCGCCGCCACACACAAATAATTATTGCTGCACGTTTGTCTAAAAGTGATGATATCTGAATCTAATCTGTCTTATCAGCTTTAATATGTCATCAGACTCGTCCCAAAACTACAGAAATGATTGAAATTTTGGGATTTTGATGCATCGCTTTTTTTTCCACTTGAAGACGTGAACTGTTGAATTCAGTGACGTCAGCCAGCTTCTGATTGGCTACCCGCTGACGCCACTAAATGCTGTGATTCTGTCTTGATTTCACCTGTTAATGATGAGGAGGAGGAGGAGGAGGAGGAGGAGGCAGCTGAGAGGGATTTGAAGCCTTCACATGTGAGACATGGACTGTAAACCTGGGATTTAAGTCAGTGTTTGTGTCCCTGAAGGGCCTGAGCTCCGCCTGTCCACCAAAAGACAGATTCTGGTGTATTTTGAGTGGTTTTGTAGATGATGTGCATGTTTAGCCTCTTCAGTCTGTCCGTCTGTCTCTGTGGAGCGGACGTTCATGCTCCTCTCAGGATGTTAGCTAACATGCTAACATGCTGAACTGGAACAGGTAAACATATATGCAAACATCAGCATGTTAGCGTTGTCATTGTTAGCATGTTAGCATGGGCTCAGCCCCACAGAGACGCGAGCGTGGCCGTGGTCTCTCGTTGTGGGACAGCAGGACGTCCCTGTGAAGCTGAACTGCAGCTGGACGGTCCACTTCCTGTTGGACTAAACGCCGTTTGAACGCTGTGACACAGAAACGCTTCAGCTGCTCGTAAGCATGCAGGACCACGCTGAGCGCTCGAGGACTTTCGTTTTGAAGAACATCCACTTCCTGAACTGATGAAGTTAAACTCAGAATTGGGTCCCAGATGTTTCGCCCTCTGGCTGAGCGTTTCCCGCTCTGTGTTTCTTGAAGTGCGGATCACGACCCAGACGGAGGTCAGGGACTCGGTTTCTGGAGGGTCGACGCGTCAGGAGGGAAGCGGGTTTGTCTCAATTAGTCTTCATCCCAGAGAGAGAAACCTCTTCCTTCTCATCTGGGTCCCAGCCCGAGACCGCCCGAAATCCTCAGAATTACCCATAATCCTTTATTCCGCCGAGCGTTTGCCCTCTGCTTTGACCTGCCTCGGAGCAGCTGAGGAGTTTTGTTCTGAAATGAGATGTCTGCTGTCTGAAAACTTTCTCCAGCAGATGATTGATGGCTCAAAGTGAAGACGGAGCCTCTGAAGCAGCGTGACGGCTGCGCGCTGAGTTTGTTTCACCTGACTGTGACGGTCTGTGTGTTCCACATTTAAACTGCACACGCTGTGTGTGTGTGTGTGTGTGTGTGTGTGTGTGTGTGTGTGTGTGTGTGTGTGTGTGTGTGTGAGAGAGAGCGAGAGAGAGTAAGCATGTATGTGCATGTGTGTGTGTGCTGCAGCCTCTTAGGGGGTTTTATAGATTTATTGACAGCATTAAGTTGAAGTGTTGAATAATACAGAGTCCACTGAAGTAACAGCAGCACACACACACACACACACACACACACACACACACACACACGGTTGTTTATTCTTAGACTAAAACCTGCAGTAACACTGATGACAGATGATTTGGTTTCACGGCTTCATGTTTTTTGGACTTTGTGGATGTTCTAGCAGCTGTGTCTGTTCAGCTGTGACACCTGTAGCACCTGCAGCACCTGCAGCATCTGCAGCTCCTGTAGCTCCTGTAGCACCTGCAGCATCTGCAGCTCCTGTAGCTCCTGTAGCACCTGCAGCATCTGCAGCTCCTGCAGCTCCTGTAGCACCTGCAGCATCTGCAGCTCCTGTAGCTCCTGTAGCACCTGCAGCATCTGCAGCACCTGTAGCTCCTGTAGCACCTGCAGCATCTGCAGCACCTGTAGCTCCTGCAGCTCCTGCAGCACCTGTAGCTCCTGCCGCACCTGTAGCTCCTGCAGCTCCTGCAGCTCCTGCAGCTCCTGCAGCTCCTGCAGTCTTCTCCCTCCTTTAGCTCTGGTTTTGGTCTCCTCCAGCCTCTGAGGGGAATGTCTGCTCTTTAGCTGCTGAATGCTCCTCCATGTTCATTGGCTGCTGCTGGAGACACTGAACCAAACAGGAAATGCACTGACATGATATGTTAGCATGTATGCTAATGCTTCCCTGTGTCTGTGTTGTGTTTTGTGCAGCGGGGGCAGCAAACAAGGCGGGCTGGGCGTTCGGTCTGGGCCTGGAGAGACTGGCCATGGTCCT
>JBBMOE010000116.1:182227-190242 GCA_037975065.1 Chaetodon trifasciatus
AGAACCGAACCCCGAGCCCTGAACCAGAACCAAACCCTGAGCCCTGAACCGGAATCGAACCCTGAGTCCTGAACCAGAACCGAACCCTGAGCCCTGAACCAGAACCAAACCCTGAGCCCTGAACCGGAATCGAACCCTGAGCCCTGAACCCCACCCTCACATCCTGAGCGAGTGGCTGAGCCTCCGCCCTCCTGATTGAGCCGAGGACACAGTGAAAGTCTTTGATCCAGGAGAGGAGTCCAGCAGGAGGACACTGAACTGGAGTGTAAACAGGAAGAGGAGGCAGACGGTGCTTCCAGCCTGACTGAGTGTGGATGTGCTTCATCTCCAAACAAACCATAATGTGCATTATGGCTGTAAATTGATCTAAAACCACTAAAGCTGCCGGAAATCGCAGCCTCTCAAATATATTTTCTCCTCCAAAGTACTTCTAAAGTTAATTGAAAGAGGGAGAGAGGGAGGGAGGAAACAAAGTGCTCCTCTCTCTCTCCCTCCCTCCACTCTGCTGATAGTCTCTCGCCCGCTCTGCTGCTCCATAAACATCTCATGTAGCAGCAAATCAAAGCTGATGGCTCGCTATGATTCCCCACAAATCTGCATTTATTGGTCAGCAGCGCTGTCAGCCGCGACTGGGCCGGGACTAATTCGATAAGCTGACAGAGCTGTCAATCAAGGTGACAGCTCCCTCCCTCTCAAGGGGGGAGGGGGGGAGGATGGGTGAGGTAGAGATAGACAGAGAGGTGTGTTTTCTGCTTTTTTTCCAGTGTGTCTCTTTCTGTATTTGTAGCATGATTAGCAGTAGTTGTAATAGTCGTAGTAGTAGTAGTAGTAGTAGTAGTAGTAGTAGTAGTAGTAGTAGTGGTCATGGTATTACTGCTAATAGTCAGCAGTAGCCGGTGCAGTAGTCGTACTATCAGCAGCAGTAGAAGTAGAAATATTTGCAAATATACAAAACAACAAAAATCAAGACTTTAAAAATGTAACTGTACAGTTTAATTAATGAAATTAGTTTAAACACATAAAGTGAGTAAAGAGAGGACAGATATTTCTGTTTTAACGGTGTATTTAAATGAGATGTTCATGTACAAACCACCTGAGCTGCTTTAGCAGCACAGTGAATCAAACTAGCCTCAAAGTTAAAGTCTGGTTAGAAATGAACGCAGAAGAAACAACTTTATACACTCAGATCAGTTAATGCTGGTGCATGTTGGTTATTTGTAACTCCAGGTGCCGTGGTGGACAGATTATGACCGTCCGGACCCTCGTTAAACAGTCCTCCACCGTCAGCGCGGGTGGAGTTAACGGGTGTAGAAGCAGATCATCAGAGACTGGACGTTTTTACTGAAGCTTTGTCTCAGATGAGAGTTAATCTGCTGGTCGACGGCTGAAACAAAGCTTCACTTCGAGCGCTGGACGGCCTTCGCTCCTCTCCCTCTCTTCCTCCTCCCTTCATCCTCCTCACCCCCCCGCAGCCTCAGCAGGAGACAGAGAGGCAGCCGCCCACCACAACTCAATGAATGATTTAACAGAGAGAGAGACCAACCTGACTCCAAAAGATGAAGAAGGAGAGAGAGTGACGACTGGGAGGGAGGGAACAGATGACAAAAGCGAAGGGGGGGGATTGGTAGAGAGAGTATTATTAGCAGTGAGAGAGAGAGTGAGCTGTCATCCTTCGTGTGCAGGCTGCGGCGTGTTATTCAGCTGAATAATGGATGATTGTTTTCTGTTCCCACAACCAATCAGCCTGACAGAAGGAGACAGAGACCAGCCGCTCCTCCAATCCCCTCGTTTCACTCCACCTGAGCAGGATGCATTAAGTGGTCAGTCGGGACGCTCCCAGGTGCATTCGGCTTTTCTCGCCATAACTTCCTGTGGCGTACGAGTACTGGAACAGCTGAATGTTTGTAACCTGTTTCCAGACGTCTGAGTCGATGTCCTCGTCTTACCCCGTTTATTGATTCAAACGGGTAAAAACTACCGAGCTTCGCTGGCAAGAATGAGGGAAACCACAAGTCACCTGCTCCCAAACAGGAAGCAGCGAGCGTGAACTCAGCGAGCGAAGCCTGCGGTCCGGCTAAGTTCACCTGTGACAGAAGGTTTTCAGGTGTGTGTGCTGCAGAAATGAAGCTCAGCTGATTGGCTGTTTAATATTTTGTCAAAGCTCAGAGCAGTTAAAGTCTGCTTCAGATGAACTTTAGGCCACACGAGGGCAGCGAAGACCCACATCTGTCAGACTGTACATTACAACGTACAGCAGGCGTGGCTAACGCGTTAGCAAACAGCTAACTGCCTGCTACGGTCTCTCTGTAGTTTGGTCGTTTCTCTCTGTAGTTTGGTCGTTTCTCTCTGTAGTTTCAGTAGTTTCTCTCTGTAGTTTGATCGTTTCTCTCTGTAGTTTGATCGTTTCTCTCTGTAGTTTCAGTAGTTTCTCTCTGTAGTTTCAGTAGTTTCTCTCTGTAGTTTCAGTAGTTTCTCTCAGTTTTCATGTTTGGCTCTGCAGTGATTCTTTGTAATCAGAACAAAAATGAGATTCTCTGGTTAATGAGCCCCCCCCCACACACACACACACACACACACACACTCTGAGTGTGTCTCCTGGTGTTTGAACCGTCCTGTTTTCTAAGTGGAATCCAGATTTCACTTGATCTCTCTTTTCTCTAAATGTCAACATCGTCCCACTCACCTTTTCAAAATGTCACTTCCTCCTCTCCTCGTCTCTCCTGCTCCTCCTGTTTTCTTTTCTCTCCTCCTCCTCCTCCTCCTCCTGTATAGGTTTCCCTGCAGTGTTAGCATATTAGCTTACTGCAGCAACTGTCCTCATATTTTGTGTGTGTGTGTGTGTGTGTGTGTCAGTGTGTGTGCACCTGATGTGTTTATGCATGTATTTTCTGAGAGAGTTACAGCACGTCTATATTTCTGTGTGTGTGTGTGTGTGTGTGTGTGTGTGTGTGTGTGTGTGTAGCAGTAATATTTTATGGGCATTAGAAAGCTGGTGTATCAACAACAGACCAGATTTATATCAGCGAGCTCACCGGCTGCCACAGCCCCAAGGGCCTCTGGGTAATCTGGGTGTAATTGAGCATAGAGGTGACGGTGGCAAACACACACTCTCACACACACACACACACACACACACACACTCACAGACATGCTTTCACTCTCACTAAGATGATAAACACATCAGGGCGTTAAAAAGATTCATCCACACACACACTGTGAATACACACTGTGTGCATGTAACACAAAGATATACACACATAAACAACACAAACACATTTGAAAAGCAACAAACAAACACTTGAACACACAAAATACACACTAACATTTTTAGAACGACACACAAACAAGCAGACGACAAATACCAAAAAGAGAAATTCAACTTTTCAAAGACAACAAGTACGCAATTAAACTAACTCATTTTTATTTGTGCGTGTGTGTGTGTGTGTGTGTGTGTGTGTGTGTGTGTGTGTGTGTGTGTGTGTGTGCGTGTGTGTGTGTGTGTGTGTGAATAGTGTAGCAAACATGGGCAGAAGATAACAGAAGAGTCACCCTGAAGTCTTCCTTCACGAGTGATTATTAAAAAGTAACGTTTTAAAGACATTCAGACATAACCACTGACTTTCTAATGACACACACACACACACACACACACACACACACACACACACAGAGTTATTTAGATGTTAATGAGGAACAAACTTACAGTCCCAGAGAAAGTCGGTGGACTGATGATGATGCAGCGTCTGAACTTTAAGCTTCGTTGGAAAATGAACTCATTAATAAACAAACAGTCGGCCTCTGTGCTAAGCTAACGCGTCCCACGCTCGTCCCTCCGCTGAGGTCAAAACGTGGTTCATATAAAAGTATAAAAGCCACATGAACGCCTCAGAAAGACCAGACGCCAAACCAGGACGGAGCCGTGCGCTCTGTTATCAAAGCAGCGTCGATGGCGTGCTGGCTGAGCGCCTCTCTGGACACGACCTGCCGCCTGCTCGTGACACCTGCTCAGAGGGAAGGAAACGCCGAAGACGTTCCAGTTCGCCGCGTCCTTCTCGCCGGTTCAGCGGCGGACATGAAAACCTGATCTCCGGCTCGTCCCTGTTTTCATTTTCAGGCCTGAAGTGGAGCTCCGAGCGAGGCCGCTGCAGCTGACGTACATACGGCCGACCGAGAGCACACGCTGGTGAGGCGGTCGTGCCTGCATCCTGCTGCCAGTTTCAGCACACACACACACACACGCACGCACACACACACACACACACACACACACACACACACACACACCTTCTGTCCTGCCCTGGTGAATCATGCAGTCAGCAGCTTTGCTCGGGTCACTCGAGGTGAGGGGGGAGAGATTCGCTGCTGTCACAGAAAATCCACGTCAGTGCACTTTTCCTGTTCCACCAACAGGAAGCAAACTTTCATCTTCAGCTCGGTGTCGAGGGACGTTCAGGGACTTTCTGTCCTTCAAACTGGTTCAAACCCTGTCGTTTGGGTTCAGGAACGGTCTCATAAATTCACGTCCGCAGACTTCAGTGTACTGTTGTTCTGGCCTCTCCAGTGAAGGGAAACTCAAAGCTGCAGCATGTGATGATATTTTAGACATCGGTGTTCTGCCAACGTCGCATCAGCAGTTTGTGTTCGTCTCTTTTCTGCCGCAACGTGACAACGAGCACAAAGCTCCGTGGAGAAACAGCTGTCCCAGTCTGCTGCAGCAGGACTGGACTGGTCTGCAGAGCCCTGAGCTGAGCCTCCTCCAGCACCTGTGGGACGAGCTGAGCAGGGACCAGCAGAACATCTAAGAACTGAAGGAATCAGCAGACCAGTTTCCTGCGTCGCTGAGGAGGGAACATGTTTCCAGCCTGAGCTCTCGCTGCAGTTTACAACACGCAGGAATCCAACTGCTAAATGACAAACAGACGTTTCCTGGGGAGACGTCACACTCTGGACCTCCTGAGACATCGCTCGCTGTTCCAAGTCTGCTCTCCGACAAACAAGCTCCCCATCAGTTTATCCTGAGTGGTCTAGTTAAAGTGCTAATCTGCAAGCTTTCGCTTCTGTTGATTTGGCAAACCCTGGAGTTTAATCCTGCAGGCCCCTGAAAAACAAACTATTGTCATATTCAGAAAGAAGTCAAGCAGTAATTTGCCTTTTTCCAGCATCCTGTGAGCAGCTGTGAGCTGATGTCACGGTGCAGAGCAGGAGTCTGCAGACAGCAGGAGGAGTCTGCAGACAGCAGGAGGAGGAGTCTGCAGACAGCAGGGGGAGGAGTCTGCAGACAGCAGGAGGAGGAGTCTGCAGACAGCAGGGGGAGGAGTCTGCAGTCAGCAGGAGGAGTCTGCAGACAGCAGGAGAAGGAGTCTGCAGACAGCAGGAGGAGTCTGCAGACAGCAGGGGGAGGAGTCTGCAGTCAGCTGGTGTCTGCAGACAGCAGGGGGAGGAGTCTGCAGACAGCGTCAGTCTGCAGACTCAGTTTCCACCGTGTCACCTCGTTCAGTGATGGATTACATCTTACAATTCTGCTGAGGATCACGGAGGAATCACAGGAATATTATCAGGATGCGGCGACTTCTGACGTTTGACCTTTACCAGAAGCTCGTTCTGGACGAGCCGGTCAGCTGATCCATAAATGACGTGAAGCGGGCGGAGCTGCAGGCGGCAGCGTGCAGACGGTGAGCGCGGACGCCGGTCAGGCCAGATGTAGCGGCTGACGAACAGCAGTTCTGAGGCGGCGGCTCTGCTGGTTGTACGTGGAGAGAAGCGTGTGTGCAGGCTTCTTTCGTGGACGCTGGCTCCTGTCTGCTGAGGTTTAACTTGTTTACTCGGTAAATGTGCCTCTCAGTTTGCTGTGTTTTGTTTATTTGCAGTTTTATCCTCTTGTGTTGTCCTCAGCTTGTGTTGTTTGTGTTTGCTTTTTGTTAAGTTGAGGTGTTTTGAGCTCTCTTGGCCACCGTACTGAGGTTTCCAGCTGTGCAGGGTTTTACATGCGAGGAGTTTTTTTGACACTTTATTCAACACTAATTCTGACACACACACAGAAAACAAGAAAAACAGCGAACGCCGACTGTCGTCCCGTCACTTCCTGCACACCTGAACCTGAACGCAACCTGCCAAACGGTACCTGTGCAGCTGGCGCCGCTCGCCCTGCGCCAAAAAGAGCGGGAGCAGCAGTGACCCGAAGGTTGTTAAGGCTGCGCTTCGTTTCACGGCTGCTTCACCTTCCCTGAGTTCCTGTCCTGCGTCCATCGCTGCGAGCCGTCCTCAGCGTGGAGGTGGACGACCTGCACCGCCTGCCGCAGCATCACGTCACGCTCTGAAGGGAAGTCTGCCCACGTTCACCACCATCGCTTCGTCTTCCATCAACCCAAAGAGGAGTCCTCTGGTCATCTACAGGAATGTTAATGAATCCTGGTTTAACATTATGGGATGTTAAAATCAGCCACAGAGCTGCAGTAAATAGACTGAGTCTCACAGACTCAGTCTATTTACTGCAGCTCTGTGGCTCAAAAACAGAAAATACCAATGCTTTTCCTCCACTGACGAAGGTGTGTGTGTGTGTGTGTGTGTGTGTGTGTGTGTGTGTGTGTGTGTGTGTGCGTGTGTGCGTGTGTGCGTGCATGCTAGAGAGGGAAGAGATTCACTGAGTCTTTCTTCATCAACAGTTTCTGCCTCGTTGTCCTTTTCTACTCTGACCTTGATCGTAAGAGTGTGTGTGTGTGTGTGTGTGTGTGTGTGTGTGTGTGTGTGTGTTAGTGATGAGGTTCGATCCAGGCAGATTGACTTCTTATTGTCTGGGGATGAAGGGGAGAGAGAGGGAGGTAGAGGAGGTGAAGTCCTGAAGGCGGTTTGACGACGATGATGATGATGCAGAGAGTAAGAGTGAACCCTGGAGGTGCAGATCAGACCAGGTATGAGACACATCGTCCTGTCAGATCGTACCTCAGATCAGGTGCAGCAGCTGTAGTTTCCTCCAGCCAATCACGAGGGCAGATGTTGGTATGATGCGTTCTCCTTCAAACCTGATTTGTTGAACTTTGATTCTATACGTTTTAGGTCTCAGTTCTTCCTTCTGAGTTGAGGTGAAGCTCTGGTTCAGTTTGGACACGTCCACCCTCGGCTGGTCCATGTCTGTCTTTGTAGAGACTTTCACTGGCGACGTTTTATTCTGCTGAGTTTTTAAAGTTCTCGTGCTCTTCAGCTCCAGCGCTGCTCTCGCGTCCATCGAGCAGCCGTCAGAGCGCAGGAAGACTCGTCACCACAGCAAAATGTTCTGAGCTGTGAGGCCGCCGCCTCGTTTGGGGCGCTGATCCTCCACATTTCCTGCGTCAGTCTCCCGCAGACAAACGCGCTGTGACTGCACGTCCTCGACGAGGTCAGCGTCCTCCATAAATCACAGTCAGGCCGAGACCCCAGAGGCTCTGTGTCCTTTCAGAGCCGTCAGACCTCGACACGAACACTCAGCCATCTCTGCTGACCTCTGACAGCCCATCATGTCAGTCAAAGTTCAAACGTCCAGAGAGACGAAGATGGAGGAGGAGGAGGAGGAGGAGAAGGACGAAGACGACGACTCTGAAAGAGGACTTTTTAGTCCAAATACAAGCAGTTAAAAAGGTTTGTGTGATTGGACTGAAGCGTGTTTCTGTGGATCCGTTAGCTCCTCCTGCGGTCATCACAGGAATTCAGTCAAACGTCCGCCAGCATCAGACGAGCAAACAGGAAGCTGCACGGGACCAATCAGCTCCTAGAGATCAGAGGCGAGGTCAGCGAGGACGTCTGCACAGTGAGCACATGAAGACAGACCAGGAGGACGCTGGAGTGGACAGATGGACGCGGAGTTCAGCCTGAAGGCACCGAGTGAAGGATGATGCCGACCATGTGAGGAAAGAGCCAGCACACACACACACACTGAGCTCCAGAACCATGTGTGGAGATAACAGGGGCATGTTTCATATTCCACACACACACACACACACACACACACACACACACACACACACACACACACACACACACAC
>JBBMOE010000116.1:195233-238548 GCA_037975065.1 Chaetodon trifasciatus
GTGTGTGTGTGTGTGTGTGTGTGTGTGTGTGTGTGTGTGTGTGTGCTCTCCTCCAGCGTTTCTATATGAAGTGACAGCTGCTGTGTTAAATGGCAGCTCTCTGGTCAAATCTGTGGTGTGTTTTGGACTGTTATGCAGGAGTGTGTGTGTGTGTGTGTGTGTGTGTGTGTGTGTGTGTGTGTGTGTGTGTGTGTGTGTGAGTGTGTGTGTGTATGCCCTACAGCTGCATGTGCTGTTAAACTTTCATCACTGCCTGCGGACACAATCCAGTTTGCAGAAAGTCACTTTTTCCTCTGAAGCTCGTTCAGGCTTCAGAGTCTCAGGACTTGTTGACAGGCGTGTCTTTGGAGTCTTTCTCTGCGGGCTCCACCTTTAGCGTCACCTTTCAACACGCAGGACAGCCTGGCTGGCTTCCATAATCACTCCTAAAGCGTATGAAGGGCGAGAAAAGGTTTTTGGACGCGTCAAACGGACGACTTTCACCCTGGAGCTCAGGGCTCGTTTGTAACTAACATGCTCATTTTAAGTCACAGCGGGACCTTTCCAAACATGGCCGAGTGGTTTTTGTTACCAGAGACGATCTGCGACATGTTTGCTGTTCAGTCTAACCGATGGTTGGAGCGAGCGTGCAGGCCTGCGGTTCTTTCTCAGAGCGTCGTAGTTTGAAGCCGCTGACTGAGCAGCGAGCTCAGGGTTGATGTGATGTCAGTCATAGAGGCACGCTCAGCTCCCTGAACGTCCTGTCTCTGGACGGATTGTCCTTCAGAGCTGAGACGTTTAAAGCCAGTAAGACCAGCAGTGAAGAGGACAGGTGTTCTACATTTGACCCTGATGATGATCCAGAGGAACCAGCAGCTCTGGATCACTGAGACCGTCGTTGTCTCTTTAATTCGTGCTGGAAGCAGGAAGCTGATCCTGCAGGATGAAGGGAAATGTAGTTCAGTGGCAGTGTAAACTGTTAGCGCTGAGCTAACTGAAAACACAGATGGCCTAAAATGAAACCTTTCCAAACTTCACCCTCCTGTTAAAGGTCAAGTGGAACGCTTAACGAGCAATTAGCGGCGAGGAAATGCCAGCGAGGCCGCCGGCTAAACAGCCGCCTGAATTATTCACTACCATAACGGAAAGGAAGTGGAGCCCATATGTCCCGAGCAGCCAATCGCACGCCGCTAATGTCAAGTGGATTTGCATTAGTGGAAGTGAGGAATCATGGGTAATGAGACTGTCCCCCTGGCCACGTTGGGCTCTGCGTTTCCAGCTCGATGAGGTCTGATCAAAGGTTGGCTGGAGCTGCTTTCCAAAGGTCGACGCCGGTGATGGCGCTTCCTGCCTGAAGCTGTCTTCAGTGTTTTAAAGTCCTCAGAAGACATCTTCATCACGTCTTCGTCACGCTGCACATCTTCACCGCAGCTTACGACCTTCCACCTCTTCATCATCCAGACGTTTCAGAAGTCTGCAGACCCCCGAAATGCCTGCTCCGCCTCCGTCCTCCGCCGCTCGTCGGGCGTTCGATTGTTGCACTGATGACATCATGCTCGAGATCAGCTGGGTGATCAGCTGCTTCCTGTTTGAGCCTTCGTCACGACGAGCAGATCGCAGCTTTCAGCACAAACTCCTCCAGATGCGTCTCTGATCCACTTTTAGCCAAACTCGTGTCTGAGCTGACATCAGTCATGTAACACACACACACGCGCACACACACACACGCGCACACACACACACACACTCATAGGCGTCTATTCTGCTTTCTATTCAGCAGCACTTGGACTGATTCACGTCGTCTGCTCGTCTCTTTCTAATAAGCTGATTGATGGATCGAAAAATCCTGGTAAAACACACCATGAGGAGGGTGTGTGTGTGTGCGTCTGAGTCACGGTAAACACTCATCATGTCTCCTGGTGCTTCAACAGATGGACAGTAGGCGACACACACACACACACACACACACACACACACACACACACACACACTGTATATATACAGTATGTAGACGCGCACACACACTCTGGCCAACAAAAAGGCACACAGACGGTTCGATCAGTGTGAAGACGACGTCCCAGTTTGTCTCCGAGATGAAGGGACAGATGAGAGAAATGCAGGACGCAAAGAAGATGGAAGCAGGAAGTAAGGAAAGGAAGGCAGGAGGGATGGAAGGATGAAAGGGAAGGAGGGAAAATTTGGATAAAATAATGAAAAAAACAGTAAAGGAAAAAAGTAGGATGAGGGATGGAAGGAGAAAAGATGAAGAAAGAAGCAAAGGAATAAATATGGACAAAGAAGGAGGGGTGGAGGAAGTAAAAAGGGAATAAAGAAAGGGAAATGGAGAGAGTGGAAGAATTGACATGGCACAAAAGAGGAAATGAAGTGAAAAGACCGGAGGATGAGACGGAGCGGTGAAGGACAAAGGAAAGAAAAAGAAGGAAGAAAGTGAAAATGAGGAAAGGATGAGCAAGAGGGAAGGAGGTTAAAGGAGGAAGAGTGGAAGAAAAAGGAGGGAAGGAAGCAAGAAAGCAGGTGGGGAGATGGAAGAGAAGAAGGAGAAAGGAGAAGTCGTAGAGGAAGTTAAAAAGGAATGAAGTAAAAGGAGGAGATAGGAACTAAGAAAGTAAGACGGATTGGAGGGATGGAAGAAGAAAAAAGACTGAAGGAAGGAGGTGAAAATAAAAGGTATGGGGAGGAAAGAAAGAAGGGAAGGAACTAAGAAAACTATTTAAAAAAATAGGAATAAAAGAAGCAATTTAAAAAGACGAGTGGGAGAAGGAAAGAAAAAGAGGAGAAGACACAAGAACGGACTGAAAGGTGAAACAGGAAGGAATCAGAGGAAGAGGCCAGCAAGGACAAAACAGGAAGTAGGAATGAAGTGAGGAAGGTCAAAGGAAACGAGGCTGCCAAAAGTAAAAGACAGAACTCTGTGGTAATCTCTGATCACCCGCACGGACCAATCAGGTTCCAGCCTCACGAATAATTAATGAGCTCAGACTGGCTCCTCTGCTTATTGAAACATTGATAAGGTGATCAGACTTCAGCGTGTGTGTGTGTGTGTGTGTGTGTGTGTGTGTGTGTGTGTGTGTGTCTATTATTACCTCCTCTGACAGACACACTTCTCTACTACAGTGACAGTCCTGTTAATAATTCACACTCCTCCTCCTCCTCCTCCTCCTCCTCCTCCTCCTCTCTTCATGTTTGTCTCAGTATTTTTACGCCTCTATTTATTTTGCATTGAAATGTTTTTCTGCCTCTTCTTGCTGCAGTTTGTCTGTTAATCAGTGATGGAGTCAGATCAAACTTCTCACTCTCCAAAAACAGGTGAGTGTTGGAACGTGGTCACAGGTGGATCTGAAGCTCTCCTCTTCACTGACTCTCCTCCCGACCTCCTCACACCTGACTGTAAACAGCCCAGTTCATACTGGAGAACCACGTCGTGTCGTCCACGGGAACATCTCTGACTTCATGTAATGACGTCACGTCGTTTCTCAGAGGAACAACAAACATGGCTGAACGTGAGCCAATCACCAGCTCCGCGGCGGAGGAGTCGGCTCTGAAAACAGGAGCGACTTCAGGAGTGTGAAGCAGTTTGCAAACACTCCACAAAGAAGACGTGTTTGAGCTCCTCAAACAGAAGGAGCGGTCCTCCTGCCCGGTCGAGTCGAGTCCTCGTCCGGTGTGAGGTTCAGGTCAGGACCGATGACGCACCTTCAGATCCGGAGACCAACACGGCGAGGATCACACATCTTGACCGTCACCTTCATCGCAGTTGCAGCTGCCTCCCAAAAATGGGCGGAGCCTGGGTGGGTTTGAGCGAGCATGGCGATGGATGTGACACCTGAGAGGAAGCAAACAGCCGCCAATCAGCCACCTGTACGCCTGAACGTGCTTTCAAATTCACGGCCAAGACCGGAAAGAGTTTCCACCTCGTTTCACTGATTATTTATTCACGACTGTTTCTCGCAGTGGCCTGAAAGGTGCTGTGGAGGACACTCCGCTGGGATGTTTCCCGCTCGTCGGAGTGAAATAAGTTTCTGTTTCCAGAGTAAAACTGAGGACCAGTTGAAGGAAGCCAGAGGTCGTCACCCGGTGGTTTGAGGTTTGTCGCAGCAGCAGCGTCTTCACAGATTGACTGCACGCACGTTCATAGCGGGACGTGAGGAAAGCGGCCACAGCTGCAGCTGAACAGCCTGGGTTCAAACCCAGACCGCGACCTCTGACCTCTCTGTGGAGGGCGTCCACAGATGAGACGAGCGTCCTCCTGAGGGAGCGGCAGAGTCGCCGTCTCTCTGTGACAAACGACAGATTGTGGACAGAATCCTGGTGGATTTTCCGGACGGGAGCCAGAGCGCTCGCACAGCCGGCTAACTGCTACAGAGCGGCTCTGACTAATTTATGCAGATGTATTAATAGATCACAGGCAGCTCTCAGCAGGCCGCCGTGGCTCCTCTCCTCAGCAGAAAAGGCCAAATCAACAACCGAGGGAGAGAGGAGCTGTGTCTCACTCTGCACACTAAAGGCCGGCTTCACAACAAGCCGGCGTTTGCATATCCGCCGTCCGGATTTGTTTGATTTTGTTTTTTATGTATGCATTTATTTATTTTCCACCAGACTTCCCCTTCAGAAGAAACCCAACAGCAGACTTCTTCAGACGCCGTCGTCATCACCACACACGATGCTATCAGAGGGAAAAGGCTGGTTTTAATCGTCCACTTTAGAGGGCGAGTCTACAGAGAACAGCTGCTGCTCGTCCTGTGATCGACACGCTGCACGTCGTGTTTCAGACCCTCAGATCGGTCTTTTCCTCTGCAGCCACCGTGTTTCACTGATGCCCAACAAAGTCACGCTCCCTGTGGAGTTCACTTCAGCTAAACAGCATACAGTATGTCGTCGTGCCACGTAACACTGCGCAGGCTGCAGGAGCCAGATGTTTCTGTGGCGGTCTCTTTTAAAGGCCTGGTCAGAGACGGGCTGTGGTTCCAGGGAATCGAGGCGCTTTCCACCGCAGTCAGACGTAGACGGTTTCTCATGAGCACAGTCTGTTTTGTTTCACTCTGAATTGAGTCATTTCTCTACAGGAAGCTGTGATTGGTTGAAGCGGCCGAAGGACGATTTGAAGACGAGTGCACAGATGGTGGACGAGCCCAGAGCGGACTGACCAAAACCACTGAAGCTTAGACTAACACAGGCAGCACAAATCCTGGACTAGTTTACACTGGCAGACACTCCCCTTTACATGCTAACACCACATCTTCTTGTTCTGGGAGTCCAGCCTCCATGAGAGGCGGGCAACCTGTGGCTTTAAATGTGTGTGTTTTCGGGCCTCGTGTGGCGTTCAAGGTGTGTTTCCACCGGCGCAGACGACAGCCGAGCTCACGGCTGCACGTTTAGCACGTTTCGCTCTGAGAGTCCTGCCCTCTGGTTTTCCTCCCGTCCTCCGTCTGACTGTCCGTCCCAATCAGGAAGGAAGATTCCACACTCACTTAATAGAATACTAATTGATTTGGGCTCTTCTCCGGCTCGGTGGAGGGGATGGGTGGAGTAAGAACGAAAGGAAAAGGGGAGGAGAGAGGAATGGGATGTGCTTTGAAGGAGGAATCAGCTTGTCTCCTCCTCCAGCCTCTGGTCATATAAACAGAGGAGACAGGAGCAGGAATATGGACTTTAATCTATTTATGTAATCTGGAGGGAGAGGGAGAGGAGCGAGGGAGGAAGAAAGAGAAGGTAGAGTCTGTGGATCAATCGATTTCATCAGTCTGATGAAGTCCTGTAATAACCGATCTGAATTAGATCCACTAAAACGGTTCAAAGTGTCTCAAATCCAGGTTTAATTTCTCTCACTTTGCTGAATCTGTTTAATCCAGAACAATCTCCACCGTCTTGTCCTCATTTACCACAGATGAGTTTCACTTTCACGGCTTTCATCAGTTAGAAATAGTCCAGTCTGACGGCTTTGCTTTCCTTCACTTTGGTTTTGCTCATTTCATTTTGGTTTCTGAGTGTTTTTGACTTTTTGATCAAACGACGATATCTTACACACAAACTTGTGAAGTTGTGGCTAATGTGTTAGCCGACATCCAGCAGCTGCAGAACAACATGACGATCGATGTGTTTGTGTCTCCAGATGGACGTCAGTCCCGTCTTGTCCCTCTTTTAGCTCTGTGTTTGGTCTCCACCAGCTGCTGAGGGACTCTTTAGCTGCTAAATGCTAAATGTTCACCGGCTCTAACTGTGGTCTGCAGGTTTTTCAGGGTCGACTGAACCAGACAGGAAATGTGCCGCAAAGCCAAGCTAGAAGCTAAAGATGCTAAAGATGCTAACAGCTCAGATAACATGCACACTCAGCTGATCCACGGTCGACGTAAAGGGGAAAGCTTGTCAAACTGACCTCCAGAGGTGATGGAGAGGTGTACTCTGTGCACTGTGACATCACTGCAGGGTGTGGCTACAGGTGCATGACAGCTCACCTGTGATCACACCCAAGCAGCAGCCAGCAAAAAACGTGCTTTTCAGCCTGATTTTAGGTGACGTTTGTAGTCTAAGTGCGGTGGACAGTAATCAGCCGGCGTGAACGTGTGCGTGCAGCACGGCTTTGCGTCAGATGTGAACAGTTTCGGTCTCATCTATCGATCCAGCGCTCGCACTCTGAAGGATTCGCTCGTCTTCCTGCAGGCTGAAGCTTCAGGTCGAGCCTCTGTTCTCAGGTGCGCTTGAATCCGCAGACAGAGATTAATAAAAAGACCCTGAAACCACAGAAGAAGAAAAGAACAGAGTAAGATGTGTTTGAAGAAGACGGAGAAACCTCGGGGTTCGTGTCTTTTCCCGTCAGAGACGAGAAACAGAAAGGTGATAAAACCCTGAACGGCAGCAGAGCGAGGGATGAGGGAGATCAGAGGGAGGCGGGGGGAGGAAGAGGAGAGGAAGAGGGGGAGATCAGGGAAGAATAGGAGGGGAGAAAAAAGGAGAAGCTTCCTTCTCTCCTTCTTTCCTTCTCTCTTCAGGGGTTTACAGTTTCAGATCTCCTGCTTTTCCCCTCTTCAAGTGAAGGCAGCACGATGCTTTCAAAGGCGCTGGCAGCTGCAGGAGTTTCTTCTCATCTTCACCTCCTTCAGCCGATCGATCTCTCTCCTTATCTCTTTATCTCCGTCTCCCTCAGCCTCTCTCCTCCTCTCTGTCTCACACACACTTTCTCTCCATCTGAATGAAACCCAGCACTCCTCTTTCAGGCTTGTCCATCATCGTCCACTTATCTCCCTCTCTCTCTGCTTCCCAGTCACTGTGGCTGTCTCTCGCCCCCTCCTCTCCCTCCGGATGAAACCTTACACTCGTCTTTGAAGCTCAGCCTCTCTCTATCCCTTTATCTCTCCATCTCTTCTTCATCCCACCATCTGCTGAAGTCTGACATCAAATCGATCCTGTTTTTTGCTTCTTTTTTTTCGTGTTTTGGCTGTGATGCTGTCGGCCATGTTTTCTGTCCCGTTCTGACCCCGCCGGCGCTTCCTCCTCTTCCTCGTTCTGTTTCTGTGAATGAAATTCTTTTTTTTCTTGTTTCCTGATGACATGTGAGATTTGCTTCAGCACTTGTTTTTCTGCTAGACCCTTTTATTTATTTATTTATTGTTACTACAGTCTGAAATATGTTGTTTTTCAGTTACATCAGGAGCTTTCTGATCAAAGAAGATTAAAAAGGTTTCATACAAATACACAGACGCAAGTATGAATCCAAATCTGTGAAAAGGGAAATGTGAAACACTGAAATCCTTCCAGTCGTAACACAGCATCAACATCTGACTCCAGATCCATCTGGGACGAAGCATTTCACATAAGATGACAGACATCGTTTTCACCACGTCCAGATTTTCATTTTTTTCTTTCTTTTTTCTTTTTTTTTCACGGTCTGACCGACGAGGATCAGGCAGCACTGACACTGAGACATCTTCACTTCACTGGAGCTCTTATTTCAGATTTTAACGGGTTCAGTTAAAGCCTCATGAAACGTGATGTCACCTTAAATGTTCATGTGCGGCAGACGTGTGTGTGTGTGTGTCTCTGTGTGTGTGTGTGTGTGTGTGTGTGTGTGTGTGTGTGTGTGTGTGTGTGTGTGTGTGTGTGTGTGTGTGTGACGTTCCACTGAGAAACCGTCAAATGATCCCATCTGTGATTAAAATAGAAACATCAGAGCAGTTATAATGAACTCAGAACTCCCTGTGTGAGCCGCTCCTCTGAGGTATTTATACACACACACACACACACACACACACACACACACACACACAGTGTTGGTTAAAGTTCGATGTGTGTAAGACAGAACAGAAAATAAGTTGTCAGGCTCATCTGTCTCGGTTTTGTTTTACTTGGTGCAGCGAGCTTTTCATAGATTTAGAACTGCTGTGGATGAAAATCCCTCTTTGTCCATTTTCATTTATACACACACACACACGCACACACACGCACACACACACACACACACACACACACACACACAGACTGAACGAGCTCTGAGTCACTGCTTTAAAACAGAGGAGATGTTTTTCCAGCCGTTACAAGCTCCAACTTTTATC
Organism: Chaetodon trifasciatus; assembly: GCA_037975065.1. Classification (NCBI taxonomy): domain Eukaryota; kingdom Metazoa; phylum Chordata; class Actinopteri; order Chaetodontiformes; family Chaetodontidae; genus Chaetodon; species Chaetodon trifasciatus. The sequence continues at coordinate 203,780 of JBBMOE010000116.1, forward strand.
TGAACTCGGTGGATCGAGCTCATTGGTCGATTCTGCTATGCAGGAAGTGATGCGTGCGGCGTCAGCAGACGCATCTTTAAACAGGGGAGACGTGAGCCAACGCTTGTTCTCGCTCTCAACCAGCAGACGGCAACGAGTTGTTTCTCTGCTGCCTCATATCGCTTTCCCAGCATGCACCAGAAGTCCTGGTCTGACTAAACCAACAGGACTGCATCATCTGCAAAGCGCAGACGTCCTCAGGTCGTCCACTGCAGTCTGTCTGAGTGTACTTTCACTTCGCAAACTACTCTCAGCTCTGCGAGCTGGACAGGTATTTTCATTAGATTATTTTATCTAGAATGTCAGAAAACCGTGAAACAAACATTCAAACATCTTGTTTCATTTGAGTCGACTGTCCGAAACCCAAAAATAGTCATTTTTGCTTTCATGTGCAAGAGAGGAAAGAATCGATTCGTCAGATTGAGGCTGAAGGCTGAGAATATTTGAGATTTTAGCTTAAAACTACCATAACATGACTGAATGTGGTGAATAATATTATTATTTAGACGCTGCAGGTGTTCTTAAGCACACACACTGTGTGAGATGAGGAGCTGCTGCGCCTCCTCCACTCATCCTCAGCTCCTCTCCTCCTCCTCTCTGTCCATCACTCTTCTGCTTGTGTTTTTTCCATTACTGGGTTATCTGTGTCTGTCAGTGTGTGAGTGTGTATTAATGCATGTTCGACAGAATATTTGCTTATTTTTCATGCATAATGTAACGTGTGTGCATATTTATTGCACACATTCCTGTTTACTTTGCAATGTGTGTGCGTGTGTGTGTGTGTGTGTGTGTGTGTTACAGGTGTCACTGTATCGATCCCCCCCCCCCCCCAGCTATGTGGGCTGGATAATGGAGACATCAATTATTCAACAACGACACAGTCTATCACATGAAATACCATTTACTCTGAGTGTGTGTGTGTGTGTGTGTGTGTGTGCAACAGTGTGATGTGTAATTGTGTTTGTGTCTCTTCATTCGTTTTCTTTATCGGAGTCTCTCTCTGACATTTCCACCAAATGTACTGATGTTCAATTATTCACCAGCTCCTGATAGAGAGAGAGAGGATGAAGAGCGAGCGAGCGAGCATTGTGTTGTATTGAGTTAGTGTAACTGTGTGTTTTATTGCCCTCTGTGTCAACCGGAGGAGGAGGAGGAGAATATTAAAGGATTAAAGAAAGAGAAGAAAAGGGGTTTAGGAAGAAGAGGAGAACAGTGGGAGGATGATGAAGGCAGGAGAGGAGGAGAACAGGAGGAGGAAAGGTGGGGAGCGCAGTGTAAGAGCAGGAGGTCGAAACGGGAGCACTCTATGACGAGGGGAGAGAGAGTACAGGAGGAGGTGGAGGGAGAGGACAGTGAGAGGAGGCGGGAGGAGAGGGAGGAAAACATAAGAGGAGGAAGTGGAGGAGCAGGGAGGAGATTAATGTGAGCATTTAAAACAGAGGAAGAGGAGGGAGGGAGGACAGAAGAGAGGAGAAGAAGGAGGAGATACAGGAAGGGTGGAGAGGAAAGGTAGATGAGAGGATGGGGAGTTGGGATTGGGCCGTAATGTTTCCTGTTGCTGCTTCACAATAAAAGCCACCCTGTGTTTCACCAGGTGAATGCTTTTAATGTGAAGGAGCAGCAGTAGGACACGTTAGCCATAAATTCCACTGTGGAGAGAGGAAGTCAGACAGGAAAGTGGTGAATTTTCAAAATAAAACACCCTGTGCTGACCACATCAACTATAAACACAATTAAAACAGACAAACAACAAACCATTTAACAACAAAACCCAAAGAAATATCAAAGAAAAATGACCAAATAACAAAATCTGAGCAAATCAACAAACTCTGCGTCGCAGAGACTCACCTGCTGACACCTCTGGATTAGCGTTAGCACCAACTCCAGCTCTGAGACAGCTGCAGGAGAGCGAGCGGCTAACATCAGGTCAGATTACAAACACGATTACATGCTGCTACGAGCTTAGAGAGGCAATCTGAACCCGGCAGGGAGCGGCCTCCTCCAACTCCTCCACCTCCACCAGCACCTCCTGCACAGAGCGAGGGGTCATTTCAGAGCGGAAACATAAGATAACAGCGTAATGACTGAGAGGAGGAGGAGAGGCAGAAAGACAGGTGACAATATGCACTAACATCCTCTCTACCTGTCTGTCTGTCTCTACCTGTCTGTCTCTCAGGACTGGTCGGTGGAGTCATTGTTACCGCATCATCTACCGCCACATGGAGCGAACCCTGACCCAGCAGGAGGTTGGAATCGTCCACCAGCAAATCGAGCGTGCTGCCCAGACCGAGCTGGGCGTGCAGGGCAGATACTGATGCACACACACACACACACACACACACACACGCACACACACACACACACTCTGAAGCAGCTTCGTCACGTCCTTGTAACTGTGGCTGGGATGGGAAGAAAGAAGTGACTGAAATGATTGAAATCATGACGTCAAATCAATGTGCGTTTTATGGCGTTAACACAGAAACTTTGAGAGACTTCCTGCTGACAGGTCCTCAGTGGACAGGAGTCCTCCTGTTCCGTCGGAGCCCCACGTGAAGGATCTGACGCAGCCGTCATTCTGAACAGGAAGTGTCTAGCTTTAACTGAAGCTGTGGTTTGCAGGTTTCTATCTTTCCACGTGAACATTAAAAGCTGTTTGTCACACGTTTCTCTCTGTGTTTTACTGTTCAGTCTGTTTCCATTGACTTCACCTGGGCAGGTGCTGATGAAGACCATGTGATGTTAGCGAACATCACAGCTAATGTTTGATAGAATGAAAGACAAACAGCCGAATTTGTTTACCTGTAATGTTCGCTAACATTAGGTGCGATGTTCGCTAAAGTTAGGTGTGATGTTCGCTAACATTAGGTGCGATGTTCGCTAAAGTTAGGTGTGATGTTCGCTAACATTAGGTGCGATGTTCACTAACATTAGGTGCGATGTTCGCTAACGTTAGGTGTGATGTTCCCTAACGTCACAGAAATCAGCCCAAGAAGAAACATTTTTCTTCATTCAGTCAGTTTTTCAACCGAAGCCTTTGACGGATGTCTCCATCTTTTCATGAGTGAGAACTTTTAGAGCTGCCTCTAACATCATGAGTCATACTGATGAAAACGAAGTGACAGGAGCGATGATTGTCAGTCCAGTGAGGACGCACTGAAGATTTATGGTCCCAGTCAACTGACTTTAAATGAGACTCACAGTAAAACTAAAGCAGCACTGACAGCCACAGACTTCTGAACGATGCTAATGCTAATACTAACTGCCAAAAGCTGCAAGAAGCGTCAACAGATGTGAAATTGACCAGAGCGACAGCTGCACACTGATCACCAATATTTTTAGTCATTTTACATTGAATCTGATCGATGGCCTCCTCACATCCCACACACTCCTGCAGAAATGTCACACGCACACACACGCGCGCACACACACACACACACAGAATCATCCAAATGCCACTCTGTCAGTTATTCTCTGCCAGTGTTGAGGCATTAAATGGCTTCGCCTGTCACTCCACTCAACCATGCAATGAATTCTGGGAACCCTTGCATAGTGAGTTTATACACACACACACACATACACACACACACACACACACACACACACACTCATTTAAATACAGCTCGTTAGAAAATACACTCCTACTCTCACACACATACAGAGGATAATAACCAGACAGCGCTCTGTCAGTGTGCTGAGACGATACGCTGGCTTAGGCTGCTACGATCATACACTGGCATACTGGAACTTCACACACACACACACACACACACACACACACACACACACACACACAATTCCCGGCAAAGGCCACTCTGCCAATCATGCAGTGGGAGGCTGTCTGCCTTCGATGGCTCTGCTCGTCACTCTGGTCGAGTTAAACCTGAGCTCTGACAGTTTGAGGCCATGCTTACAGTTTGGACACACACACACAGTAAGTGCACACTTGAATGTTTAATCACTGTGACTGTTTTTGATGCTTAAGAAAATGACAGAATGGAAAAATACTTGTAGAAGTTTGTCATTTGTACATGCTGTTAGTGTCAAAGACAAAAGTGTGTTTTCCTGCTTAAGGTGTTTTAACATCGTCACTCACTTTTGCAGCAAAACACACACACTGCTAATAAGACAGTGTGAGGACGCGGACTGAACAGGACAAAGAGCTCCATCCTTCACTGAGGAAGAAGTACAAGTACTGTCGTCTAAAACACCAGAATTCCAAATGTTACTGAAGTAAAGCACAGAAGTACTACCAGCATAATGTATTTACAGTATGAAAAGTAAAAGTACTCATTATGCAGCCTGACTCCTTTCAAGGTATTATATTATTATATTATTATAGAATATTTTGTTTTTATCACTTTTGAATATGTGTGAGATGTTTAATGTTGTAGTTTGTCAACATGGAGCCAATTGTAGATACTTTGTGTAGTACTGCATCATATCATGTGAGCAAAGTAACTAAAAGTATCAGATACAAGTACAATATTCCTCTTTTAAATGTTGTAAAGTAGAGCTGTAAAGTAGCTTAAAATGGAAATACTCTTGTAGAGTACATCAACTTTGTACTTACGTGCAGTACTTGAGTAAATGTACTCAGTTATTTTGCACCACTCGCTAGCAGCTAGCAGCCCATGAATCATGAATCGTGTCCTTTAATCTGTCTCATGGAAGAAGAAACATGAATCTGTGTGTGAGCAGGTGTGTGGCTCAGGTGGCCCCCGCACTCAGTTTACCTGCATCCACACACTCAACACAGGAAGGCTGATGCCTCTGACATGTCTAATACAGCAGCGGGTTAGCTTAGCTTAGCATAGAGACTGAAGACAGGGGGAAACAGTAGCCTGTCTCCGTCCAGAGGAAACTAACTCCACCTGCCAGCACCTGTAAAGCTCACTGATGAATGTGTCTGACTGAATGGGCGTCATGTGACGGGGGTCGTGTGACGGGGGTCATGTGATGGGAGTCTTGACCGGGATCTGTAACTTCCTGGAGTCTTTGTTGGTTCTGTGGCAGCTGCTCAGAGCCAGGAAACAGAATCTAACGGGTTAATTAAGGAGCTCCATGTGCTGGCAGGTGGTGCTGTCAGACAGGCAGGCTAGCTGTCTCACCCACTGCCAGTCTTTATGCTAAGCTAAGCTAACGGTTGTTGGCGGTAGCTATCAGTCCTCTCATCTAACTCACAGCACGAAGGTGCTCCCAAAATATCCATCTGTAACTTTAAGGACGTCTTTATTAATCGCTTCATCCTCGTCAGTGTTTAATTAAACGTTACAGTTTTAATTATAACTGAGAAAAATGTCCGCTGTGCGAATCCTCTGCACTGACGCGCTGAGACGGACCGCGGCTGACTTTTTGACTCCACAATCAATCAGTGTTGGTAGTATTGATGCTGCAGGTATCGATCAGCCCACCTCCTGCAGAGTGTGTGACAGTGTGTGTGACAGTGTGTGTGACAGTGTGTGTGAGAATGTGTGTGTTACAGTGTGTTTTTTTGTAGTTGTGAGGAAGTGAGGTAATCGAGAGAGTAAACAACAGCTCATTATGTGATGAGGGCATTGTGGTTTGTTTGTTGTTTACTCTATGTGGAAGGCTGTGTGTGTGTGTGTGTGTGTGTGTGTGTGTGTGTGTGTGTGTGTGTGTGTGTGTGTGTGTGTGTGTGTGTTCCATAGAGAGCGGTTCTTCAGTGGAACGTCGTGGTTTTTCTCTGCAGCAGATTGACTCTTCTGTCCTTCAGACGTCAGACTGGAACAAAGTGGTAGATTACTTTAAAGACACCTTCACAGCCACTGACACACACACACACACACACACACACACACACACTTTCCCGTTCACACATGTATTTTTCTCCATCACATTGACTCTCTCTCTCTCTCACACACACACACACACACACACTCTCTCTCAGGTGGAGGTCCTGTGAGGTTTACTCTCCACCGTGTCTGGTCTGAATTGATTGGATCTTGTTCAGAGTCACAATGTGACCTCTGCTAGAAAGACTTACTGAGACGCTGTCCACACCGATTCTCTGCACACTGAGACATGTGTCCAAGACTGTGTCACACGTCTCATTCACACAGCTGACAGGCAGATTCATGATGTTTTGGGGAGATTCAAGGATGATTCAGAGAGATTCAAGGATTTTTCAGGGAGATTTGAGGATGTTTTAGGGAGATTCAGTATTTTAAGGCATTTTAAGGAGACTTCAAGCTAATTCAAGGATATGTCAGGACGTTTCAAGGATGTTTCAGACACTGCAGAGACATTTTGTAATTGTTAAGGGAGATCTGAGTATGTTTCTGGGAGACTCAAGGATGTTTCAGCAATGTTTCAGGGAAATTTAAGGGCTTTTAAGGCTGATTCAAGGATGTTTCAGGGTAAATTCAAGGGTTTCCCTGGGAGATTAAGGGCTGTTTCTGGTGGATTCAAGGATGTTTCAAGAGTGTCTGATGATGGTGCAGCTGTTCCTGGAAGATTCAGGAAGAATTGAGGACGATAAGATGTTTCAGGAGGAGGAAGGTTCAAGGACTTAATAATGATTGAGGGAGAGACCTTGTTTTTGCTGAGGACATTTCAGGGACTTTTGACGGGAGGGTTCACATAATTTGAGAAATTCAAGATTTTTTTCCCACGATTCAAGGGGATTCCAGTATATTTAAGGGAGTTTCAAGGATGTTTGATGTTGATTCAGGAAGTTTCAATGATTTTTTTCAGGTGATTCAAGGAGATTCAATGATGTATCAGGTAGATTTGAACACGTCCAAACCAGCAGAGCTCTGCTTGTGTGCTGCAGTCATCAGTGATGACGATGATTGACGTTTCGTCCTCTAAGACATCGATCAAAGCCCTCGGACACCCAATTGGACGATCGCACAGCTCACCGGGCTGTCATTGGTCGTCGGGTAAATCTGAGAGGAGAAGCAGATCTTCTTATTAATATTTACAAACTGTAGCTGAAGTGTTTGTTGATGAGTCTCGGCTGCTGACCTCATCTGACCAGTGGAGGATCCCTGAACTGAAACTGATCTCCTGAGATCCAGACTGGTGGGTCTGTGAAGCACAGATGTGGTGAAGCAGTCAGAGCACGAGATGCTAAACACGCTGCCGCAGCTCGAGAGGCGAGAGTCAAACTGATGAATTCTGAGCTGCTGACTTGGACTTTTAAATGTACGAAAAACAGGACATTTGATATGAGATACACCAGCAGAAAGAGAGTGTGTGTGTGTGTGTGTGTGTGTGTGTGTGTGTGTGCGCATGAATTATTCCATGGCGTGTCACACACTGCTCTTCGTTTCAGAAACATTTGCCCTGAACATTTCCATCCTAATGAAAGAAACACCTCCAGCGTGCAGCAGAACAGCGGCTCAGACGTCTCCGGCGCTCCTCGGCCGAGCGCCTCTGATGACAGAATAAAAAGCTCTTCCTGCTGAGCCTCAGCTTTCCACCACATGAATAAGAACACACTCCTGAATCCAGATCAGTCTCATCCAGTCACTCTCTGCTTTTAGATCTGTTGACTCTGTCGAACGACGTGAAGCAGCTGCAGCTAACAGCTCCAGCTAACAGCTGCAGCTAACGGCTAACAGCTAACAGCTGCAGCTGACGGCCACATTTAAACTGGACTCACTGGTTATCCTGATGTTCTTCCTGCATTGTTGGACCTCACAGGTGGTGCAGGAGGTCTGTGGTTGAGGTAACTGGATGAGAAATGGTCCAACACAACATGTTAATGAGTGAGATGACAGACCCAGGCTAGCTGTTTCCCCCTGTTTCCAGTGTTTGTGCTAAGCTAAGCTAACTGCTGCAGCTTCATATCTAACGTGAGGTTTAACGGGTTTGACAGCAAATTTCCCAAAATGTGGAACTTTTCCTTTAATGGTGTTGCAGCTGCAGCAGATGACATTTAGATCATCAGAGCAGACGAGATTAGAGACGATGACAAGCTCTCTGTTCAGTGCAGCTTTTGTTATACGTGTGTGTGTGTGTGTGTGTGTGTGAGAGAGAGAGAGAGAGAGAGAGGCTGGCTGAGAGGCAAGCAACCTACACACACACACACACACACACACACACACACACAGGAAGAGGCCGTCCATCAAACATACCGATGCTCTCAAAGGGCACAGCATCAACACACACACACACACACACACACACACACACACACACACGCACACGCACTGCTCATTCATCTCCTCTGTTTTTTGACCTTTCTCTCTTTCACACACACACACTGCCAAATTGGTTCATTGATGACATCACTTCCTGTTTAAAAGCCCGAGCCGCGCTGACCTCTGACCCGCCTGTTCGTCCCTGTGAACCGTCATCTGGACGCCGGCCTCCTCTCAGCGAACAAGGCGCCGTCTTGTGTTTCCCTCCGTGTTGTCGCCTCGGGGTTCCACAGCGAGCGTCGCTCTCGTTTAGACTCGTCGTCTCGCCGTCTCGCAGCTCGCGGAAAGAATGTCCATCCACAGAAGGACGCTCTGATCCGAACACTGTGGCCCCTTGTTGGTCTGAGGGCCGCAGTGTGGATGAAAACGAGGGTCATCAGGCTCAAACCCGGCCGGATCGACGACCACGAACCGCGAACGCCGCGTCTCTTCGGTTTGCGTCCCCATCGTCTTTCTGCTGTTCGAGGCCGCGTGTGACGTCCTGACATGTTTTTCTAAATATGTGTTTGAGTTCTGAGTCATGTGAAGCAGCTTCTGCTCTGGTTGAACCTTTGATTCAGTGTCACGTTCAGCTCAGCACATCTGGAGCTTCATTAATCTGTCGGAGGCGACAGAAATGAAAAAGTTGTGTCTTCTGTTTTGGACGTTGTGTCCAGACGTTGAGGATTCCCGTCAGTCGTCGGCGTCCTGAGGAGCCGGTCAGGTTTTTGCTGTTTGTCTTAGCAGAAAGAGAAGAGTGAAGAGGAATAATAATGATGTTCTCAATAGAAACTCAGTGTGAGCCTGAAGGTGAAGGAGCAGCTTCACATCCTGACAGAAACCTCTTTGTGTCTGACGTCTCTTTGTCTTCTCTCTGCGTCCTCTCGCCCTCCATCAGTCATTCACACTGTTTATTCTCTGACAGCATCCATCTAATCTCCTCTTCTGTCTCCAGCAGCGCTAATCTCTCTAATTTCTCTCTCTCTCTCTCTCTCTCTCTCTCTCCCTCTCTCTCTCTCTGCTCCACCTTTCCTCGCTCTCTCGTGTTGTTTGCAGTGGGATGAATCGTCCACACTTTCGGTCACGATGAATATGAAGTGAACTCGATGCCCCCGCTGCGCGCCTGTCGTAAGGTTTTGACTTGATCTTTGCAAATCCACAGAATGCATGCATCCACACACCCACACCATGTTTCCAGCGTCTGTGTGTGCGCGTGTGGGTCGGAGGGCGAGCGAGCGCTTCCATCTGTCGCCCCCCCCCCCCCCCCCCGTCCCGTCACCTCCATATGAGACAATAAGAACATGAGCTCCAAGTGTCTGGAATGAAAATCAAGAAGCAAACAGAGAGAAGACGTCAGACATGAAGCGACAGAGGCTCAAAACACTCAACAGAAGACAAAAGAGCTTAAGTCTTCATCTTCAGCCCAGATGAGATAAATAATGTGAATATGAAGCACGTTAAAAGACATTAAAGGCCGAGAACGACCGTCTTTATAACGAGCCGAACGATGAAAACGCACCTGCATGCTGTGGATGGACAGCCTGAACTTTGGTGAACTCGACGGCAGCAAAGACACAGGATAGAATTACAGTGCTGATAAAAACATGGCAGACAGTCACAAAACTGGCAGGTGGAACGCTGAAATGCGCCCGGTGAGGTCTGCAACCTCATGGAGGGCGGAGCAAAGACGTGATGTCATCCAGACGCACCTGGTGGACGTTCTGTCACTTCATTTTGTTCATTTATTAGACTAGAAAACATCAGAGAGCCTGTGAATCTGCAGCAGTTAAACCATCAGACTGTCACCTGTGCAGGTAAGTGGTAGGGCCACGGCTAGCTGGTTAGCATGCTAACTAGCGCAGACACCTGGTGCGTGAACGTCTGACATGAGGTCAGAGCTGCTGTTTCCTCTCGTCCTGTTCATGATGTTTGTTCATTTTGAAACTGAAATTCTTACATGTTGCACCTTTAAAGAGTGACGGATGAGTCCCGGCCTCTCGTCTCAGCAGGAGGACGGATTGGTTCACGCTGGACCCGCCTCTGTTTTCCACCAATCACACGAGGACTCAGACTGACGGATGATAAACTGCTCCGGTCGTAAGAGGAGAGGAGGGCCTCTCTCAGCCCACTTCTTCTCTCTCTCCCAGGAAATCTGCAGCAGGGAATTCTGGGAAGGGCAGCCCCACATCACCGGAGTGTTGGGATGGAGGATGAGGAGTGGTTGCCATGGTAATTGAACTGGGTTGCCGGTTGTTTCCCTCCCTCTCTCCTTTCAGCGGGTGTATTACAGTCAGAATTGATCTGCATCCTGCGTACCTGTTCATATTTCAGGGCTCCACTCTAATGGAAACACACACACACACACACACACACACACACACACACACACACACACACACACAGGCTGGATGTAATGGGTTTGAGTTAGGCAGCATATTGGAAATGCCAAGCCAATGTCTCAGAAGCTAAATCAGCCACCGTGTGTGTAAGTGTGTGTGTAGGTGTGTGTGCGTGCCTGTAGGTGTGTGTACGGAGGGCAGGTATTTTTAGAAGTCAGTATCAGGCTGTTATCACGCCTTGTTCAGCCCACCAGTCACACACACACACACACATGCACACACACGCGCTGTCTGGATGTGATGAAGATGTTTTATCCACGGAGACGAAACAGAACACCTCTGGAATCATCGTGTGTGTGTGTGTGTGTGTGTGTGTGTGTGTGTGTGTGTGTGTGTGAGTGAGAGAGTATGCGTGTGCGTGTGTGTGTGTGTGTGTGTGTGTGACAGCGGAGGATGACTGTTCTCACGTCAGATCTTCGCTCTCTCAGACTTCTGCTCATTAGTACTACCTCTCTCCCTCACTACACAAGACATGCAGTACTACTGCAGTACTGGCAGTATTACTAGTGAGGATGATGGATCGTACCTTCGGCGCCTCCTGTCTCATCTTTTATGAGTGAAAACTGGTTTCATCGCAGCAGACGCAGTAACTCCCACTGATACTTTGAAGTAATTCCATTAAAGGAGTACTCCTCTAATGTTACATCAGTTTACTACGTTATAAGAAGTACTCACACCGTGAGGGTGGAATCAAAGATGCTATTGTGTTGCATTATGGGAAATGTGGGAAAAGAGAGTCTCATCATTGGATTACCCCTTTAACACTACAACTACTTCTACTACAAATACTACTACTCATGGACCACTACTGGTAGTACTGCATCTACTGTGTCTGGTGATGCTACTATATGCTATCACTACTGCTTACAGTATTATGACTGCTGCCGCCATTACTACGAGTACTACGAGTACTGCACGTTTCTGACAAACTCACAGGACTGAGTACTTTGAAGAACGACGAGCAGGAAGCTGAACGCAAACAACTGCAGTATTAATTGACTTTTCCTCCGTTATTCTCTGCAGTGACTCGATGACGTCCGTCTGCCGCCAACCGCAGAATCCCATTGGACGGCTCAGTGGAGGTCAGCACGTCTGGGGTCAAAGGTCAGTGTCGTGGCAGCTGTAGCTTGGTGGAAATGATGTCTTTATTCTGTGAAAGCCCCTCCACACTTCACCTTTTCCTTGAGTAAAAGTATCATTACTACAGTGTAAAAAAATACTACTACTACTATGAATATTGGTAAGTAAAAGTACTCTGTACGCAGACGGCCCATTGGTGACGCGTGAACATGTGAGCATCATTCAGCGCTGCATTATTTACTGCTGGCGTCTTCATCCATGAAAACATGAATTATAGATTCATGTGTTCATTCATGTAGTGAAGTGTAAAGGGTACTAGTACTGCAAAGCACAGTACTTGTACTTCCTGTCTAATCAACCTTCAAATGTAATGAGGAAATACTTTTAATGAATCAAATTTGATGTTGATTCTGAACGTGTTTCGCTGGTTTTCCTGGAAAATCCTGTAAGCATCGTTCATGCTTTTCTGCTTGTGTTTGGGCAGCTCTGTCCTCTGTGTCTCTGTGTCTCTGTGTCTCTGTGTCCTCTGTGTCTCTGTGTCCTCTGTGTCCTCTGTGTCTCTGTGTCTCTGTGTCCTCTGTGTCTCTGTGTCCTCTGTGTCTCTGTGTCTCTGTGTCCTCTGTGTCTCTGTGTCTCTGTGTCTCTGTGTCTCGTTGTGTCGATAAAGGAAATCTGAGCTGATGTCGTCTAAACTCTGAGACAAGCAGCCAGAAGCCTGAAATTCACAGAAATGAGACGACTTTCTCATATTTCCAGTCGTCCCTCAGCGTTCTCCTCTTCCTCCTTCTTCGTCAGAGACTGAAGCTGACAGTCTCCTCAGCGTTCTCCTCTTCCTCCTTCTTCGTCAGAGACTGAAGCTGACAGTCTCCTCAGCGTTCTCCTCAGTTGCTGATGTTCAAACAGTTCTCACAGTCACTTAAGGAAAGGCATTTTTCAGCGTTTAATGATCAATAACAGAATAAATTCATTCCAAACAGACCAGAACTTACACACACACACACACACACACACACACAGAAACCATCAGGAGAGTCTGCTGCTGTGAACTGGAAACCAGCAGCTTCCCACACAAACGCAGCTCCAGCTGCATCCAGACGCCTCGAAAGCTTCCTCCTCTTCAGCTTCTTCAGCGTTTCTCAGGCAGCTTCCATGACAGCAGACGTGATGAGCACATTGTTCGGTCACCTGAGGCGCCGTCCAGGATCACTGAGACCAGACCAGGACTGGGTCCATGTGACAGGCAGGACCCTGCAGGAGGACAAATGGTTGGACGCCGCTGGGCTGTCAGCTGAAAGGTGAACTCAGCGTGTGTGTCGTCAGAGCTCGACGATGTCGGCCATGTTACACGAGAGCCGGCAAGCATTTCTAACAGCCACAGACACTGAGCTGACTCCTCCTGTGAGGAGGAGGAGCAGCAGCGTGTCGCTCTTCGTCTCATCTCACCTGCAGCTCCAGAACAAACTCTTCAGAGGCAGAGATCCTCAAACGTCTGCATCCTCATCGTCACTCCAAAGCCAAAGGTCATGTCTTACACCTCCTCTTTTCAACTCCTCATCCACCGTCCTCTTCCTCCTCTTCCTCCTCTTCCTCCTCTTCCTCCTCTTTACAGACAGAAGTGTCTTCTTTGCTGGATTAAAGCCGATTTCAAAGAATTGTTTCCATGTGAGAAATACAGACCGGTGCTCCGTCACAGCTGACTGTTTCTGCACAGGTGGGCAGTGCAGGTGTGAAATGTTTGGTGTTAAAGCAGTGACTAAAATGAAAACCACACACACACACGCACACACACGCACACACACACACACACACACACACACACACGCACACACACACACACAGTGCTGGAGTCAGAGGAGCTGATAGAAACATTAATTTGTTCATTAAGTTGTTAGCAGTTATTGCTGCTCATAAGTTGCTCTAAGCAGTCAGTGGTCAGCTGTTTCTGCCCTGGGTTTTGCCTTTCAGGCTGCACAGACGCTCCTGACCTTGCCTCTGATTGGTGGAGGTTGTACCTGCAGTCAGGCAAAACATCATCAAACAGAATGTGATAACTTCCACATGATTGGGTGTGAAAGGGGCGTCCTGGAAAGGCTCAGTCGTTCATAGAGGATGGAGCGAGGTTCACCACTTTGTGAACACATGAAGGATGAAGGAGATGAACACATGAACTAGTTTCGGACAGAGTTCAGACATTGTTGGATTTGAGGCTGTAAAAACAGACAAATGACGTCTGAGGTCTGTGTTGATGAAAGCTAATGTGGTTTTGAAGTGCTGTTGGTGTCTCACGCTGCGCTCTCCCCCCATCACTTCTTCATCATCTGAGTCTGCCTCGGGTCAGAGCGAACGGCTGCAGGATCTTTACAGAACGCTAAAAGGCGAGCGGCGAGGAGCACTCTGCTGTCATGGCAACAAGGTGCGGGCCCCGGGTTGCACTTTTCCAGAGAGAGGTTGTTTTGGTGCGTGAGGTCAGGCTGCCCTCAGACGTCCAGCAGTCCCTCACGTGGACGCTCTGACTCGATGAGAGTCCGAGAGGTCGTCCTCCAGCCGCCACGACGGACCGAGTCCTCCTGACTGCTCAATCAGTGTCAGGTCACAGGAGTAATTGGTGCGCCTCTGCTCAGGTCAGCGTCCCTCTGTGACCTTTAACCTCCCAATTAGTTGCCTATAATCCGCAGCTGGAGTTTATTCTGCCGGCTGCTGTCAGCTAAAAGCCTAAATGTCAGCTGGAAATGCTAAAAGCTCGCGGCTGATAATGTGGTAAATGTTAACCGCTGATGTGGATGGGAAGTGATCTAATGCAGTCGTCTGGATGAGGCGAGGCAGCGGGGAAAGTGCTGTTTGAGTGGAATCACAGACTCTGCTTCAAAATGTCACAGGAGCGTTTTTACAAACTGCAGTTTTGGTTTTTGGAAAGCTTCAACGTTTCATCCTGTCGGGCCCGTCTGCAGGACGCTGCGTCCGTCCTGCACAGAGCAGCAGGAGCAGTTTGTCCCGTCTGCCAGGTGCAGCGCTGACATGCATGATTTTAAACCTCCGCTCTTAAAGGTGTGAAACACACAGAATTATGTATTAGATACATGTTCCACTTCACTCGTGTGTAAACGCAGACGCTCCCTCAGTTATCGCCGCACTGCAGACGCTCCCTGACTCAGTTTACGCTCGTTAACCTGACACACACGATGAGGACGTGGAAACGTCACGCATGTCCCAAAGAACATGTGATGATATCAGCTTGACCGTCCAGAAGAGACAAATGCTTAAAGGCCACCAGAGTTTGTCATTGTGATGTGGACGCGTACTCAGGTGTGAACAGTGTGCGATGACATCACCAGTGGGTGTGGTCACAGTTCTGACCACCAAAACATGGCCGCCACCAAGAGTGAAACTCAGGTTCTCGCTCTCTGGATGTAAACACACTTCATTTTGTTAATATTTACTTAAATACTTCCTCCTTCCTCCTCCCTCTTTCTTTCTTCCTCCTCCCTCTTTCCTCCTCCCTCTTTCCTCCTTCCTCCTCCCTCTTTCCTCCTTCCTCCTTCCTTCTTTCAGCTCTTCCTTCTCTTCTTCTTCCAGTGATGTGATTCTCCCATGATGTCTTCATCGCACCTCCTCCTCCTCCCCCTCCTCTTCCTCCACATGTTACAGGCCTGCTGAGGCATTAAGAAGGTGTTGCACAGATGTTGCCTCTTCCTCTTCATCGTGTGTTAGAGTGCTAATGGCTAACAACTTTATAGGACTGCAGAGGATATCCTCCAATATTGCTCCTCCTCCTCCTCTCTTCCTCCTCCTCGCCTCATCGAGTGCTGATGAAGCTGCCGTGTGATTAAAATGTTCCACAGATGTTGCCTCTGTCTCTAACACTCCCCCTCGTCCTCCTCCTCCTCGCTTAAGCTGTGAGAAAACGTGCAGCCGTGGAGGATTTCTTGCAGCTCTTGCATTCTTCTTCTCCTCCTTATCTTTTAGTCCTGGTGTACAGATGGTGCCTCCTTTTCACCTCCTCCTCTTCCTCTCCTCCTACTGCTGGTCTTCCTCTGAGTGAAAAAAGTGTGAGACGGAGGAGAAAATAAAAACACTTCTGCTCTTCATGCTTCTCTTCACTGAAGTGCGACTGTTCTGTTACTTTCTACTCTACTACGACTCAGAGGGAACTTTACACTCTTTGTTTATCTGGAGCTTTATTTACAGGAAAAACAAACATATACGTGTTTACATTCTGTTCAGAAGGACCGGGGCTGTTGATTTGATGACTGACAGCAAGATAGACCAATCAATTTGTGCACAAGCCTGAGTGGGCGGGACAACAGCGTTCTCCAGCTTTTCATCCTCCTCTTCATCCTCTTCTCCTAAATAAATCTAATGAAGTCCCACATGTGTTCATCCGCTGCATCCAAACACTCTTCCTCCTCCAATAGAACTCTTCTTCCTCCTCCTCCTCCTCCTCGTGTTGAAGTGCTGATGAGGCTGGTGTGCAATTAAGGAGGTGTTCCACAGATGTTCCCTCTGTGATTGATTGCTTCATTTATTGTCTGAGGGCTGAATGTAATAAACTCATTAGCACACTCCCCGGGTAGGAGGCCTGTCAGCGTGTGTGTGTGTCTGTGTGTGTGTGTGTGTGTGTGTGTGTGTGTGTGCGCGTGCGTTCGCTGTCACGACCTACAGTGTCCAGCTCCGTCTCTCTGACACTTGATTAATGGTGCTTTTCCTGTCTCCAGGGTGAGTCGGTCAGTCACATCCCTCCACCCTCCTGCTTCTGTTGCACTAAACTCAGCTGGTTGTCACGTCACAAAGTTTTTACACGTTTGACGTCTGAGAGTCGGCTGGTTTCAGTTAAAGAGCATCGACAACAGGGATTCTGTCCAAAATCCCAAACTCAGTGTCAAAGTGAGCTGCTAGCACCTGAAAGAAAGCAGCTCCTGTTAGAAAAGGACTCAGGTGCGACGGACAGGTGAAGAATAGAATCATGAAGAAAGCTAAAGGTTTGACGTCAACTTCAACTTGAAATGAATATTCGTCACTCGACTGACATGATGAGTGAATTAATGACTGGATGAATAGATTGACGTGTTTTCTGAGTGAGCGAGTGAAGGACGTGTGGCTGAATGATGTTATTTAATGAGTGGAAACATCACGACCACAAAGACACAAAATGACCACAACGAGACAGAAAACGACTGTGGAGACACAAAACTACAAAGAGACA
Source organism: Chaetodon trifasciatus (assembly GCA_037975065.1). Lineage (NCBI taxonomy): Eukaryota > Metazoa > Chordata > Actinopteri > Chaetodontiformes > Chaetodontidae > Chaetodon > Chaetodon trifasciatus. The sequence goes on from JBBMOE010000116.1 coordinate 220,645, forward strand.
CACCCTCACCTCAAAGTCCTGCTGTGTCGCTCCTGTGTTCGAGGGTCTCGGGTCTTTTACGTGTCCGGAGACGCCCTGTGTCCGTCCATGGCTGCAGGACATTTGGAGCTATTTGTGGATGTTATTTCAGAATCTTTCAAGCTGATTATTTGTCATTGCTTCGTTACCAGGATGTTAGATTAAACATGTTTTACTGCAGTCCGGCCCCCCGGTCAGAACTTCCTTGCCCCTCCTGGACCACAGTGTCTCTGAGCAGGATGCTGAACTCCACCTACCTGCTGTGGCCGGTCTGTGGCCGACCCCTGACCCCGCAGGTGAAATATTTTTGCATGTGACAGTCTGGCATGTAAAGGGCCACATTATTATTTCTCCGCTGTGATTGAGAGCTTTAATTTTCAGAATAAGGCGTGAAAGCCTGCGGATCAATTTCCTCAGCAGTGTTTCTCATTACAGCTCCGTTAGCTGCTGCGCTCGCTTTGTTCCACATTGATCTCGCTCCATTTCAGGCCGAACGTAATGCCACATATTTATCCAATCCCTGCCTGTGAATCACAGCCTGCAGCCCAGGCAGCAGGGGCCAGGAGCTCTCGACTGGATCCAGGTCCTGTTCAGCCTCTGCCCACCAGACGAGGCTGGGTCGGACACCCACACCTGCCAGGCGTCAGCTGAAATGAGGAATTTAACATTTTTGCAAAATATGCACCATTAAAGCACGATTTTAACACATTATGACGAGGGTCTGGAGGTGGGTCCTGCCTCACATCCTGGTTTTGTAGTCCAGTCTTGAAGGAGTCCTTCAATCAAAGCTTCATTTTCTGGGATGTGCCTTCTAGACCCCACAAGGTCTAGAAGAGGAAGAAGAAGAAGAAGAAGAACTCTACTTTATTCATCACACACATGCACATTCCATGCTTTGAACACAACAACACATCATGCACATGCTTCGTGAAATTCTTTCCTCCACTTTTATCCCATCCTGGTCGTCCTTCCTTTAGTGGGGTGGGGGTTTTTATGGAGGATACCCCAGGTGAACACGGGGAGAACATGCAAACTCCACACAGAAAGGCCCTTTTTCCTCGAGCAGCAGGCACTGAAGGCATGGAGGAGGACACGCCCCCGGTGCCCACAGCAGGATTCGAACCCGGGACCTTCTAGCTGTGAGGCGACAGCTATTCTGGAGTTTTCAGTCATTTCCACTTTCACATGGGTCATTTGTTGACTTGAGACACCAGCAGAGCCCCCCACAGTCCTGAATCCTGTCCTGTTCCTCTGCTTTACATCACTGTAACCAGAATATCTTTGGATTTTTTTCAAGACATTTGAACAGAACCATTGATCGGAGAGGAGATGGTTGACGTGGTGGTTGTCGTAGTGGTCTGCCCGGTCTCGTCCGCTGCCCGAATGAAGCAGAAAATCCCACAATATGAATTAAACTGAACTTTTGGGAAAGACTGGGAAAGCTTGTTGATTGGTTTCCTGTGGGGGAACAGAGCGAAGCAGCTTCCTCTTCCTCCTGCCAATTGGCCGTCTCTGCTTGATTTTTGGACGTCGACTTTGAGTCTGTCTCCTCGCCAGATTATTTTTTCCTCTCTGCAGCGCTATCAATAGCCCGTCACATGACAGGCACGCGTGGTTCATGTGAGGATGCTGGATGGGAACCAGGAGGCTGATATGGCTCCCCTCAGTGCCCAGGCGGCCCGGACGGTGCGTGTGTTGCAGTGCATTAAAAACGCTGCAGGGAGGATAGCAGCAGAGATATATTTAGTGATGACCCAGTTCTAAAGGGGGCTGGCAGGGGTGAACGCTCGTCCCTGCAGGATCATTTCCCAAAATGAGACAAGATCAAAACCAGAACTCCAGTGAAGATACAACAGTGATGGTGCCCTGTGCAGTGGAAAAACCCCACTGTTCATATTCCAAACACCTCAATGGAAACACACTTGCTGCCTCGTGCAATTCTGCTTTTATTTTAATCGTTTCGTCCTCGTTTTCACCTCTGAATGAATCGCATTCATTAAGTATAAGATATGATAAGTGCCCTCAGAGGTCCCTGATCTCTGCTGCTTCACACCAACAGGACTCAGAGAGGAGCTGCAGAAACATGGTCCCTTCATACATTCATCTCCCACCTCCATCATCTTAACTCGGCTTTCAACTGCATCTCAGCCTTCCTCAGCAAATGCTTTGCTCAGCTGCCATCAGGACAGCAGGCGGTTGTGTATCGGGAAAGGTAATGCTGGAGAAAGGAGGCCATGCACAGGCCTCCTTGATCCTCCTCCACCAATCGAGCAGCTCCTGGTCAAACTGCAAAGACAGAGAAAAGAACTTTCCTGCCTTAAAACTCGTTTCAGGTCGTGAACATCTCTGGAGTTAGTTGTATTAAAATGACCTTTGTGGTAAAGGTTGAACCACGCGCCTCCATGTCCTCCCTGAGAAGCCATAATAATGTCACATTACTTCCCTCCTTTGCTTCTGAAACTGAATTTGGAGTATTTGCGCTGCTGTTGCTGAGCTTTCAACACATCTGCCGTCATTATCATTTCCCTCAGTCATCTTCACTCAAGGCCAAAAAGGACGTCACTGAAGTCCAAATTCCTTACATCAAACTGCTGCTTCATGGGCTAAATACCAACAAATACGATAAAAACCATCGATCACAGAAAAGAAAGTCTTTGTTCAGTTGAGTTTGTTGGTCATCCTGCGACCCCTCAGACTCATCTTGAGATCCACTGAAGGGTCTCGACCCCCACGTTGACCCATACAATCTAAAACAGCGTGAGGACTTTTTGTGCTCCTGTGGAGGCAGAAATGCTGCAGAGCTCCTGTCAGAAACTCTCAGCCAACCCACTAATCCACTTCAGTGAAGCGTCCTCCAGATGAAATATAGGTTGTTAGCTCAAAGTAAAGAACTTGTGACCCATTTACACATCAGCAAACTCAGTTTTAGCCCCCTCTGCTGTGAGCAACCGCCGGACGCCGTCACGGCGCCCGGCCCTTTCCACCCGACAGTCACGGCTCACAACCTCAATTCCAGTCCCCGCTGACTCTCACATAATACTGTTTTTGGAGGCGGTTTGTTCCTCCGGAGGGAACGCAGCCTCATGTCCGCCCCATTTATACCAGCAACTGAATTCCCAAAGAAGACAGAGGATGTTATTTTAGGTTGCGCCTTCACAGAGGCCGAGCTGTCGGCCTGTTTTAAACCTTGGAAATGAAACGTGTCCATTTTCAGGAGGTCCCTGTGTGACGTTTCCCTGACCAGCGTCCTGAACTCATCACTGCTGTTTTGGTGGCCTTCAACAATGGTCAAAAATGTGATCAGTCAGGAGATAGAGAGTCTAATTAAGACGATAGTGATTCCATAAATTGGCAGCAAAGATCCATCCAACACACATCAGACTTTTGTGTTTTTGTTTTAGCCATGCTAGCTCCCATAGCTTATGTTTACCTTACTGCACACTTACTGTTTAATGTTTACTTTTACCAATTTGCACACGCTACTGTTTACTGTCTACATCTACCAGTTTGCACATGTCACCACTTTGCACTACGTGTATAGTCATTGCAGTTATGTATATTGTCATTTGCAATTTCTGTTTATAATCGTTGCAATTCTGTTCATTTATCTTGGATTTGTTTATTTATTTATCTTTGATTCTTTAAATTGTTCTTTGTTTGATATTGTTGCTTTTTTATATATCTTTTTATTTTGGCATTCTCATGGACGGCAAAGTAAGAATTCCATTGTACTAGGAAACTTGTTTCTTACTGTGCATATGACAATAAAACACTTTGACTTTGTATCTACCCACAGCACTTCCTGTCCCTCCTTGATTAATCTTATCATCTTAACAAAACAAGGTTCAAAAGTGCTGAAACCACCTGACTGTCAACAACAACATGAGCCCACCTGATGCAGCTGAGCGACCAGTTAGCGCACCTGGTGTTTGTTAGCTGCTGTTTGCAGACTCCTCTACCTGCTCCTGGTTTTTAAAGAAGACTGAAAGCTTGAAAGTGCTGATGTGCATCCGTCTTCAGTGGATCTGCAGCTCCCTGTCACAGAGCGATCAGATCGGACAATAAGCTGCTGCTGTTTTTCTGTAGTGCAATAAAACGTCATCCGTCAACGCCGAAACATGTGTGACAGCACATACAGGCCTACCAGGCGGAATATGTTGTCGCACTTAGCCTGTTCTGTCCAAAACTACATGTATTCATATTCAAATTCAGGTTACCACAAACCCCGGGGCCCTCCAGCTCAGTTTAAGGGCCCTCTAGTATCTCATCTGATCCGTGTTAGCTGAAGGTGTTAGCTAGCTAGCGGCCTGTGTGTGTTTAGGGTGCGTTCCATTTCAACGAGGCAGTCATAGTTTCTGAGCTCCTAGATGGAAAAGTCAAGGAAGAACCTCACCAACCCCGACCTCAAAATCCAAGATGGCTGCCGCACCCATCAACAGGTGAAGGCTGGACGTGCTGCCACAGTGTTTGGATGCACAGGACGCAGTGCGATGCATTGTTAGCCTTGTTTTCCTCCAGCGTCCATCTCACTTGTTGTACTGGATTAACTCGGGTGTGACGTCATTGTCGGATCCAACAGATCAGCTTTTCGGAGGAGATCCCCGTGTCATCACTCGTCACATCGTTCACTTCTGTTTCCATTAGCTTTGCTCCATGTTCAGTGTGAGCATGCAGAGCTCTGTGAGATTGTGAAAAGGCTAATTTGGCTTTGCTTCTTGTGTTAAAAGGCTGCTGTTTAGGCTCTTTCCCAACCTTTTTTATGGATGTTGAGAAGGAGATTGAGGTTCAGCTGCTTCCTCACATGTCTGAAGTGTTTCTGAGGATTTCAGACTGGAGTGACTCAAACCTGAATGAAGTATTTTTCACATCTTTTCTGTGTTTCTTGCTCGCTGATATTTTAGGTAAAGCAGGATCATCTGAGTGTGTGGAGGACGTGACTGCGGCCTCATCACATGTGTGAATGGGAAAAATATGAGTGACACCTCTCTGGGGTTTTGGCAGATTTCCTGTCTGACACCCCCCCAACACACACACACACACACACACACACACACTCTGTGTTCACCGCCTGAATCCAGATATTCAGTGATATTCAGCAGCAGCGTGCCAGCTGGTACATTTCAGCTGACTGCTTGTTGCTCGTCTTAATTTCACATCTCTTTTATTCTTTATTTTCAGTCAGATGACTCTTCTGCAGCCTGTCTCATGTCTGATAATATATGATAATTATAGAGCCATTAGCCACAATGTTGGGTTGGGGGGCTACACCTCCATCCCCTAGTTGTTGTTGCTGCTATGCTAGTTCAGCTTCCTGTTCTCACAAAGCATGATGCAATTTTTGGGTCTTTATGCATTTACTAGTTTTTTAGAATCTGTATATACATTTTATAAAGCCTTATCTTATCTTAATTTCAGACAGACATTCACAGAAACAGCTTTTAAACCAATAATCTTGTAAAAGCTAACAGGTCCAGGTCATGATACCATGCTAACAGAGTGAGGCTAAAGCTAACAGGTCCAGGTCATGATACCATGCTAACAGAGTGAGGGTATACAAGCGTTACAATAGACTCATGATGAATTTTATTTATTTATTTGTTTATCTGAATTCAAATCTGACTCTCGAGGTTCTGAGCTTTGGCCTCAGGTGACGTAACGTGAACTCGCTGACCAGCTGTTGATCACTTGCAGACTCCTGTCCTGGTTTGGTTGTTGGTTTTGTGGCTTCCTGTTTTGTGCTGAAAGTTTTCTTCGTGTGTCATCTTTTGCTTTACTTCCTGTGTTTTCCCGCCTTTGTGGCCATTGATTTGTTCACCTGTCCCTCAGTCGTCTTCCCTCACCTGGTGCCTGTCTGTCTGGGATTCTTGGATTCTGCTTCCTGTTCGATCAGTTTGGACTCGACCTTCGCCTGCTTCACCACCCGTAAGCTTTAGATCATTTGAACGGCACCCGCTCTGATTTTGGGTCCTTGCCTTGTATTTCCTGAAGATAGTCTATTTTTTTTTGCAAGGAACTCTGGGAAAAACACCTGATTAGCATTACAAGTGTAAATCAGACTGACTTCATGATATTGTTTTGCATCCAAGTGAAAAAAAAAAAATTAAAATCTCATCCTGATGCTGCCTGAATCCACTCCACGACCCTCTGCTGGTCCCCCACCCTCAGGTTGAACCCCACCCAGCCGTGAATCTCAAATCACGAGCTCCCACGAACAGATGAGGCGGCTCACATTGTGCAGTTAGTGATGGATGCTTCATATTACTGAATGAATAAAAAACGGGGTGAGGCTGCTGGAAGTCTCTCCAAATCCCGCGGGACTTCCTCCACCTCACAGGCTTCCCTCCATCCATTTTTAATGAGCAGCTCTGTAATCTCGCTGCTCTCGTTTCTTCCTACAGGCGATAATTACCTCACGACTTCTCCAGGAATTATGTCTCCTCCGCTGCTGCTTCATCAAATCACTTTAAAATCATAAAAATACAGAAATCAGCTCGTCTTTCACCCGTAGTCAAATATTCACAGGTAGCCTAATTCGTTGGTTTTATTTATTTTCTTTGACGCATTGAGATAAAAACCAGATAAAGAGGAAAATTAAAAATGAGGGAAACATCTTTTATTCTTCTTATTGACAGAAGATGATGTTTTTGAGCGTTTCACCATATTTTCCATTTTTCCATGGAGCCATGAAAACACCACTGCGATGCTTGTGGCTGTGTTTTATTTAATTTAATTTAATTTAATTTAATTTAATTTAATTTAATTTAATTTTATTTTATTTAATTTAATTTTATTTAATTTTATTTTGTTTTAGGCTCTTTGATGTAGAACATTGATTTATGTAGATAAAGAATCGATTTCATGGCTCATCCTTGGCGCATTAAGCAATCCTTTTATTTTAATGTCCCAGAACACTTTACTCTTTGGTTTTCCGGCTTGTCCCTGTCTGACATATTATGGGATATTTGCTGTCATTCATGACGCATCAGGTATTTTCCTCATTTTGCTTCCATCTTCAGGAGAGATGGCGCTGATGAAAGGCACTAAAAGCTTCTGTTTCTCCGTGCTCTTCCTGTTTTTTGTCCTCTGAGCAGCTTCCTGCACACCCTCACATCACATCACATTAATGCAGAGACACGTCGTGCACGCGTGTCCCCGCGGGAGCCCGCAGCACGCACACCGCGGCTCTGATGAAAATCTGCATGAGCCACATTAAACCTTAACCAGAGTACACAGCTGTAGTATTACTGCGAGCCGTACTGTGAAACTGGAAGGCCGTAAAGGAGTTTTCCAGGACGGCCGTGCTCAAAGGCTTCACACCGGCAGAGAAACGGTTTTGAGGCTGTCTCAGAGAAATTATAGGTTTAAAACAGGCTCCACAAATCCACAAATAATATTAACGGGAGGAATCAACGAATATTAATATCATTAAGACACAATAAAGCACCAAAAGTCGAAACGAAATCAAACTGTCTCCTTCAGATGCTTTATCCCCGTAACGTTCGTTATTTTTACCGTTTTATTCTTTTTGGTTCAGTATTTGGAAAAAAGAGCTAGTGTTGTTCTGACATCTTTATTTTTATTTTGGGATATTAAAATACAAAAATAAAAAGTAAATAAAACAATAAAACCATGACAGTAATAAAGAAATATTCCATGTTGAATTTCTTATTGTTTTGTACTTTGAAATTATTTTTTAGTTTCATATTTTCCTCTCCAACATGAAGACGCGGTCTGTTTTCACCCTGACTGGAGGATTATGGGATATTTGAATTATTAAAGAGCATAAAAAGAAAACAAAGTCGGAGCAAAATCATCCTTTCAGGACCTCAAACTTCTCCACATCCGGAATTCAGTTTGATTTTCTTTCCGCTATTGATCGATGAAATATTCACGTAGTTTAATGTTTTCTCTTGCAGAATGGAAACATGACCTGGCTTCATCCTCACAGCGAGATTAAAACACTATTTGAATATCATAAAACACATTTAAAAAAATTAAATTAAATATTGGTTGGACATTTCCTCCTGAAGCACGGAAAGCAGACCTGTCTGCATCCTGTGGCCTGCACTGAATGTCACGCAGACTTAAGAGCTTTAAAGCTGTTTGACTTGTGGAATTATTGGTCGATTTTAGATCAAGTTCAAAGTGGTTTGAAGTCGCGGCAGCTCGGATTGTCCACGTTAGACCGAACAAACATCCTCTACACCAGGACCCTCCTCCTCCTCCTCCTCCTCCTCATCTTCGTCCTTTGGATCGATATAAACTGAGTGCTGAGGCGCGTGGCAGCTCAGGGACTCTCCCTTATTAATAATGAATACACTCCAACCGTGTGTGTGCGCGTGCATGCGTGCGTGCGTATGTGTGTGCGTGTGTGTGTGTGTGTGTGTCTCCATCATTTTGAATGCACAAACCCTCGAGATTAAAGCACACTTTGATCAAAATGAAAATAAAAGCACACACTTCTTTTCAAACATTAGTCGTTTTATTTATTACTCTTCATCATTTTAGCAATCTTTTATTATTATTATTTTTTTATATCTCAGTAGGCCTATAATCTGTAAAGTATCAATCTGTGTTAAAACTGTCTGGGTTAGACTATCTATAATAGAGCTTTTTTTATTTTCTTTTTCTCAAAATCCTTTGATATACATATTCTCTCGTTAGATGATTTTTGGAATAAGTCCTTTTTTTAAACTCTTTTTGTTACGCAACATCCCCATAAACAAAGAGACAAACCAACAAACGAACAGAAGTACACATCTTTTTGTCAGAAGGCAGTGGAAACGTCATCTGTGCCTCAGCAAAGAAATAAACAACCTCCTCGAATTTATTTACTGTATTTATGTAGTTTATGATGCTACTGTACTGTTGGGACGCAGCTTTTTAATCTAACATACAGACCTAAAATATATCGCCTCTAAGGTCGTCTAGTATGGATCACGGCCGTATGAAAAGGGGGGATGTGCTAAATGGCAACAGTCATATCTCTCTTCAGCCACGGTTTGATTTTTTAGCTACACTGGCCGTGAAGTCACGTCTTCGTATTGCTGTCGGCTTCTCAGAACGTCGTATTTCTTTCCTCCAGGAACCGTTTCGCTCACAGATTCATTCATTTCTAACCCGTGGCTCTGCTGAGCAGGGACATGATGGGACAGAAGAATGGCGGGAAATCAACCGCCAACACTCACTAAAGTCAAACGTGTTTCTACTTTCACGTCCAAAAATGTCCTCTGTGGACTTCCGTCCGACTGACCTGTCTTTAACTTTAACTTGTTCTCGGGAGATTTCGGGAAATGAGCACGAGGTTTCAAGCAAGAACGGACAGAAATGTTTGTCGACAGCCGTTAGCTTCAGGACGGGCGTTTAGCGTGAACTCCGTTAGCCTGCTGAAGGGACGGTTTTCATTGATTAAACATCTTATTCAGACATGTTTGAACCTGAACTCTCAGCCAACCTCATGCAGTCTCTTGCCTGCTAAAATGAGCCGTTAGCTGCTCAGGTTTAGCTGATAAACCACGTGGTTAGCTAACCTGATGCAGCCCCATTTAGCTGCTGACACAAACATCATCCGATTAGACTCTAAATTTTAGCAGCCAAACCAGATTAGGTCCGGTTAGCTCAATCCAACTGCTAGCTAATCTGACTCAATCTGCTTTAGCTGCTGAAGTGAACTGTCACCTAGCTTGATCTGTTCTAGCCGCTAACATGAGCTACAGGCTAACCAGAACCAATTTATTTTGGCAGCTAAACATTTTCTTAACAGTAGATTCAGACATGTTTCTGGGCGTCGATTTAACTCCAGTTAGCATCAGTCTGTCCATAAATCTGTGCACCAGGCATGCTGGACTACGGTGGCTTTCGAGTCTGAAAGTTTGGTGGAGAACCGACAACTCACTGGACCAAAAGCTGAAAATGGTCACATCCTCGCTGTTGTTCCGCGTTCCTCTCCGTCAGTTAGCATTTGTGCTCATTTCCTGAAATGTTCCGAGACCGTCTGAACTGACGTCATGCAATGTAAGATCAGTCATCTTTAATGAAAAGCAGATTTTATACTCTCAACTACGTCCCTGCACCTCCGAGCTCGGTGGGGAAAATAAGGCTATGGTCACACCAGAGACTGGTTTCTTCACGTGGCCTTGAGTTTGTAAGCGGTAGCTCGTGGGATAGCAAGCTAGCCGGTTCAACAACCGCAGTGAAACACTATGAATTTTAAAGTACACCTACGATTGACTGCAAGCCATGCTGCATGGGTCAAAGGTCAATACTGTCAATGCCCCAAATTTACCTGCAAACCGAGGTTTACCTGTGCAGGAGGACATCCTGCAAGACTGACCGGCCAACTGCGACGGCTAACGAATTAAACTGGGTGCCACTGTGATAAAAGCTGGTGTGACCGTGGCCTGAGCACAATAAACAGCCAATAAGAACACAAATATTACATCACCATCAAGCATTCAGTCCATCAGACCTACCGGGCTCAACGCAGTCAACATGGCGCAATAAAAAAGGAAAATCTGTCCGTGATGGAAATGAGGCGGCCGCTCTGAAATGGTCTCCAGGCCTTGACTGGTCTTATTGATTCGGTGGAGTTAAGCTCGGCCTCGCGTTACATGAATGTGCACCTTCGGCTATAAGGGAGCCCTAATATATAGCCTGATACTGTGTCAGCACCCAGCAGCCACAGAGTGCTTCCAGGCCTACTAAACATCAATAATTAATGGTTGACTTTAATACTGTGTAATTCCACGATTGTAAGCGGGCATGGATCCATCAAATTTTCATCATTGTCATCGTTTCAGCTCGATGGCCTGTTGAATATTTCATGTCATCGACCTCCGGGTCAGGTCGGCGTGTGATTGGATGAGCGCCGCAGGAGGACAGCCTGCAGATGTCCCAGCCAGGCGAGCCAGGCCGCCGCGCGGTGATGTAGTAAAAATCCATTCTGGGCGTAGTTTTCTGGTGATGAAGTCAAACTCGGTCCTTTTGAAGTTGGGTTTTTTTTTTGTTTGTTTTTTTTTTTTGGTCAGTATCGAAGAGGAGCTATCACTCTTTTCTATTTTCTTTTTTTCATTTGTGTTTTTCCTTTTTTTCTTCTTTGTGTTTTTTATGTTTTCCCTCGTTTCTGTTAAAACGCCAGCCAAGTCAGTATGGTGGGCAGCGTGGTTAGGACCAAGGCGAGGCCCCTGGCGTCGGCTGATCTGGGGGCTCCGTTGCCGCCACCGCACAGTTCAAACAAACTCCCACGGAAATCCAGGTTGCGGGACTCCTTTTTCAGTTTCTCCCACAGGTCCGTCGCTCCCTCCTGGCAGTCCGCCAGCGCCGTCGTGGCGCAGGAGTGGAAGTTATCCCAGTAACTGGCAGGAGAAAACACAGCAAGCGTTAACACCACAAGCTCATGACTGCAGTGGGAGGCTGCTCTTAAACCGAATGCATCATCCACTCGAGAGGCAGAGCCAAGAGTGGAAGTCATCCCAGAGTCTGGCATGACAGAAAACACAGCGAGGGAGAAGCTTATGAAGACACAGCCGGCGAAGTTGAGAGTCCAGTAAAACAACAGCTAAAGCGAGCGCGGAGCCTCGCGGCATGTTTACTCCACTGTCTGCCTCCACGAGCGCGAGCAGGCAGAGGCAGAACACCGGCTGCTGCACCTGCGTCCACCGAGGACGCTCAGGTGACGATTGAAACACGCTGCGCAGGTAAGCAGACTGCATTCATTCATTCGTTCATTCATTCATTCATTCGTTCATTCATTCATTCATTCATTCATTCGGCCTGTAAACAGTTTCAGATGAAATCCAGGTGAGAGTCAGTTTTCAGGTAATGAAAGCTGGAAACGTCATCGTTTCTGTCATTTCCTCCTCCTCCTCCTCCTCCTCCCCCTCTTCGCCTCTTTTCTGGATTCCTCCCCTTCCTTTCCTTCCTCATTGCTCCCTCCATCCTTCCACTTTCCCTTCTTCCTTGCTTCCTTTCCTCCCTCCCTTCCTTGTTCTTTCTTCTCCTTTCCTCCCTTCTTCATTCTTTATACCATGCCCCCTCCTTCCTCTTTTGTCTCCTCCTTTCATTCCCTTCCCTCCCTCCTTCAGTCTTTTTGCATATCCTTCTTTACCCCCGTTGTTCTTCATCCCTCCCCCTCCTCTCTATGATGATTTATTCATACTGAAGCAGCTTCCTCCTCCTCATCCTCTCCTTCCCTTCATGTCTTTTTCCTCCTCCTCTCCTCTTCCTCTTTGCTGTTTCCTTTATTTGTTTTTATTTTTCTGTTTTATTCCTCCTTATTCTTTGTCTTCTGGCTCCCTCTCACTCTCTCATCTGTTCATCTTTTTTCCTTCCTCCTCCCAGTTGATGTAAAGATGACACCAGCCGGCTCAACGACGCGTGCTGACACACACACACACACACACACACACACACACACACACACACACACAGAGCGTATCTAATCCAATCTTCCAATCTGCCCTTATTGATGTTGACCTCCTGAACTGAGCCGTGTCGATGCTACATCTCAGAGCAATTAACGCGTGTGTGTGTGTGTGTGTGTGTGTGTGTGTGTGTGTGTGCGTATTAAAGCCTCCCTCCTGCCACGCCTTAACACCGCTGTGATGGAGCTGTCACTGAATTAAAAAATCATATGTGTGTGTGTGTGTGTGTGTGGAGGGTGGGGGCTTCTTGCTGCAGCGTGCCATCTGGTGCCCACCCGCTTTGGGTGGTGGGGTGAGCGGGGGATAAAAGGGGTTGTGGGGGGGTCGGCTGCCTTGCACACATGCAGCCTCCTCAGCTCCACCCCCTCAGGCTCTGCAGTGAAATCACTCATATTATTTATTTTCTCTGCTAGATGACGAAGACTCACAAATAAATTAAGATTGAAAAAGGACAAATCACATCGACCAATTAATCTGTGTGTGTGTGTGTGTGTGTGTGTGTGTGTGTGTGTGTGTGATTTCAGTGATGTTAAAAGGCCACAGAACAAAAACAGGCTTGTTGGAGGGAAGCGGACGACCTGCACCAGGCAGGCCTGAGAAGACAAGCTGAGGGGAAACAAAGCCCTGCGCTGACTCTGAAACAGAAGTACACCAGTGAAGTATGAGCACCTGAAAATGAGGCGACATTACGTTTAGTTCAGTACTTGTTAATTTCTTGTTCTGCAGGATTCTGGATGGACGCAGACATTCAGGCGTCATGACCGACCGTTTGATTTGACAGTTTGGTGGTTTTTGGTGTTTTTTAGAAGAAAAGATGATGGAACATTTTGTCTTTTCAGGCCTCATCAGTCCACCTCCTCCTGATGCTAAGACCCCCTCTGAATGACCGCTGCTGACGATGACGATGACGATGATGATGACGATGAACGTACCTGCAGATCTTGTGCAGGTTCTCCCTGTCGTCCAGGTCCTGGGGATAGTTGGCCATGTTCTCCCCCAACTGAAGCAGACAGTCTGAGAAACCTTTGAACACGGAGTCACATTGACCAGCACTGACCAGCACCGTCTGCAACACCGAGACTGCACAGGGGAGGAAGAGGAGGAGGAAGAGGAAAGGCGGAGGGGGAGGACAGAAGAGAAAAAAGGGAATTTTTCCATTAAAGAAAATCACAGTCAGCTTCTTCCTCTGATTGGTCACACCAGTTTGAGCACCAGTTCCCTCCATCTTTAAACCTCCTCCATCAGGCCTGATTAGAACATCCTGTAACCACATTTCAGAGTCTTGTATCATAGATTTACTTTCAGTGTACATTCAGTGCAGCTTATTTAAGGACAGACTTGCCGCCACATCCCTTCAGCCTCACGTCAGCCTGTGAGCTCGCTGCTGGTGTCAATTGATTAAGCATCAGACAGAGAAGACGCCGCTCTGCACAGATTAGCAGTAATCTCAGACGACTTTCCAGAGCAGACATGCAGAGGAGAGTCACACTGAGACGACTGCGCTGTGACCCTGAACGCACCGTGAACGCACCGTGAACGCACCGTGTTCAGTGTCACAGCAGTGTCGTCAGCAAACGACAGAATCAGCCACCAAGAAATCAACTTGATTATTTTTGCTTCAGCCTGACTCTGATCGAACAGCTACTGACTGAGAAGATACCGAGGAGGCATCTGCACACAGCGGCCAGTTTATTAGGAACACCCGGCGAAAGCATTTCGTTGTCTCTGTGTTGCACTCTGACGATGACAATAAAGTTGAATCTGAAAAAATCTGATTTAAAGCTACTGCAGCCTGGTACAACAGCGCTGCCCTAAATAATAATAATGTGCAGGCTGTGTTTGAGCGTGTGTGTGTGTGTGTGTGTGTGTGTGTGGGTGGGTGTGTGTGTGTGTGCGTGCAGCATCACTCTCCTCCCTAATTCACTTTCACAGAGAGAAAACTCAACTATAAAACACAGCACGGGTTGCCAGGTCTGACACGCCTCCACCTCTTCAGCCGCTCACACACACACACACACACGCACACACACACACACACACACACACACACACGGCTCTTTACATGACCTCTGTTAGCTCAGCCTGTGCATGTGTGTGCTGTGTGTGTGCGCGGTTGGTTAAGCAGGGGATGGGGCTGATTGATTGGTTTGGATAATAACACGCCCGCCGTCCGGTTCCACTCGATCAAACTGTGGACTAACACAGCGTGACGTGTAGGACGAGACACGCCTGTTAGAGGAGGACGAGGGGGACGAATCCATCCATCCATCCTGACTGCAGCGTGTAAAAACCTTCTCGCCTCGCTCCTCCGACGCTGCTGGACTCATGACGGTTCAACAAAGCGAATGAAAATCGATGCAGCGGAACCACAGACGGTCTTTTACTCCTCTTTGTCAAAACCTGGCTCCTACATTACCCACAATGCACTCGCCCACAGATGGTACTTTTGGAGGTTCAGGTGCGTTCTGCTAGTAGTGATGAGGAGCAGCTACAGAGGCCTGGTAGGCTCATTTCTTCTCACAGCAGATCAGGTTGAGTCAGGTGACACCTGGCCTGACCTGACACACTTCCACACCTGCGAACACACACTGACGTGGAGACCTTCAGCGTTCCCTTCAAAGTGACCGTCACTGACCTCCTGAGGGCCCTGACACAGATGTGTCTACGGTGGCTGACAGAGCTCAACTCCCAGCAGAAGAAGGAAACACTCACACCACTTTTACATTTAGGACAAAACTGCATCAAATAAATGAAACGCAGCGACTTCGGAGTCAAATCTGTCAGTCTGAGAAAACCAACGCTGGCGTCTCTGCAAACACTGCGGCTGCCGTCCGCTCAGGTTTAGGCCCAAAAACCTTGTGGTGGGCATTAAAAACACGGTGCACCGAGGAGGACTGCAGCTCCACAGTCTCCACCTCTGAAAACCAACGGCAGCTGAGCGCTGACGTCACGCAGAAAACACGAGCTGCTGAGCTGTGAAACACTGAAGTCCTGAAGATTTCAGTCTAAATGTGACTGAAAGTATCTGAATCTCAGTCAGAAGGTTAAAAACGGAGCTCAGTCCTTAAGCAAAGTACAAGTACCTCCAATTTGTAAAAGGTTTAGTTACTCATTACTCTTCAGATTACAGTATTAACCCTCCTTCCTGTCCAGTGAAAAGCTCGTATCTCCAGCTGTGTTGATGCTGAATGTTTGTGCTGAACTGAAGGATGACACACACAGTCAGATGAAGGATCAATGACTCACACAGACTGGACTAACACATTAAAGGGGATGGAGGGGAGTCACTAATGACTCCAGTATTCCTGTAATCAAAGTAATATTTCTGGAATATTCCTATAATATTCCCAGAAAACCACAGGTTTTAAACTGTAACTGGCATTTCTTTTATTTTCTAGAGTTCCACGTCACCATCCGTGTGTTTCCTGCTGTCTGTGAGTATCTGAGTCTTCCTCATGCTTATTCCCATTTTTTCTTTACTTCTTTTGTGATTATCCCATCAAATATTGTGATATTTATCGATGTTCATGGGGTTTAATGTTCATTCCTTTATTTAAAATCCTTCTTCTGAGCTCGTCAAACATTTTGGAGATACGTGGTTCTCACAGGACGGCCGCGCTGCCAACATGATGATCTCACAGAATCTGATGCGTTGCTGTAGATTAAAGCAGCAACAGGACATAAAGGAGTTCAAGTAGAAGCATCTCCAGCAGTAAAAACACATGAACGCAGCAGGAACATGAATCCACACACAGCACTTTTACTGCACAGTAAGTACTTTTACTTGAAGTACTTTAAGTAACGGTTGCATAAAGTACTTCTACACTTTTACTTAAAGCTTTTGTTCAAAGTTTATTCTTGACCTCGGAAACATCTGCTGAAGGAGAACAGGCTGTTTTGAACTTTGACCCTCATCTGTTCAGGTGTGCGCGTCACTTTTTAGCGTCCCCCCAGAAACTTCCTTTGCAGTTCACTCCCCTTGTTTTGTGTTGAACTTGTGTTTTTCATGCAGCTTCTGTGCTGCCATGTTGTTTTTCTTGACCTGTGTTTAAGTGCGCTGAACTCTCAGCCTTCATGAGGTACAAGAAATCGTCTATACTATCCCCAAAATATTCCTATGTTCAGCAGGTGATTTGTTGGTTTTTCACAGGGAGACCGCTTTAGGCCTGGATGAAAAAACTACATCTGAAGTCAGAAAATATTTTGTATCCAGGGCTTGTGTGGGGGTGCATGTGAATGATTATAGGAATACTACAGGAATACTACAGGGAGAGTGTGTCTCTATGATCCTCTCACTCGTCTGCAACTACATGCTGCTGTTTACTTTGATAATGAAGGTGGCACTATTCTACAGAGTATATGGAGTATTTATGGGGTATATTTATAGTATACAGTTTGGAGAATATTATAGATCCAAGATGAAAGTGACAGAAGTACTGAGAGGAAAAGGTGTACTAATAAATCCATCAGCTCCTTCAGCTCCTGGATTCATCAATACACAGTCAATCAATACGCTGCTGATACTTCAGATTGACGGTCGGCCTCGTAGACTCTGACACACACAGTCAGATGAAGGATCAATGACTCACACAGACTGGACTAACACATTAAAGGGGGAGGAGGGGAGTCACTAATGACTCCAGTATTCCTGTAATCAAAGTAATATTTCTGGAATATTCCTATAATATTCCCAGAAAACCACAGGTTTTAAACTGTAACTGGCATTTCTTTTATTTTCTAGAGTTCCACGTCACCATCCGTGTGTTTCCTGCTGTCTGTGAGTATCTGAGTCTTCCTCATGCTTATTCCCATTTTTTCTTTACTTCTTTTTAATTATCCCATCAAATATTGTGATATTTATCGATGTTCATGAGGTTTAATGTTCATTCCTCACTTCAGTTAATAAAAGCCAACACAAGGTCCAGTAGAGCAGCTCTGGAGATTTCGATCCCGTCACGTGATCTTCATCAGCAGACGCTGCCTGACGCCCTCAGCTGAGGAAGATCACGTGATCTGAGAGAAAGCTGCTTGATCTGGACTTCGTGGTGAGACTGTGGTAACGTAGACATTCAGTCTGTAACGATTCATCACGTGTTGTAACTGTTTTATATTCTGTGACATCGCAGGTATTCACACTCTGCACTGAAAATTTCCCTGAATGTTTCTAACATTATTTTCATTTTTATCTCTATTGCTCATAATGTTCTTATTGTGTCTTAATTTATTTTAATCCTCCAACATTTAAAACTCCTTTTAAAAACACTTCTGGCATGTTTGCAGCCCTGCAGTGTTTTCATGTGTGTTAAAATGAATTAAAACATAAAAGTTCATGTTTAAAATCTTTTCTGCTCCTGTCTTAATGTTTTAATGTCTTAATGTCTTAATGTCTTAATGTCCCGATGGCTGCTCTTCTTCTTCTTCTTCTTCTTCTTCTTCTTCTTCTTCTTCTTCTTCTTCTTCTTCT